>CM075061.1:48317500-48787044 GCA_037428765.1 Rubia yunnanensis
TTATCTTACCTTTTTCCTCACATTTAGCCTCTCATTTTTGCCGAGGTCGCCCTTTTGGGTTTTCAACCTATCCGGGCCCCCAATGTTGCTTAAGTTACCCTCTCGGGTTTTCAACTTAGCGGGATTCTTTTTTTTCATTTTATTTTTTTTCATTTTTTCAGCATTTTTCACGTGTCTCCAATCCAAAAAGTAGCAAAGTGCTTTCCAAATGTTAAGGCTAAGAAGAGTATCTAAGCCAACATTATCCAAGTACATCAAAAGAAAAACATCCCAACACAAAAGGGAAAGATATCCAAAACCAATCAAAAGAGTTATGCAAAAGTGTCTTCAATCCCAATCCTCTCAAAGTAGATACCCATCCTCATACTTAGAACACTACGTTGCCCTCAATGTAGACAATAGGGAAAAATGTACAAAGAAAAGTATGGAAAGGGTAGAGATATGGTGCTCACAAAATCGCCGCTGTGATGAAGAAGGACCACCGCCAAAATACCGTTGATACTGAGCTAGCCACTTTGTGCTCCTCTGCCTCCTAGCTCTCTGCCTCTCTGCTCCTGGATTGAGGCCTGAGACACCGCCTTCCTGGGACTGCATCTCATGGATGCGAGCTGACAAGTGGTCAATCTCCTCATCCATGTCAATCAAGGTCTGGGAGGCAAATACATTATGCTCCTATATCATGCTGTCCTGGCGGCGGAATCCATCCTGCATAGTCTGCATTATCCGCTTGTAGAAGTTTGGTGGAGGCTAGGAATAGTGAGGTGGCACATCGTCCTCCTGCATCGGCTCTGTCCCTAGTGGAGGCTGCGTGGAGTGCTGCAGGGAGTGCTGTTGTTGCTGTCGCTCAGAGGGAGGTAGAATGCTATCATCACGCTGGACAGTAGCTGGGCCAAGGTCATGGAGCTCATACTGGAAATCATCTCTACATGAGGAGTCAGGTGAAATTGCCAAGTCTCCTATAGGTGTGTCAAATTCCAGCTTCATCATGTTGGGCTGAGGAAATGCCATGAATATGACCTTCCTTGCACAATACAACCAATGGAAGAGCCCCGTGGTCCATGTGGCACTGAGTATCTCAAATATAACTAACCTCTCAGAAGTTATAAGATAGGACGTGCGCCTCCCTAAGCATGGAAAGTCAGCCGGAGGAACCAATCCCAAGTACTCTGCTAAAAGGCCTATCATGCCTCCGACCATGATCTTCCCCTTGGGCTTTCCTGCAACCTCCATAATTCTCTTCATCCACAATTTTATCCAAATCCCGTATCCTGGTCCCTCACTCGTTAAGTGCCACAGAAAGTGAATGTCATTGTCTGGCACATTCGTCGGCTCCGCGGAGCAAAGTAATGTGCTAGCCAACAGCTGGTGTACATAACGGAGTGCAGGGTGGATAATGGCGCTACTCTTATCATGGGAGTTCTTCAGCCTCATATTGATGACATTCCAAAAGTGCATGTCATCCTCAATCGATCGCTCCTGGGCCTGTGGATCCAGCCTAGCCCGTATCTCCGCGGTGTCAAATCCAAAGGCCTCCTCAATCTGCGAGATGGTCATTTGCCTAGATATATCATCTAAGTGAAAAGCAATGTACTTCTCGCATGGTTGATCACCTCTCATGCTGCTCATACGGACCGTGGACAAGAACTCCAGCATGTACCTCCGGTAAGAGGGCACTCTCCTACTCATAAACCCTTCCATTCCCCCTTTTGCGAGGAAGAATCTAACAGGCCGAGTGAGCTCGAGAGCATCTAACGTGGGCACATTGACAAAGCTTGTCTCCTTGAGTTGGTGCCTCTCCAGGGCCTCCCACATTTCCGCATAGAACCCGGTGATCCAGGTCAAATCCATGTACCTATCTGGATGGAGAGGTACAGGGCTTGATTCTGGAGCTGGTGGAGGAGGCGGGGGTGGAGCAGCAGTGCATCCACCTCGGGGGGAGCCCTAGGTCTCTTCGTGGGGGTCATATCTAACAACCACAGCAAACAAGTCAAACAAACAGGAAGGGAGCCCACAATCAATTCGAAATCGAATTGCCCAAAGTCACAAAACCCCCAAATTCTAGGGTTTGTGTTCTTCAAAGATTTTATGGCAATTTTTAGGTGGAGATTGGGAAGAAAGGATGGGGTATAGAGTGGTGGTTGTGAGAGGCGGAGGGCAGCTATTAGCGGCAGTGAGCGGCGGTGGTTTGGTAGAAGAAAGGTTGAGGACGATGAAGAGGAGATGGAGAAGACGAAGAGCAACGGCAGATTGTGGATGTGTTTGTGGAAAAAAGGGTTTAGCCCATCATTTAAATTAGATTTGTACGACTGTCGTGACTTGCAACATTTTTGTCACAACTCGCGATGGGTGGTCTCGAGGAGCGTTGGGTCTGGCTAGGCTTGAGGATGAAAGATGAAACCTTGAGGGCTCACGGTTTCGAGGTCTCGGGAGGCTAGGCTCGAGGATGAAAGATGACACCTTGAGGGCTCGTGGCTTTGAGGTCTCAAGAGGCTAGGCTCGAGGATGAAAGATGACACCTCAAGGGCTCGAGGCTTCGAGGACTCGAGAGGTTTGACTCGTAACCAAGGTCGAGGGCCAGCTGCCTCAAGGACCTGAGGTGGTGATGTCTCGAGGATTGGTCTCGAGAGGGTGATGGATTATGGTTTGGCCCGAGTCGAGGGATTGCTGCCTCGATGTCTCAGGGGGATGATGTCTTGAGGACTGCCCTCGAGAGGGTGAGGGACTTTCTGGTTTGGCTCGAGTCGAGGGTATACATCCTTGAGGTCTCGATGGGATGATGTCTTGAAGGGCTGATCTCGAGAACTAGCCTCGAGAGGATGATGGACTTCAGGTTCGGCTTGAGTCGAGGGCTTGCTGCCTCGAGGTCTCGAGGGGATGATGTCTCGAGGGCTCGCAAAGAGGCCCTCGTGAGTTCATCGCGACTCACGAAATGTGGAGGCCATGAGCTAAATTTTAACAAAAGATTTCTGATTACATCACGACTCGCGACCACTTCATCGCGACTTGCGACGAGGCCCTCGCAAGGCCATCTCGCAAAAAGTGGAGGCCGAGACCTCTATTTTAACACAATATTTCTGAGTACATCGTGACTCGTGACCACTCCATCGTGAGTCATGATGAGGCCCCTCGTGAGGCCATCGCGACTCCAGGAAAGTGGAGGTCGAGACCTTCATTTTTAGCCAAAATCCCTGATTTGGTCGCGACTCGCGACGAGGCCCATGTGAGGCCATCGTGACTTACAACAATGCCCTCGCGAGCACATCGCGACTCGCGACCACTTCTAACCTGGTACTTAGAAAATTTTTCTGATTCCTTCTCTTGTCCAAGTCTTTCCTTCTTGACTCTAAGCCTTTCTCCCTTAAAAAGTCCAATGCCTTGGCTTCAAAATTGCTACAAAATCATTAGGAAACAACCTGCGAAAAGCATAAAGAAAAAAAATGAAACTTAATGATAACATCCAAAACCAAAAAACATCAACAGAAAGTCACGAATGATGATCCAGATGATCAAAACCAAGTTTAGTTAACGTTGTTGGCACAACTTACTCCATTTTCTTGGGTTTTACTCACAAATTGGATCTAGGAGATCAACGTCCTCTCCCTTTTTTTGGCACAAAATTCTCGTGGTAAAGTTTCAAATGTTTTCCATTAACCTTGAATGTATTGGACTTAGCTCGATCTAGAATCTTCACTGCGCCATGCGGGAATACCTTAACCACCTCAAAAGGACCGATCCATCGGGACCTTAACTTACCTGGGAATAGGCAAAGTTGAGATTGTAATAGGAGGACCTTTTGACCAACGTCAAAATCCTTCCTAATGATCATCTTGTGTGCCACACCTTTGTCTTCTCTTTATAGATTTTGGCATTCTCATAAGACTCCCTACGGATCTCATCCAGTTCATCCAATTGTAACTTCCTATGCAAGCCGGCCTCATGTATATCAAGATTGAATTCTTTGACCGCCCAGTAAGCCTTAGGTTGAATTTCCACCTGTAGATGACACGGCTTACCAAACACTAACTGGTATGGTGACATACCGATTGGTGTCATGTAAGCCATCCTATACACCCACAAGGCATTATTCAACAGAGAACTCCAATCCTTCCGGTTAGGGTTAACCGTCTTTTGAAGAATAGACTTGATTTCCCAATTGAAAACTTTGGCTTGCCTGTTGGTTTGCAGGTGATAGGCGGTGGATGTCTTTTGAGTGACGCCGTACTTCTTCAAGAGTGCCGCTATGGTCCTATTGCAAAAATGGGTGACACGGTCACTAATCAAGACTCGGGGTACCCCAAACCTAGAAAAGAAGTTATCTTTCAGGAATTCTGCAACCACTTTAGAATCGTTAGTCCTAGTGAGTTTTGCTTCAACCCACTTCCACACATAATCAACGGCAAGAAGAATGTATGTAAAGCCATAAGAACTAGGGAAAGGTCCCATGAAGTTAATACCCCAAACATCAAAGATTTCACAATATAGCATAGCTTTTTAGGGCATCTCATTTCTAGATGAGATATTTCCTACTCTTTGACACTTGTCACAAGCCTTACAAAATATGTATGCATGCTTATTCAAAGTAGACCAATAAAAACCACTTTTCAATACTTTCCTAGTGGTCATTTTAGCTCCAAAATGACCCCCGCATGCATGAGAATGACAAAAAGTGAGAGTTGAATGCACTTCATTATTGGGGATGCATCTCCTAACAACTTGGTCTACACAATGCTTCCACAAAAAGAGATCATCTCACACATAATATTTAGCATCGCTCTTTAGCTTATCTTTCTGTGCTTTAGAAAAATGAGGAGGAAATTTACTAGAGACAAGAAAGTTCACAATGTCGGCATACCATGGTTGGAGGTCCCTAATAGCGAACAATTGTTCATCAGGGAACTCCTCCTGTAATTGCTCCTTCATTAATAGATTTACCTCACTATCTTGGCAGGGTGCCAACCGGCTTAGGTGATCAACCACGAGGTTCTCCGCGTCTTTCTTGTCTCGCACGTCTAACTCAAATTCACTCAGGAGCAGGATCCACCTGATCAATCTTGGCTTGGCCTCTTTCTTATTCATTAAATGATGAAGCGCTGCATAGTCAGTGTACACAATAACTTTTGTACCAAGCAAGTAAGATTTAAATTTTTCCAAAGAAAGTACCACTGCTAGCAACTCCTTTTCGGTGGTGAAATAGTTTCTTTGGGCTTCATTAAGGGACATGGATGCGTAGTAGATGGCATGAGGCACTCTCCCCACCCTTTGACCAAGCACCGCTCCAACAGTATAATCACTAGCATCGCACATAATCTCAAAAGGCAACGACCAATCTGGGGGTTGTATAATAGGGGTCGAAACTAACCTTCCTTTCAATGTATCGAAGGCCCCTTTACAACCCTCATCCATAAAAAATTCCACTTTTTTTTAAACAACTTTCATAAAGGAGATGCTATCTTTGAGAAGTCCTTGATGAATCAGCGATAGAATCCTGCATGGCCAAGAAAAGAGCGCACTTCACGCACATTAGTAGGATAAGGCAAAGTTTGAATTGTGTCTATCCTTTCCTTGTCAAACTCAATACCCTTAGAGAAGACAACATGGCCTAAAACAATACCTTGCTCTACCATAAAATGACACTTCTCAGAATTTAACACAAGATTAGTATCAATGCAACGTTTAAGAACTTGTGCCAAATTTGCTAAACAGTTGTCAAAAGAATTACCATGAATGGTGAAATCATCCATGAATACCTCGGCAAAATTTTCAACAAATTCTGAGAAAATGCTTATCATACACATTTGGAAAGTTGCGAGGGTGTTACAAAACCCAAAAGTTATGCGCCGGTAAGTAAACGTACCAAAGAGGCACATGAAGGTGGTCTTTTCTTGGTCTTCCGGGGTGATGGCCACTTGAAAATACCCCGAGTACCCATCCAAAAAGCAATATAAGAGGTGGCTTGCTAACCTCTCAAGCATTTGATCTATGAATGGCAACGGGAAGTGATCCTTCCAGGTTTCCGCATTTAGCCTCCGGTAGTCAATGCAAATGCGCCACCCATTTTGAACTCGGGTGGGCACCATTTCTCCCCTCTCATTTTTTGACCACCGTCACCCCACTCTTCTTGGGTAACACTTGAGTTGAACTCACCCACTTGCTATCCTAGATTGGATAGATCATGCCCACTTGGAGTAACTTGAGGATTTCTTCCTTCACCACATCCATCATCAGTGGGTTTAAACGGCGTTGGGGTTACTGGACGGGTCTTGCATCTTCTTCCAACAAGATTCTATGCATGCAAGTGGATGGACTTATGCCTTTGATGTCGGCAATAGTCCATCCAATTGCTTCCTTGTTCTCCTGCAACACCACCATCAACTTTGCTTCTTGCTCCTTGGTGAGCTTTCTTGAAATGATGACCGGAAGCGTCTCCCCTTCCCCAAGAAATACGTACTTGAAGTCACTTGGCAATGGTTTAAGCTCAATAACAATAGCCTTCACAAGTGATGGGAGGGATTCCGGTTCTTCGGGTTCCTTTAAGACTAGAGGATGGGGACTTTGCACCACTTCCTCAAGAATGCTTAACTCCTCAATGCTTTCCTTCAAGTTAGTACTCATGGAATACACAAGACATGCATTTTCAACATCATTTTCCAAAGAAACTAACAAGGAATCATCACCACTCAATTCAAAAACATCTTGCACCACATTGTCAACAAAATCAATAGCATGGCTAGAATACTCTTCAAGAGGATACTTTATTGAGTCATTTATGCTAAAATATACTTTAATCCCATCAAATTCCATGGTGAGGGTACCGTTATGCACATCAATGATGGTTCTAGAGGTCTTAAAAAATGGCCTCACCAACAAGATTGGGGTGGCATGTTTATCATGCTCCATGTCTAGGACATAAAAATCTGCGAGAAATATTAAGGAAACCACCCTAACCAACACATCATCAACGATACCCTTAGGGTACGCGCTAGAACGATCGGCTAGTTAGATCACCACCCTGGTTTTGTGCAAAGTACCAAGATTGAGGCTTTCATACAGAGAATATGGAATCACATTTATCGATGCACCTAAGTCAAGCATTGCTTTTTCAAAATGTGTATTTCCTATCATGCAAGGGATCGTGAACATGCCAGGATTGCTGCATTTAGGTCGTAACTGCCTTTGGCACAAAGCGGAGACATGTTCACTTCTCCCATTTTTAAGCTTGTTCTTCGTTCTTTGTTTCCTAGTCACCACACATAATTCTTTCAAAAAAATTGCATAGCTAGGAATTTTTTCAATCGCATTCAAAAGAGGGATATTTACCTCACAACTATGAAAGACTTCGTAGATGTCTTTGTTGGATTCCTTCCTCCTTTTGTCTTTTAGAGCTTCTAGGAACGGTGGATCTGGCACATATGGAGGAATTTCCACTACTCTTGCCTTCTTGTGAGAATGGAGGTTGATTTCTCAACGGTGATCTCCACTTCCTTCCCCTTCCCTTCCTTGCTTGCTCCTTGGCCTCCTCCTCGTTCTCCTCTTTCCCTTCTTTATCAACAATTTCAAGCTTCCCGGGTTCATCCTCAACAACTTCACCAACCATGGGAGAGTCAACCTCTTTACCACTTCTCAAAGTGATAGCACTTGCATTTTATCGAGGGTTGATCCCCGGTTGGGAGGGTAGCTTACCATTTTCCCGGGCTTCCATCCGATTCACCACTTCAGCTATTTGGCTCACTTGAGTTTCCAATTTCTTGAAACTCGCCTTGGCTTCATCTTGGAATTTCTCACATTTTTCCGCGCACATGCCCAATCGGTGAATGGCTTGCATCACCTCATCCTTTGTTAGCCCCGAGCTCTCCCCTTGGTCTTGGGTTTTATCTTGGATCCTTTGAAATTGTTGTTGAGGTGGCATATATTTTTTTGAGGATGCCGATATGGTTGAGGGTTTTGACTTTGCAAGAGGGGTTCCATACCTTGGTAGCCTTGGTTACCTTGGTAGCCTTGCCCACCTTGATATCCTTGGTTGCCTTGGTTGCCTTGGTTCCCTTGATAGGCCATGGCACTTACCTCTTCAACATAATCCTCTTGCAAAGTGGGGCAAGTGTCCATAGGATGCGCCAAGTAATAAATTTCACATGATTGAACATGTGGCACATTCCCGAGCTTTGTCATCAACGATTTTACCATAGATGCAATGGCCGAGACTTGGTCCTCGAGCTTTCCACTATTTGAAGAATCACTTGCGGGCATTGGATTTCTCTTTCTCAAATCGGCCCTAGAGGCCAGAAAGTATTTGGCCAGAAACATTGTTTTCATATCAAGCCAACTCTTAATGCTCTTGGGCGGTAAGTAGTGGAGCCAATCTCTTGCACCATCCCTTAGTGTGAACGGGAATGCCTTCAATTTATAGAAATCTTCATCCACTCCATGGGGGACCGTACCACCACACAAGAAGTGAAATTCGGTGAGGTGTTTGTTGGCATTCTCCCTTTGCCTACCAAGGAAGATGGGTAGCATGTTGATAAACCCGGTCTTTAGCTCAAAGTGCCCGTTCGGTCCAACCACGGGATACTAGATGCACATTAGTTGTTGATCGAGGTTGGGGGCCATGATGTCTCTTAACAAAGCTTTCCCCAAAGGAATCTCTCTTTGGTGAAGAGAAGGAGCTCGCCCTTGGAGAGAAGGATGCTCATCTTCATGCTCAATTTGATGTTCCATAGAGGAAGATGTATCTATAAATTGGTCACTAGGAGGGGTGTTATTCACACTTTCCAAAGAAAGCCTCCTAGCCCATCTCAAATTCAACTCTAACTCGGGGTCGTAGTGTAGAAGTTCTTGTGAAGAGGATCACATACGAACCATACACCAAGAACTCGAACAATACGTCTCCAAGCCAAGTGAAAATGGAAAATCAACTAAAAAATCAAAATAAAATAAAACTAACATATGTTTACAATTATCATATAATCACACATAATATGCGCAAACACATAAAAATAAACGCCTCTTCCCCGGCAGCGGCGCCAAAATTTGGGATGTCATCGCCGTACCTTTCAAAGTTAATTCTTTTAAGCCCTAATGCTTCCTATCTACAATTAAGTAGATAATGGCAAGTCGGGGTCGTCCACGAGAAGAGGGATCTTTTCAAGTGTTTAAACATACATAGGAGAAGACATATTAGGCATATATACATATATAGATATATATATATATAAGCATGTAAACAGAGGGGAGGGGTTTGGTTGGTTTGATCCTAAGTTATCAAATTGAAATAACACAATTGGCAAAGCAAGAGAACTATGTTAATCGTGCAATACAACTAAAGATACAATGCAAATGATAATTAACGGAGCATTGGGGCAATCAATTTCCACTTCCAAACTTCATATAGCTCATTGATTCATTCACTCATTCAATTACATTTATTGTCTATGGGGAATGTTATCACTTCTCATTCAAAGATCAACATTCATTCCTCCTTAAGAGTAGTTTCAAAGACAAACAACGACCATTTGCAATCCTCATTGATGACTACCCTAGACAAACAACATCATAGGGGTGTTTCATCAATGACATTTCACCCAAAGGACCCTAGGTTTAATAATAACAAGCCTTCTACCAAAGACATAGTCAGTGAACCAAACAAAGCATTCATTAGATTAAACTTAGAGCAAACAACATTCAAGGTTCAACCTTTCTTTGCATCTATGTGACAAATATGAGAACAAACCACATTAACATACTCATCTAGCAATAATTACCCCCACATCATACACAAGAAGTTCTAAATCCATGCTTTTGGATTTCCATATCAAATGAGTTAAGAAATTTGCAACTTTCCTAACACCCTAACATTTAAATCTTACAAACATTTCATATGCTCAAACAACTCATGGTATAAATGAGGTAATACACAACATTAATGGCATAATAAATGCTCTCCAATAAATTTTCATAAATGAGCAAACATAGAATCTTACTACATAAGCTTGGAAGCTTCAATCAATTTCTCCCAAGAACTAGATTTAGCTACAAGAGTTTGTACTAATTATAGAAAAGAGGGTTCTAAACAGTAATAAAAATGCAGATGAAGAACATGTGAATGAGAGGAAAGAGATTTCTATTTATAGTACAAAAAGGATGAGTTGAAATTCTGGCCACCCGTTGGTTGCGACTCATGACGGAGTTGCGACTCATGACGGACTCGCGACGAGACCATCGCGACTCGCAACGGGTGCCAGAATTTTGTCTTGTTTCCTTTTCTTCTTCTTGTGGTACACATTCATCTTCATAGCAATTCCTCTCATCTTTCAAGTCTTCAATGTCTCCAAAAATGGTCTTCAATTGCCTCTGGTCTTCATGTCTTCGAAGCAAGTCTTCAAAAGTATTCAAAAATGTGATCTTTAATGGCCTCTGGTCTTCATGCCTCCGTGTTCTTCCCTTGTCACACAAAATCCACTTAGAAGAGGTAAAAGAGCGTAAAGTTGCTCTTACCCCTCCAAAGAGAATTTCAAGGTAAAACGCAAGCTCTTGATAATAAAATAGCACAAAAGTGACCCAAAACAGTATTAAATTATGCATATAAAATGGACATATCACTCTCTTTGAATTACCATTACCGTTCATTATTACACATACACACACACACACACACACATATATATATTCCTTTGAACTGTCATTTTTAACCCAACTTCACAAAAAAATCATCCAACTTGGTTCACCATCATCTTCATCCAAAATTTTACACCGATAAAACTAATTATGGAGACACCATTCCAAAAGCTACCAGATGAGATTGTTGTTTCTATCCTCGGCCGAGTTGCGGCTAGTTCATTGCTCAACCTCCAGAGAGCAAAACCATGGTTTGTTTTCGTTTGTGTTAATCCCAACATTTATTTCCCCTGCAAAACCATGGTTTGTTTTCGTTTGTGTTAATCCCAACAAGTGAGCAAAACTGGTCACTTGTGTTGTTTTCGTATAATGAAATTTCCATAGGTTTGACAAGCTATCGTTGGAAGGTGTTGCACTTTCTACATGGCATCCAAACAGCTGATTCAAAAACTTCATCAAAGACTGGTAAAGGTACTGTGCAGTATCAATGGACTCATGTAGACTTTCCCTTTTATTACTTAACTATTGCTCAGTTCAATGCCAATAAAGGGTTGTATATGATAGCCCTGGAATCAGGGACTATATCCTGACATTTTGCAGGTTTTAAGGGCAGAAATTCAAATCACTGAAGGCAATGATACACTCATACACTCAATGATATACACTGATCTGGTTGCCAAACAAATGTGGCAAGCTTTCAATTAAAAGTGCCTATGAAACACTTAGGCCAAAACATAACTCACATGTAATGGTGGCAAAGGTATGGCATCCTTCAATTCCAAAGAAATGCTCTATTCTGGTTTGAAGATTAATTAACAACCTGCTACCATTTGATGATATTCTAGAGTTATAAGGCCTGCAATTCGCTTTAAAATACCCATTCTGTGACTTTGAAGATTCGTTATCACATTGCTTTAACTCATGTGGGCTTTCCTAGCAAATTTGGAAGCTTTTTCACTTGACTATAGTCATACCTCCAAAATCCTTTCAAACTATTTGGCATAGACTTGGTAACTGAATGCAAGGGTAAAATAAGGAGTGAAGAATTTTCTAATAAATAAACTACAAATCTTCATTTGTTGGGAGTTGTGGAAAACAATAATTGCAAAAATCTATGATGGGAAAAAACTAAATGCAAAACTAATTTGGAACTCTGAAAGTCTCAATAAAGGCGGTATGTCCATAAAGTTAGGGACATTTCACTGTATTTTTTATTCTAAATGTTGTGATTTTTTTTAAAATTTAAATATTGTATAATAAAAGTTAAAACAAGTAATAATGTGTATTTGAATGTGAAAATATAAAAATATATAATATTAAAAATTATTTTTAAATTTCTAAATTTAGTATGTAATTCAACGGCAAAGTCTTGGGAAAGAAGGTCTATTCATAGGCTTATGGAAAGACGGGTTTTAATTAGAATAATAAAAGGTAAAAGGTCTTAGTTGCAATATTAAAATTTTACTCCCTCCGTCCCAGCTATTTCTGTGGAGAGAGAAACTGAAAGTATTTTTAATGATATATTATTTTATACTTTTGAAGTGGGGTATCCAGAAATTGTTTTCTTTTTCCCTTTATTTTGAATCCGATTTAGCCCATAATTTGGGCCACTAATCCTTTTCGCTGGGCTTTAATTGTCAGCGCCCGAACACACTGAAAATGAAGGGAACTCCAAAACTTTTCTTGATTTCAGATGAAGAATTTAAAAAATAAGGCTCCAAATTTCAGAGCCAAGAACAGGAACAGTAAAAAAACTTGAATTTACAAACATCAAACCCCACTATATATACATTTACATGGTCCAAAACAATCCCACTAGCAAACAGATCTGCTCTGAAATTGTTCATCTACATTCACCTTTTCACTAACATTCAATTCCCCCTGTTATAATCCAACAAGAAAGTCTAGCAACTTGAAGACGAGTCTATTTTTTTCGTACCCTCGGGTCAAATGTCAGCATTCATTGAGCCCTACCAAGCCCTTGCGGGCTGATTGCTCTCCTGCTACTGGATCTTTCCTTCATCATCAGATATTTGAGAAATATGAGGAGGGAGAAGAATATGACAAACCAGCAGAGGCAACATATTGTTGAGTTTCTGTTGGACAACAGTAGAAACGGGAAGATACTTCAGGGGAAGAGAACCGAGGCAGCGGCGAAGTTCAATTGCAGCCAAAGAACCATCAGTTACATCTGGTAAAAAATCAAGCTCCAACTTTCAATGGGTCAACCGGTGGACATGAGAAACAGGATGTCCGGCCATCCGGGCTACAACAAGAAGGAAATTGATCTTGAGGCCTTGAGAGCAATACCTGCAACCGAACGAAGAACAATCAGAGGGACAAGTGCATAGATGTGGGTAGGGAAGAGCACAATACAGTGACCTGTGGCAGCAAAGGTCATCAAAACCCATACAAACAGTATTAAGCATGCACTAACATTTCAACACAAGGTACAAAGGTTGAAATTCTGCATATCTAAATTGCAACCCAACTTTCAATTCCAGCCCATGGACAATGTAATTCACATATATGAGTAGATTTACATGACTAAGCCAATTGTCCGTTATTATTTGGCACCGGGTGAGCCTGAGCCCTTAAGAACCACCCAACACAAGTCTCACATTCCAAAATTTATGTTTATGTGTGATGTGAGTAAGCCAATTTACAGCCATGATGGTGTTTTAATTTTTGATGGGAAGTATGGTGTGTTCCCATTCACTGAGAGGGTTGAAGCACAAAGAACCAACATTAATCGTCTGAGGGGGGGGCTATGGAAACTAAGCCTGTGGAGAAGATCACTAGACTAGTGACACGTGCAAAGATTATAGATGAAATCATACTAGCAATCAAAGCACGCTGGCCACCATTCATGAGCAAGCACATATATATTCAACAAGATAATTTCAAGGCACATATAAAGAATTCACATCCTCAATTTTGAGCAGTAGCTGACTCCGACGGGTTTCACATCAACTTGGTATGTTAACCAGCTAAATCACCTAATCTTAATGTACTAAACCTTGGTTTTTTTAACTCTATACAGTCTCTACAACATGAAACCCTAAGCACAACACTGGATGGGTTACTTACAGCAGTGTACAATGCATATGACAGAGAAGATCCAGCAACACTCAATAAGGTTTTCCTCACCCATCAAGTTTCAATGATAGAAATCATAAGAGTCAAGGGATGCAACAATTATAAGTTGCCCCACATGTCAAAAGATGCGCTGATATGGAGAGAAGAACTGCCTGGGATGCTAAGTTGTGATGTGGGAATACTTTGTGAAGCCCTGGAACACCTTATTACAATTCAGGAAACTCAAGGAATGGGGGACATGATGTAAGCCATGGGATATCAACCGCAGCAGTAAGGGATTTCAGTATTCTTATTGGGTTAGACTAGGGTGACATTTTGGAAACCTGAAAACTTGTTTCTTTTGGTGCAATAAACAAGTTTTTTTTGTAACCCAATTCAAACTAATGCAAGTTTTTAAGTAGAAAGGCAAACAAATGCAGCTTTGTAACCAGGGCTCTTCCACATTCAGGGCCAAAAGAACATTTAAGTAGAAAGGCAAACAAGAACAGGCACAACCACAGTAAAACAACATGTAAGTCGAAAGTCAAACAAGAACACAATGTGACAAAGAACAATCACAGAACAGGTGATTGGGTGCAGCCACCCCAGCACAAACCATTACACAACAAGGATAAAAGACACAAACATGAACCAATATACTCCCTTTTTTTGTTGTTTACAAACATGTCCAAGGGGCTGTGAATGGGAGATCTCCATTTTCCTGGAACAAAGATTAAGCACATTCAACTAAGCCAAAGCTGATCTCAGACAATTGTGGCTCTGCAAGACAAAAAAAACAAGTAGCTAAAATCAGTAATTAAACTTGGAAATCAAGAAAAATAGGCTATTTTAAATTATAAATCGGTAATCATACAAGCACAAGTTTATTACATGAAGTTGAATCCTAGGACTTAACTTTTTATTCTTCCTTTTCCCTATGCTGGCCGAGAAGCTCCCTCAGACCCGGTATCATTATCTCAGCCACACGAAAATTTAAATCGATTTGATCCAAACTCATAGGTTTCGTTTCCAGCATATGGTCCGAGGGAGACCTGGACTGTCTCGCATACCAGGGAAGTGCACGAATCGAAGGGATAGAAGAGAACTCTTCGTCGTCATTTCCAGAACCAACAGTAGCCTCACAGTTGGTTCTGGTGGTGGCGCCACCAACAGACCCACCGGGAGTTAGTTCTCCACGCCGGCGAGTGGGCAGCGCCACCTCAATTTGGTTCCCTGAAATCAAAACAGAGGCCGCGTACTGCTTGACAGTGGTGGCGTCGCCTACATACCCACCGGATCTGCGAGTTTGAACACCACATCGGCAGGTGAGCAGCGCCGCCTTGGATCCTTCTTCTCCGGCGTCAGGGCCTTTCAAGGGTGGACCATCACCCGCCGGAGAGAAGCTATCAGATCGAGATGAGGAACCTGAATCTGAGACATAACATTCCGAACAAAACCCACCACATTTAAACCCATAACCAACGAAATCGCCCATTTCCATAACCTAGAAAAAAATTAAAATGAGAAAGAAGAGGAAGATCTGGAATGGGAGGACCAATTTTAGAGAATCCGAGAAGCTGAGAGGGAAGATAAATGGGTGGAATGAAATTATTGAGTGAGAAAACCCTGATGGCGTAAAGGGATAAGAAGGGAGACAACTTTTCAGAGAGTTGAAGAATCTCGATGAAGACTTTGGGAAGAAAATAGAGTCACATGTGTGTTTAATGGGAGAGGAGTGTAATGAAGGTGGTTGGGTAGTTGAAGAGATTTCAATTTGGTGGGAAGGGTTAGGCTAGTGGCAGATTTTGTTAAAAATACATTAGGAAGGGTTATGGGATAATTTGGGCTAATAGTTTTTTGTTAGAATTCAGAAGTTGGGCCCAAATTTAATAAACAATTAATAAAAATGACCCATTTGTGGCAAGAAATGAAATAGTGCAAAAACAGTTGGGACATCCCAAAAGGGAAGGAGTGCAAAAATAGTTGGGACGGAGGGAGCAGTATGCAACATGTAATAGTTATAAAATTTATAGCCTGGTTCATGCAACCCGGAATTTTTATCTTCATTTCTTCTAATTTATACTTTAAACCTTGGTCTTTCCATGACTTATGGAAAGACCTCCTTTCAAGAGATGGACTCTAATTCAACACATGCAGTGTATAAGTAAAAAAATACAGTGGATTGTCCATAAACTTATGGACAGACTACTTGTTAGGAGACTCACTCTTTTACAAAATATAAACTCAGCTATGTTTGTAAGACCCATACACATAACCAAAATCCTTGATATGAATTATCCCTCCGTCCCAGCTATTTTTACAGAGAGGGAAAGAGTAAGTATTTTTTAAAATTCATTATTTAATATTTTCTTGCCCATGTGTTGGTGGCGTATCTTGATTTTATTTTTATTTTCCATTTAATTTCAGCATAAAAAATGAATATAAGCTGATCAAAAGGAAATATAAAGTAAAGAGTGCAAAAATAGATAGAACATCTCAAGGAGAAAATAGCGTAAAAATATGTGAGAAGGAGGGAGTATGTGCATATGGCCATATGGGAATCATATCACATTCCAGGCCTAAAAAAAAAGGAAACTACAACAATTAGTGTGGGAACTAAACCTGAAGGTGTCAAATTCAACATTGAAGCTTCCTTTCAACCTTTAAATACTTCTTGTGAAATAGGTTTGATCTTTTTTTTTTTTTTAATTTAAACCATCCAAAGGATGGGGGGAATTTTATTTGGCTCCCCAGGCCGGAAGAACTGGCATAAGCCTAAAAGTGTATATAGGTTTACAAAATTCATCAATATGATGATCATCCAGCAAAACAGATTAAAGTCTAGTGAGGTAATTCCTACAGATTGCTACCAAATGTAATCCATAAACATATCGGCGAATCGCCAAAGCGAGACCCCTATTAGTCCGTGGAAAACTTTAGGAAGGAATCTGCGGGAAGAGCAGCAGTATAGAGTGTAGCAGTCCTGGATAGAGGAGTAGCAGCAAGAACTTCAACCAGTGAAGTTGAAATTGAGGTAGGTGTTCATTCTTGAGTTGCATCGCGATTGAACTCCCAGTTCCCGCAGCAGACCTGAAAAGGAAAAAGAAACACAGTAGATTCCATTCCAGTGCAATGAAAAGAGAATACTCTATGGAGTCCGAATAGTATTAACATGTGAAATTAAGAGTAGAAAGAGTTAATTATCATCTCCTGATCTTGAGCCTATTCTTACTGAGGGGATTCCTAATCTATCAAGGGAGATGAGACCTCTAAGCACAGTTGGAGCCAAAAGGAGATCGAGGTTCCCTTGGATATTGTTCTGTAATGAGAATTTAGCCAGATAATCAGCTACATTATTGGCTTCCCTGTGAATGTGAGAGATTGGAAATTTCATATGATGAGTATGGAGAGCACTGCAGATGGAGAAGTTCCTCCATGGAGCATTCAATGGGTTGTGAATACCTCTTACAGCATTTAAACAATCAGTTTCCAATTCACCGTTAGCAATTCCTAGTTCATATCCTATTTCATACCCATCCTGAATTGCTACCAGTTCTGCATCAAAAGGTGTTGGTGACTGGAAGGTTTTGGTCCTCATGCAAATCACATTACCAGACATGTTTCTTACAATTACAGCTGATGAGGCCAGACCTGGATGTATCCATGAGGCGTCAGTGTTAATTTTGAAGCCAGAGGAAGGTTTCTTCCATGTTACAACTGTTATAGTTTTCTTCCTCTTGGGGTGAATCTTGGGAATAATGTTAGAGCAGATCCAGTGTCTGTTCCTTTCTAGGTTGCCAGAAGGCTGGTGGGCAGTAAATATGTCATAAATGAGGCCTCTGATCTCATGAAAGCAGGCGTGAAGGGAAAAGGATTCATTGTCATAAATGTATTTATTTCTCTTAACCCACAGAACCCAAACTGTGACCAAAAGTGAAGCTATGATGATTTGAGACTGAATCCGTGTGGCAGTTTTGAAAGATAGGATGAAATCAACTCTAGACTTCAGATTTCCAAACCGTGGCATATGCATATCAAGTAAGGCACCAACAGCCTCCCAAATTTTAACAGCAAATGAGCATGAATTGAAAAAATGATCTAGGATATCTGGATGATTCATGCAGGAAGGACATATAGATGCCAGTTGGAAGCCACTTCTTGCCAAAATATTATCAAAAGGCAGAATGCCATTTAAAGCACGCCACAATGTAACAGACATTTTCTTTGGAATAAAAGAACTCCATACCTTTGAAAACTGTCTGATTCTTTGTTTTTTTTGCCTGAAGGTATGATAGGCCGATCTAATAGAGAATCTGCCATTGATGTTTGGAGTCCATATCATCCTATCCTCATGTTGGTATGTCAATTCAGCAATCTGCAAGATGGCAAGAGTATTGGTAGCCAGGTGTGGCTCCAGGAGAGGGATGAAATTATTTTTATTTTGTATGAAGAACCTCAGGGATATATCCTCAAAAGGAAGAGACGTCCCTTCTGGCCATTCATAACAAAGGGCTCCTTGTCCAGTCCAATTGGAACTCCAAAAGGAGCACTCACCCTGACCAAAAATAACTTTTGAATGTCTATTAGCCTTTTCTGTGATTAAGCAGATTCTTTTCCAGGTGTGGGAAGTTTTGTAGGAGTTAGGGAGTGACCAAATTAAAGAGGTCCATTGATATTTGTTGACTTGTAGTTTCCACCAAAGTTTGCATGAGAAAGCCTCAACAATTGCTCCTATATCCCTAAGTCCTAAGCCATTTTCCTCAATAGGTAGACACATATTTTTCCATGATCTCCATTTCTTTTTTTCAGTGTTATCCACTTTCCCCCAGAAAAAGGTGGATGCCAATTTTTCCATTTTCCTTATAACAATCTTAGGAGGGCGCAGAACTGAGAAAATGTGAGTAGGAATTGAGAGTATACTGTGGTTGATAAGAACCAGCTTACCAGCACTGGAGAGCCACCTATTCTTCCAGTTGTTTATTGTCTTCTCCATCCTTTCCAGCATTGGCTTGTAGTAAACCTGCAAGTTTCGACCATAGAAAACTGGTACCCCAAGATACTTAAAAGGGAGTGCACCTTGCTCCATACCCAAAAGTCTCTTAACAGTTAGAATGAGGGCCGGGGGGGTTTTATGTGAGGTGAAGAATTCTGATTTCCCAAAATTTACTTTCTGACCTGTGGTGTGTTCATAAGCAATTAGGAACCTTTTAAATCTCTTTAAAGTTGTGGGTTTGGCATTTAGAAAGATAGCTGTATCATCAGCATACATGAGGTGAGAAATAATTGGACAAGAGAGAGGCAAGCTAAACTGGTGAAGGTAGCCAGTGATTATCATTTTTTTAAGAGTCCTTGAGAAAGCCTCAGAAACTAGGTTATATAGAAAAGGGGACAGGGGGTCTCCCTGTTTTAGTCCTCTGGTGGATTTAAAAAAACCTGAAGTGACTCCATTTATCAAAACTGAGAAGTGGGCAGAGGCTATGTTACTCAGGATAATTTTAACAAAATGTCCATGAAAACCAAATTGAAGGAGTATAGAGTTTAAAAAGGACCATGACACTCTATCGAAGGCTTTCTGCATATCAAGTTTCACAATAATATTATGAGCCTTTGATTTTCTATTTAAAAATCTCACCATTTCCTGCATTTGAAGCACATTATCTGAGATGTCTCTTCCATTAATAAAGGCACTTTGTTCAAGAGAAATTAAGGAGTGCATTAGTGGTTTAATTCTCTCCATTAACATTTTTGAGAAAACTTTGTTGATGAAGTTAGAGAGACTTATTGGTCTGAAGTCAGAAAAGGAGAGTGGAATTGGCTTTTTAGGGATCAAGGCCAACCAAGTACTAGAGATTGCTAAGGGGATATTTCCAGTAACCAAAAAGTCATTAGCTGCATCAAGCAGGTCATTTTTAATGATCTCCCAGAAAGTTGTGTAAAAATTCCCTGAGAAACCATCAGGACCTGGGGCACTATCTTTTTTCAGTTCAAAAACAGCCTTCTTAAGTTCCTGTAAATTAAAAAGTTGAAGGAGCAGAAGATTCTGTTCTTCAGATATGAGCAGAGGGATTTCTTGAAGAAAAAACTTAAGGTGAGATCCAGTTTTAGGGGTTGGTTCCTCATTCAGTAAATCTTTATAAAACCGGATTCCTTCTTCCTTTATCAGATTAGGGTCTGAGATCCAATTGCCTGAGGAGTCTTTAATTTTGCTGATCCTAGATTTTGCCCGGTTTTCCTTTATGGCATGATGAAAAAATTTTGTATTAGCATCCCCAAACTTAAGCCAATTAAGTCTAGCTTTTTGAGATAGGAATGTTATCTTTTCTTTCTGAGATCTTAACAATAAGGCTTTTGATTCATTTAAAATTGCTAGATCCTTATCATCCAGTGTTTGTTGGTAAATTATTTCCAGTTCACTAACTCTCTGTTCAGCCTGAATCAGATTCTGGTTGACATTGCCAAAAATAGTTTTATTCCACTGTTTTATTTCCACTTTTAGCCTCTTGAGTTTGAAAACTAAGCCAGTCATGCCTTTTAGAGGTGATGTTAAAGTCCAACTCTTTGTTACTATATCCCTGAAATCTTGCCTAGAAGACCACATTTCCTGATATCTAAAAGGCCTAGGGGAAAACTCAGAAGCTGATTGTATGGATAAGAGTAAAGGAGAATGATCCGAGGTGGTTCTATTTAAAACCTGTATAGAGCTGTGGGGAAATAAATCAAGCCATTCTAAGTTGCAGAGACCCCTATCCAGTCTTTGGAATATTATATCTTTACCCCTGTCCTTGATCCTATTGTTACACCAGGTAAAAGAATTCCCAACAGTGGGAATATCATGCAAATCAGATCTATGAATGAATTCATTGAAGTTTTTCATACTTTTGTGGGGGGTTGATTTCCTTCCTTTGTATTCGTTAACTGAAGAAACCGTGTTGAAGTCCCCTATATATATGGCAGGTTCTGAGAGAGCTGAGCCTAAATCATGCCATAAATTTTCCCTCATAGTCCTATGTACACTAGCATAAATGAAAAAGCAATTCCAACTGGATAAGGTATCAGTTTCAGTAATTTTAGCATGAATGAATTGATCTGATTCTCTAACACAAGATAAATGAAAAGATTGATTCCACAGAATCCATATTTTGGCATTTTGAGCAGCAAGAGCATTATTGAAACCTAGGACATGCTTAAGATGATCAATCTGCTGATTATCATGCCAAGGTTCTAAGAGACAAAGGATGTCTATCTTATGATTCCTCTTTAATGTTTTTAGTCTTTCCAGAGATGTGCCATAACCTCTCACATTCCATACCAAGATATTACCTATGATGGTGTATCTTATCATTTAAAACTCATTGGAACGGCTTTATGAGAGGATCTGAGTTTCCTAGATTTACTAGGTACAGCTATAGTAGAGTTATCCTGAGTCTCTTTACCTTTGACCGCAAGTGCAATAGACTTCGGAGTATCAACAGTTGTGTGCTCTAAATTAAGTTCATCAGTAGTGGGAAGAGGTTTGTCACCTGGATTGGCCATAGCTGTTACCTTCTCCACTGGAGATTGCTCAAGAGATGATGATTGTTTTGGTGTAAAGACTAGGTTCTGATCTGGTCTGACTTCAGGTATGTTTTCCGAGTGAAGTTGACCTTCAGAGCTTCTTTCTGGTGAATATGTGGTGCCCGAGTGATTTACCTGGTCGTGAGTTTGTTGAGTCTCATGGAAGATCTCCACTGGCTCTTCTTCCTGTTCTTCTTCAAAAGATACATCTAGAGCTTGAAAAGCATTAGAAATGGACACTGATTGAGTATGCTCTAAAGTTTCTAATCTGAGGTTTTCAGATTGCTTAGTCTTCTTCCTCCATATTATGTTGTTAATAGGCTTTGAAATATCATCCAAAGAGTAGAAGTCTGATCTTTTCTTATGAGTATTGTTGAATGAGTTAGCAAAAATGTTCTGTGGATGGCCTGAGTGATAATTCTGTTTTTGAAATTCATTTTGTTTCTGAGAAACACTAAGGGCTGAGGTTCCAATTATCTTATCATTAGGTAATTCCTCATGGTGAGACTGTTTCTCAATTATTCCTTCAGTGTGAACTTGTTTCTCAACACCAGAACTATCCTGAGCCAGATCAGCTGTGTTACTTTCTGCCCTTCCTTGTTTTTTCTTAGTTTCAGTAACCTTTTTTTTAAGCTCAGGGTGTAAGAAAGTACACTTATCTTGGTTATGTCCAACTACTTTACAGTGAGCACAATAATATGGAAGTTCTTCATATTCTATTGGATATTCAGAGACCTTATTACCTATACCTATGACAATAGAAGCAGGAGGTTGGGACTGAAGGTCTATTTCAACGCAGACTTTTATTGCCGATGGTCTAGTTAGAGCTGCCGTAGCAGCGTCCATTTTTAAAAACCTTCCAATCTGACTACTTAGACCAATAATGGCAGAGTTGTTATAAAAATGGAGAGGGAGTCTGTGAATCGTTACCCACGCCGGAACGATTGAGGACTCTGCCGTTGGTGAGAAATCGGGCGTCCATTTTTGCACCTTCATCACCACGCCCTGGATCATCCACTGCCCCTTCATCCAACAGCGCTGGTAGTCTTCAGGGTCCTGAAATCTGATCAAAACATGGCGATAGTCAATAGAGCCTAGCTGAAATTTAGATTTAAATCCTATTGATTTGAAGGCAGTTTGTAAGAAATCCATCGAGGGCTTTCCCCGATTGAATTTGCCGACCAGAGCGTTCTGGTAATGGGACGCCAGACGTTCTCCTTCCTCAATGGGAAGGATAAACGCAATCTTCCCTTTGTATTCTGTGACCGGGTGGAGATTAGGAGTGTCCGGAAGGGATGTGAACAGAGGAGATGGCTTGGTGTTGAGAGCTTGGATGAAGCTCTTATTGATCGCAGGACCCGACTCCACCATGGGAGCGGGCGGCGGCAACGCCATCGGTGGCCGATATGATTAGGCCAAGAATAGTAGCAGATGGTGAAGGGAAAGGAAGAGAAGACGGAGTGAACAGTAATGAATCGCACTGTGTGTATCGCACTGTAATCGCCCCTAGTGAACAGTAATAGATCCGTTAGTCAGTGAATTTTGTATCAATCAGATTTCGTGAAATAGGTTTGATCAAGAGAGAGTCTGCTGGTCACTTTTTGAGCGCATTCCAGATCAGAATACCAGCAAAGGATCCCATGCACTCAAAGATTTTGGACATCAAACAAGCAGTATGTGCATTCCAGGCCTAAGCATGATTCCTCTCAGGTATTTTTGCAGTGAACTATGGTGTGAGTATATGGTGTCTCCCTGTCTGAGCGCATTCTTTGACAGTCAACTGAGCAATACTTTAGCTGGCTTACATAGTGAATAAGGTTGTATGTCTGACCAGGGGCGGAGCCAACAAATTTTTCTGACGAGGCTAATTAATTAATTTTAAATAAAATATTATTTAATAAAAATAATTTTATCTAATCTGATGGGGTTGAAAGATAATTTTTAAAATATTGGTAGTATTAGGAAAACTTTATGGAGGCTGAAAATTTTTTTTTAAATGGTAGCATTAGTAAATTTCTGATGGAGACTGAAGAGTAATTTTAAAAAAATTTATAGTATTAGAAAATTTCTGACGGGGGCTGAACGCTAATTTTTTCAAAAATTAATACCCATAAAAAAATTACTCTTAATGAATTGGCCACTGCCCCCGGCAAAATTAGATGATGTTGGTCTACAAGTGAAGGACCCTACGATGGAAGTTAATTTAGGCTTGGGTAAAGAGCATCAGCAAGATCTGTCCTTGTCAGCGTGAGGGAAGGCCTTAAGAGCATCCGAACCTGCTTGGAGCGAGCCCCCCATAGAGGCAAGTTAAGTTGGTGAGCCGTATGATGGGCAACTATCTCCTGCGGTTCGGAGAGGACCCACCTGTTAGTTAGTACCCCCTTGGCTTGGTTTAGGGGTGGACCCTTTCACTCTATTTTATTATATACGCTTAGCGAAAAGAATGTTTTTTGATACACCTAAGACATGGATTCGCCTCTGTGTCTGACAGGATAAAACTCACGAACGGGTAGAAGTTTTTTACCAGAATCACTTACAAAAAATATTCACAATACCTTTTTAAACCATAAATACAGTATTAGCCATTATAAAATATTCACTCTTTATTCAGGATGGATTAGGGATCCAAATAAATATCCCTACCCACAATTAGTGGATTTTTGCTTTAAGATAAAATAAAACAGGGAATACAATAAATCCACAATTTAAAAAAAAATATCAAAATTTTTAAACAGGGAATTTTTAAATCTACTATTTTCACACAGGAAAGATAGACTCATATGGAAACCGGGTCCCAAAGGTGAATTCTCTTTTAAATCCACTTATCTCCTGCTCAGAAATCAGAGAGGTATTGTCCTTTCTGCTCAATATATTTGGAGTTCAAGAATTGAAAAAAAGATTTCTGTCTTCATGTGGAAAATGATGAATTCTTTTCTTCCCTTTGACAATGTCCTGCGCAATTTGAGATTTCCACTGCCTTCTAAGTGCTGTATGTGTAATAATCATGAGGATTCATTGGATCATTTTTTTAATTCGTGTTCATTTGCTGTTCAAATTTGGAAAGTAGTCCACTCATTCATGGGAATTTCAGGAATGGTTTACCCATCTATATGGGATAGACTTTCTTGCTACTTGACATATTCTGGTCTGAGCGCTCTCCACTCTGAAATTATTAGATCTGCTGCTGCTATTACATGTTGGCATTTGTGGAAAATGAGGAACAAAATTTTGTATGATTCCGCCATCCCATTAACAGGTTTAGTCTTATCTCACATCAAGGAACAAATTTTTTATATGTTCACTGCTAAACCTGTTTTCATAAAAGCTAAAGTAGACATTGACATTGCTGATCACTCTTTTCTCCCTCTAATTAAACTACCTCCAAAGCCGGAAATCCTCAAAATTGCTTGGACTAAACCATGTAGGGGTTATAAAATTAACTTAGATGCTGCATGGAATGGTCAATTGAATATGTGTGGAATTGGTATGATCATAAGAGATAGCAGTGGTGGCTTTATTGCTGCTCATACTAAATTTACAGCTGCTAATTCCCCTCAGGAAGCTGAAATGAAGGCAATAAAGTTTGCCATACAGAAATATGCTGGTTTCTTTACTCATGCTTGCCTTGAATCTGACTGTATGAATGCTGTGAAGTCAGTTCTTGATCCATTAAATGCCCCCTGGCCGCTGTTTCAATTAGCTGATGACACAAAGCAAATCTTGGGAAATATTATTTTTGTTCATATTCAGAGGCAAGCTAATCTGGTAGCTGATGCTCTTGCTAAGACATGTCTCAAAGCTGAGACTAGTGTATCCATGTTTACTTTTAATATGTTATCTAATAACATTCAGGGGCTACTTAAACTAGATCAGATAGGTACACCTTCCTTAAGATTTTTACATTGAATGGATGCTACTGATAAAATGTTACTTGCAGGTGTATTGAATGCGGTTTTTAAAGGCAATGAAGGCTTAAGGATGAAGTGATTTGCTTGATGCTGTTTTTCTTTGTTGAAATTAGCTACTCTTTCGATACTTTTATCTAGAAGATATGCTCCTTAGTGCTTTTGGGATGTGTCTGACTGACCTGTGTCTCGATCTTTCGATTCACTAATAAGTTCGATATTCTTCCTAAATTTACTAACAGTCTTCGTAATCCTCCAACAATTAGCTAGTTTTTTACTACATTTTGGAAGCAACAAATGTTGCTTCATTAGCTTTAGCTCCCTCATGTAAATTCCAACTAAGCCAATGGCTTCATTTTCTGTTCCTGTTTTCAATTTCTGTTATTTTACACAGCTTGGGAAGGCCTAATATAATTTCCCCCATCTTTGGATGGTTTTTACGGAAAAAAAAATCAAAATTTTAAAAATAATCTCTCATAATTTAAGAAATTGTAACCGCCGAAATAAGCACGACTTAGTACTAATAAAAATTGACTCTTTATCCCAAACACCATATAATAGAAATTATTTGTTTTGAATGATTCTTGAATCGGGATATTAAAGTCATTTTGACTAACCTAAACCTATGAAATTATCTAAAAATAACATACTAATATTTTAATATGTTATCAATTTTAATTCTTTACTATATATAATCAATCATAACTTGTCAACATACTAATATTATAATTTGTTACTGGTTTTAATTCTTTACTATATATAATCAATTATAACTTGTTAAATATATAACTTCTAAAAATATATATAATTGTATTCAATGTTTAACGGTTTCCAACTAAATTAATTATTTCACTTCATAACTCATGTAATTGTTCTTATATGACTATACTTTAAATTTTAAATAAAAATTAATCTCAATATTTTAATAATGATATCGCACAACGCGCGATGGTACTCCACTAGTTTTCCCAAGCACCATATTATAGCAATTTTTGCTTTGGATAGTTCTTCAATTGGAGATATTGAAGTCATTTTGACTAAACTAAACCCATAAAATTGTTTTTAAATAACATGCTAATACTTTAATATGTTATTGGTTTTAATTATTTCTTATATATAGTCAATCATAACTTGTTAGCATACTAATATTATAATGTATTACTGGTTTTAATTTTTTACTATATATAATCAATCAGAACTAGTTAAATATATAATTTCTAAAGATATATTTAATTGTATTCTTTATTTAACAGTTTCTAACTAAATTATTTATTTCACTTCATACCTTATTTAATTTTTCTTATATGACTAAACTTTAAAATTTTAAATAAAAATTAATTTCAATATTTTAATTAATGATATCGCGCAACGCACGATGGTACTCCACTAGTTTTAAATATTAATAGAGATGGTTCCCTGTGATGCAGCATAAACTTTAGGCAGTGGTCTTTATGCAATTCTAACAATATTCTAGATCCAAGGACATGTCTCTAATAATTTTACAAGAACATATCTCTAATTATTTTACAGGGACTCACCACTAATATTTTTCCACGGTATTTTTCGACCAATTTTTCCCCATAATTTCGGGCCATCTAAAATCTGCAAAAAAAAAATCAAAAAATGTTTAAAATGCAAAAAATCAATATGATCGGCAAACTAAAAATTATAACCAGCAAAAAATAGTAGAATATCAACGAAAAATTATAAAACATCAACTAAAAAATGCAGAAATATATATATATATAATCAAATAAAACAACAAAAATATATTTTAAAAATTAAATAAAAATCAACAAAAATTTGAAAAAAAAAACGCCGACCACAACCAACAAAAAATCAAGTAAAAATCATAAAAGTATCAACAAAGCTTGAATTATCAAATTGTTTTTTAAAAAAACTTCAAGCACCAACCTATATCACCCAAAAGTTAAAATTATCAATTCCTATCACTAAACTTTACCCAAAAATTTTTTAAAAAATGTCAACATAAGGGAAAAAAACACTACAAAACATCAACCATGTCATTAAAAAAGCTACAAACATCAACCCCTATCACATAAAACTCACCTAGAAAATGAAAAACAACATGGGAGGAAAAAAAACAAAAAAATCAACATAAGAGGAAAAAAATAAAAATATCAACTCATATAACCCAAAAAAACTACTCCTACAAAACATCGACTCATATCAATTAAAACTCACCCGAAAAATGAAAAAATCAACATGAGAGAAAAAACTAAAAATATCAAAAAAAAACTATGGTACATCAAGAGTATAAAATTATTTACTCTGACAATCATATAACATCAACAATTTTTTTTAAAAAATTTACAAATATCAACTTTACCTCCCAAAAGATACAAACATCAACTCCTACCACATGAACTTCATCCGGAAAATGAAAAACACCAACATAAGAAAAAAAGACACCACAAACATCCACTCATATTAACAAAACCTTAGTCGGAAAATGAAAAACATTAACATGAGAAAATAAAAATAAAACTATAAATATTAATCCATATCAGCAAAAAAAAAATTTACACAACATCAACTTATATCAACTAAAACTCACCAAAAAATAAAAACATCAACTTTAGAGAAAAAAAAAGCTACAAATTTCAACCAAAAAGGCTACAAACTTCAAAAACAAAAAACTTAAGTACGTAACCAACATAAATTCTTAAAAAAATATATGATAATGGAATTTTAACCAGGACTGCAACATCAAAAGATAAAGTACTAACCACTACATGACAAGGAAAGGTCATATAAATTTAAACTTCAACAAGTTTTTAGTGTAAAACCAAAGGAATATAAATACTTTAAAGAAAACAAGGATTAACAGGATTGGAACCCAGGCCTGCTGCAAACCAAAAAGGCTACAAACTTCAAAAACAAAAAACTTAAGTACGTAACCAACATAAATTCTTTAAAAAAATATCATAATGGAATTTGAACCAGGACTGCAACATCAAAAGATAAAGTACTAACCACTACATGACAAGGAAAGGTCATATAAATTTAAACTTCAACAAGTTTTTAGTGTAAAACCAAAGGAATATAAATACTTTAAAGAAAACAAGGATTAACAGGATTGGAACCCAGGCCTGCTGCAAACCAAAAAGGCTACAAACTTCAAAAACAAAAAACTTAAGTACGTAACCAACATAAATTCTTAAAAAAAATATATCATAATGGAATTTGAACCAGGACTGCAACATCAAAAGATAAAGTACTAACCACTACATGACAAGGAAAGGTCATATAAATTTTAAACTTCAACAAGTTTTTAGTGTAAAACCAAAGGAATATAAATACTTTAAAGAAAACAAGGATTAACAGGATTGGAACCCAGGCTTGCTGCCTTCAAAGACAGAAGCCTAACCACTACACCACAGAATATTCAATGATCATAAACTTAGTCATAAAATATTAAACTTCAACAAGTGTTAGAAAAAAATAAAACAAGAAATTACACTCACCTCTCATGTGCATAACATCAGTCCGTCGCCATCCTCAGCCGTTCACCAACGTCCGCCGTCGCCACCTCAAACGCTCCTGAAGTACCCGCGCCTCCTTCTTCTTCGGGCGCGTGCATCTCAAGCGCCTGGGTGTCTATTTCCTCCGCTGTCGCCTCCTTCTCCAGCGAGTCCACCTCCTCCACCAAGCGCCTCCGTCATCACGCCATCGCGCCTTTGACTTCACCAGGCACCTTCGCCGTCGACTCAACCTTCGCCTCAAGTCGCAGATCCGTCGTCGCCTTAAGTTGCAGATCCGTCGTCACCTCAATTCTCAGCTCCGCCGTCACCTCAAGTCGCAGCTCCGCCGTTCTCAGGTCGCAGCGCCGTCGGTGCGTCGTCGCAGATCGAAAGCCGGAAAATGGAGAGTTGGAGATTGAGCAGCGCCGAAAAAAAGAGATCGCGCCGGCAGACAGAGAAGACCGGTGGAGATGGCATTAATCCGGCAGAAACGGCGAAATCCAACTGAATCCGGCAGAAATCCAATTGTATTCCGGCGGTAACCGTCCATCGGAGGCTGTTTCTGATCGAGGAGGAGGAAAGAAAAATGCAATTTTTAATATTTTTGTGATATGTATAATCTTTAGACAATTGTATAATCGGTCCCTCAATTTATTAGCATAGGTTTTTTAAAAAAAAACTCTATTCTAAATGAATTTTTTAATAATTGCATAATAATCTCGACCTAAAGTTTAGGCAGACTAAAATAAGAGTTTTTTAAAAAAAATTTAAAACCACCTAAGTGAGGGGATATATATTAGGCTCTTCGGACCTTAAATGATAAACGAAAACAAAGAGAGCTTTACTGAATGTACAAGTGGAAAAGCTAATCGTGGAAAAGATATATTTTATAAGCTTTATTCCATATCCTTCATCTATTATCCCTAACTCAATGAAAAATATGGCCATTAACTCGAGTCAAGAACTATCATGATCTTCCACTTTCTTGCCTCCACTCCTCTGTGTTGACAAGAAGAGGTGGTATCCCATAATAGTCTCTTGCAACTCTCTTCCCCAGAAGAGAGTCACTTCTCATTCTCCCAGGTAGGTAAGCAGCTTTCCTGGAATCCAACAGGTCGTCTTCAGCTTCCTCCATGTCACAGCACCAGCTTGCAAGTGATGTGTCGCCATGTTAAGTTTCCTGACTGAGTCTGCAAGCCCATGCCTCTATTCAGCTCCTGAAAAAGTAATGAAAACTAAAATAATAATATATTATAACAAAGAAAGAGTTAATAAAATAGCCGTCATTCTCAACTGAATAAGTCATGAACAACCTATAGAGCTAATAGTCATTTCTAATACAAGGAACACAGGCTGCATCTGATTTCACTTTGCCTACAATGTGAGCAGGAAGATTTGCAGAGGAAAAAAGTATAGTTTACCTTTTGGGATGATGTTATCTTGGCAAGTGAGTCAGCCACTGGGTTAGCTTCTCTGTAAACATGGGATAAACTATATTCGATGTTTTTCAGTTGTAACTAGATTTCCCTGATTTGATCTATGCATCTACATAGGACTTGAAATACTCTGGTGATGATTTTAACTAATACCAGAGAGTCTGTCTTAATCTCCAGCCTGGTTAATCCAAGGTTACTAGCCAATGTCAGACCATCTATGAGTTCCAATGCTTTAGTTTGAAGTGGTGAATGGGTTTTCACTATCTTTTCTATGGTTGTGACTACCTGACATGCATGGTCTTTGATAATACAGCCAATACCTTCACAATATTCACTGAGAAAGGAGCCATCTATGTTCAATTTAAAACTGATAGGATGGTTCCACTTGATGAACCGAGCTGGACATCTAACTAGAAGAACAATCTATCAATGTTGGATTAGCACCAGTGAGATCCTAACTGTATTTTAAATGATAGGCTAGAATGAAGTCATTCGGTTCGAGTAATATCTGCTTGGAAATGATGATCTGGTTCGGTTTAGCTCCCTCAAAATGGTGCTTGCATCTAGCACACCAAATATACCAAATAACAACACAAGGAATCCTTATTAGGTCAATCATCTTTGTGTTATTATTAGACACGTTCCAGAAGAAAGAGTATCTGTCCCAGAGATACTCAGAACTTTGATAGGATAGAATAAACGTGGAAAGTATATGATCCCAAATATGTTTAACAACTGGACAACCATTAAAGCTGTGATGAATACTCTCCTCTGAGCTGTAATAGAAACAACACTTTGATGGAATATTAAAGTCAAAATCTTCTAACACATCAAGAAAGGCTAGTAATCTGTTTAAAACTTTCCAATTCATGTATTTCAGTTTGCTAGGCAGGATGGGAGACCACGGATGCTTGAATGAACGTACAACGGGTTTCTTATATCTGATTAATTGGTATGCAAACTTTAAACTAAATTTCCCATTCTAAGTAAGCTTCTAGATCATTTGATCTTCATATTTAGTGAGAAGTTTAAAATCCTGTCCCAGTTCAGAGATTATGGAACTTGATAAATGTTGCTTATGATGCAGATAGTTGGATTTGTTCAGCAAATACTCATAAACAGTCAGGTCAGGGTAAGGTATTGAGATATTGCTATCTCATTTGTCGATCAAAGGCATATCTTCTAGCCAACAGGTCAGGGTAAGGTATTGAGATATTGCTATCTCATTTGTCGATCAAAGGCATATCTTCTAGCCAACTAGAATACCAAAAAGAGATCTATCCTTTCCCTAATTTAATTTGAATTTGATCTAGAGCAATGCCACTGACTTCTTTGATCCTCATCCATGTTTTAGAAGTCTTTTGATTGTGAGGTATTGTCCACATTGTTTTGGCCCACAGTGATCTTCCAGTTTGAAGTGTCCACCAAAGTTTATGCTAACACTTTTGGTATGAGTGCGGAGGTTTTTAAAACCAAGTCCATTCTCAAAGGTCGGGAAACACATTTTGGAATATGCTCTCCAAGTTCTTTGCTTTGGTTTTGGTCTGAGTTTGAAGACCAAAAAACCTTAGCCAAAATTTTACGTATTTGATTGATGGTTGCTGATGTTGGCTTAAGAACTGCAATCATATGTATAGGAATAGATGAGAAGACATGTTTTATCATTATTGCCTTGCCAGCAGGTGACAGCTATTTGTTTTGCCAATTATCTATTCTTGACTTAATGGAAGTGATCAATCCTTGATAATAAATATTTTTAGACCTCCCTGCAAAGATGGGGCAGCCTAAATATTAAAATGGTAATGATCATTCTATCATAAGTGAATCTGATTTGATTACCGTTTGAATTCTTGGCGAAGCATGTTTAGAGATGAAGAAGGATGATTTTTCAAAATTAACTTTTTGTCCAGAACCAAGTTCATAAGATTTTAGAAAGCTTATGATTGTCCTGAGTCCTTCCTTAGTGTATTTTAGCAAGATAACAGTAGCATCTGCATAAGAAAGGTGGGTGACTTTAGACATTTGCTTTGGAATTTTGTAGTATTGCAAATCAGAATATCTAAAGAGAAAATTAAGGTTCCTTGAGAGGGGGTTTCAGCCATTAAAATAAAAGGCAAAGGAGACAGAGAGTCTCCTTGCTTCAAACCTCTAGTGGCTGGGAAAAAACCAACAGCTTTTCCATTTACCAGAATTGAGAAAAAGGCTGATTTTAGGTTTGTTAGGATTAAATTAATGAAATTTTGATTAAATCCCATTTAATTGAGTGTTTTAGAGATAAAGGACCAGGAAACCCTGTCAAAAAGGCGTTCATCATATCCAGTTTAAGTATCATGTTATGCCCCCTTTGTTTTTTAATGGAGAAAGTTAGTTAGTACTTGTAATAGCAGCACATTATCTGCCATCTCTCTACCAGCAACAAAAGCAGATTGTTCAGCACTTATTAAGTCTTTAAGAAGTGGATTAAGTCTTGTAGAGATGATTTTGGAAAAGACTTTGTTAATGAAATTACATAGGCTAATAGGCCTATAGTCTTTAAAATTTGAGCAAACATTTTTTTTAGGAATCAATACAATTAAAGCTTCCGAGTTAGCTTTAGGAATATCTAATTCTTTGAAATAATCATTTACAGCTAAGAGCACATCATATTTAATGATATCCCAACATTTGTGATAGAAAATCTCTAAATATCCATCTGACCCTAGGACAGATTGACTATCCATTGACTTAACTATTACAGTTAGTTCCTCTAAAGAGACTTCTTCTAGGTGTTTAGAATTCATATGGTAAGTGACTGTTCGAGGTATATTTTCAAGAAGCCTAAAACAAGAGTTTGTAATAATAATAATATCACTTTTAACTACGAATAAATGTGTAAGTCGACAATGCCTTGAGCAGATTTTACACGAAACCCTATTACCAACCAATTCCCTTTAAAGGTAAATCTGCTTGCCTACAATAGTAACACCGAAAGAAAACCACCACTCTATGCAGGTACACTCTGGAAAACCTTACTAAAATGAGTAATATTGGTCGAACAAGTCAAACTAGTTAAAATGAAATCTTGGATTCAGAACTTCGTTAAAAACACTATGTTGAACAGCATCCACCTTTCTTCATATCAGAAACATCCTTACCAACGTCGATTTTCTCTCCTGTTAGCGCGACACTTGAATGAGTCCCATTCTCACCGGTCTCCATTGCTTTTTTGCTCACAATCCGGTATATCTGGGAAAGAACATCAGAGAATGCACCATCCACATTGGTAGCTTCAAGTGCAGATGTTTCCATGAAATACATAGACTCCCTTTCGGCAAAAGACTTCCCATCCTCGGTTGAAACTGCCACGAGGTGTCGAAGATCAGACTTGTTCCCGACTAGCATGATAACAATATTTGGATCTGTGTGATCCCTCAACTCCCTTAACCACCTTTCAACGTTCTCAAAAGTAGAATGCCGGGTAACATCATATACGAGCAAGGCACCAACAGCACCGCGGTAGTACGCACTGGTGATGGCTCGATACCTAGGGATAGCCATAAAAAAATATAATAAACACATTGCAGACCAATATTGACCACTGGCTCTTACATACGGAGCACACTGTAAAACTAAAGGTGCTCAACTGACTGGTATCAATACAACTTACCAGGGCCGTCTCTGACAATTTGGAGGCCCTGTTCTAAATGAAAAATGAGGCCCTTCATTACATCAAAAACTATACTTTTCCCTCCTCCTTTTCCGGGCTGGGGACCGGCAGTGTACATAACACAGGCGGAGTTAAGAATTTTAATGGGTTTTGGAAACTGAAAGAAAATAAAAGAAATTGAAAGGAGAAAATTTTGGGGAGTGGAAGAGTTGAAGGCGATAAATTGGGAATCAGGCGAGAGGTTTCTGCCTTTTTGGCTTTTGCGCAGGAAGGAAAACTGATTCTACATTCTGAATTTATTTTTTTCCTAATATATATAATACACATGCATATTATTTTGGGGCCCCAAAAATTTTGGGGCCCGGTTCTGTAGGGCTGTTTGGGCTTGCCCACAACCGGCCCTGCAACTTACCATGTGAGATCGATTACACAGATGATACTTCATCATCATACTTATAGACATAGGTTCCTTTACACTCAGTATGACAAGTTCCAACAGCTCACACACACAAACACACACGAGAATCTCTATATTTTGATGATAAGTATCATCGTCAAAATGCACCGGAAAGCACACACTTTCCAACAACCCCTTGCGCTTCTTGCTTTGGTGAGCTAAAGAATGCTTTCTAAAACACAGATCCTACATAGATACAGTGCATGTATGTTTAGTACAGCATGTTTTATCTTGTAGTTCTTGTTCAGTTTCTTAAGGCATATACTTTCCACAATAAGGCAATTCTCTCATTTCTTTCTTCTACTGGTGCTACTGTCTCCTTTTTGTTGGATTCGCTACTTGTATTATCAAAACTAGAGTGTTTACACATTCATTGCAACAATTTACACGTAGCCTCAATTCAGGAGTCATTTCTTTAGATGATCACTAGTCTCATCAATTACTGAGGCAAAGGGTAAGAACTTAAAACCGATTTCTAAAGCAGGCCCACACAAGATCATTACAACCATCCTTACACACATTGCTGCAAATATTATTCCAATTCATTTATATAGGTTGCTCTCACCCCTCTTTTAACACAGCCTCTTGTCCATAATGTATCTCTACTACTTCTATCATGAATTTTAGAGTCAACTAAGTACCAGAAACTGAAACAGTGCACCACGTTTCAGTTAAAGAAAATTTGGAACACAGTTATCACACATATAAGTGTTACAATTGTTACACTGTTCACAAAAAATGACAAGTTTCCAGATGCAGTGATGTACCAAATAATCAAATAAGTCAGGACGATACAGCAATATCTTCTTCCAGCCCCAGAAAGAAAGAAAAATCAGAGAATCGCATTCGAAAGAGAACATAAAGATATTTTCTTTGAGTACAAACTTCCCTGAAAGATGAAATTAGTGTAAAACTAAAAGTCAAACTATATGCGACAATCTCTTTCCTCAACAGCAAACTAAACATGCGCTTACCAAGCAAACAAAAAATCTCCAAAACAACTTAAATTTGAAACAGTTTAAGATGATCCCAGGGATATATATCTACACTCATTTATCATATTATTTCATGGTTTCTGCAGAAATAAGAACAATTACCCATAGCCCAGATGAAAATCCAACTTGGACTAAAGAGACAAAGGCAACCACAAGCAAGCCTCCACTAAAAGCAAGGATAGCAGCAGTAAAATAAGCAATTTACAGAAATCAGAGAATTCAAATCATCAGCTAGGAAGCTAAGACTTTATATTTCACCTAATCCTTTGTTTGGACAAAAAAAAGCATATGAAAGAATTTTTTTACTTATCTCTCGCTCCCAAACAAATCAAAGAAAAACCAAACCTATAAAAAAATTATTAAGATCAGCTAATGTCCTGAATTCCCTTTGGGAGTGAGAAGAAGAACTAAAGTATCTGAAAATATGTACCGGAGCACAGTCATTTTATTAAATAATTATTTCCCATAGAGTGTTATATGTTAAACCCCTAAATATTTTTCCATTTTTTTCATTTTCTTTTACTACTACCTTAAGATAATTATAGAGATTCTTTTTCATTGATATAATCCCAATCTACATAATTACACTTCCTAATCTCTTTAAAAAGTTATATACAAAACAAGATAAAGAGAGACTAGATTTACAGTTTTACTACATCAACCACAGTTTTTGAGGAAATTTCTATTTCAAAGAAACAATGGGGCTTCATCCAAAGTCGGTCCATAACAATAAACAGGGAATGCTAGATTTTACATGTATTACTTTGGCCCCTGTTCTTTTCGACTTAACTGCAACTCAGTGGTTATTTGTAATAAATTTTACAGAATTGAGCTCAGGTTCATATCGAAAAGAATATGGCCTTAGCCTACTACACATTTAGCGAACTGTTTTCAATAGAATACACAAGAACATTCTCAGATCTCCAAAAGGCACATTCGCAATCTAAGAACTCAAACATTCAGCAGTCTAAGAAGAGCCCAGATAAAAAACGGCTGCAAAATTCAATAAAAAAAAGTGTCACCTTTCTTGGCCGGCAGTATCCCAAATTTGCGCCTTGATGACTTTACCGTCCACATTCAAGCTTCGAGTAGCGAACTCAACGCCAATGGTGGACTTGGACTCAAGGCTGAACTCGTTCCTTGTGAATCTCGAGAGCAGATTGGATTTGCCAACCCCTGAATCCCCAATCAGAACCACCTTAAAAAGGTAGTCGTAGTCATCTTCACCCCGGTACCCCGCCATCTCGACAACCTTTGTCTTTTCTCTGTTGTTAAGGTAGGGTGGTGGAATTAGATGGGAAGATGGGACTTTTCGTTTCTTTTTGTTAGGAATACGAATCCCACATCATATTTATTAGGCTTAATCGATGGATAACAAATACAATGCAAAGAAAATTAAGGAAATAATGAATACAAGAATTTATGTGATTTGGTCAAAATGTCCTACCTCTATGAATGGAGGAGATCAGAAATTTCACTATACGTGGAAAATGTATTACAAGGTTTTGCCTACCACTTATGAAGGAATTACGATGCAAAATAGAAAGAAGAGGATTTTGGCTTCTACAACTACAAAATGATAGATAAAGGGAGAAGAAAATAAGTAGCAAAGGAATGATATACTTGAGGTGTGTTTGAACTACTAAGTTCATCATCTATTTATACTACTCCAAGTTCTCCAATGATCAAGAGCTCTCAAATAAAACGTATCCCAAAATCCCAAGAAATCATCATTCTAGCTTCAAGCATGGATTGTGAATATTGAGTCCAAATGATTCTTACTAAAAGATCATCATAGTTGAACCCCAATAGTCAAAGAAATAATGCTTCAACTTGCTAAGCATGGAATGGGAATAATGTTTCAATTTAATGCTTTGCATGCTTTTCTTTACTATCTTCCAAAGAAGAGAATGTTCATGGGCGAAAACCATTATTTCTTCACAAATCTCCACATTGGTCTGAACCCCAAAAGTAATAGCTTACTCAACCTCCCCCGGCATGGCCCTATTGGGCCGAATCACCAACAATGAACACCGATAAAGTCCAAGCGCTACTTGAACTTGAAATAGGGATGCACTTGAAATAGGGAAGAACCTTCGTGAACATATCAACATGATTATCCTTTGTATTGATTTTCATAACAAAGACCTTCTTTTGTGCAATGATATCACGAATGAAGTGGTACCTAATATCAATATGCTTCGTCCACTCCTTATACATCTGATCTTTAGTCAAGTAAATTGCACTTTGACTATCACAGTGAATGGCAGTAACCCTTTGTTGTAGAGTTAATTCGCCAAAGAGACCTCTCAACCACAAAGCTTCTTTTATAGCCTTCGTGACTACTATATATTCTGCCTCAGTAGTAGATAAAGCAACTACATGTTGTAGAGTAGCTTTCTAGCCAATTGCACAACCTCCAATGCAAAATATATAACCTGTAAGAGACCTGCACTTTTCACGATCACCGACAAAGTATGAATCTACAAAACCAACCAGAGTGTTATTGGTTCTACCAAACTCCAAACACATGTTCAAAGTACCCTTTAAGTATCTAAGAATCCACTTCATAGCCTGCCAAAGTGATTTTCCCGGATTGGCCATATACCTACTAACAACACTAACAGCTTGTGAGATATCAAGGCGAGTACAAACCATTGCATACATTATACTCCCAACTGCTTTTGAATAAGGAACTCTAGCCATATAATCTTCTCTTCCTCCTCTGTTTTTGGTGATTGGGCAGCAGATAGCCTGAAATGACTACCAAGAGGAGTGCTAACTGGTTCGGTATCATGCATGCCAAATTGCTCCAAAACTTTCTTAATGTAACTCTCCTGGGTCAGGCACAACTATCCAACGCCTTGATCTCTTCTTACTCCATACCAAGAATCTTCTTAGCTGCACCCAAATCTTTCATCTCAAATTCACTATTCAACAAGGCATTTAACATGAATATTTGCAAGATTCTTAGCCGCAATGAGCATGTCATCAACATATAATAGCAAATAAATGATTGAGTTATCTTGTAACTTCTGGAAGTAAACACAACCATCATACATGATCCTGGAGAAACCATGACCCAACATAAATAAATCAAACCTCTTATACCATTGTCTTAGAGACTACTTCAATCCGTACAAGGATTTCTTCAACAAGAAAACCCAGTATTCCTTACCTTGAACTTTAAAACCTTCAGGTTGACTCATATAGATATGTTCATTTAATTCACCATGCAAGAAAGCTGTCTTGACATCCAGTTGTTCTAACTCCAGATCATACATGACAACCAAAGCAAGTAATACACAAATAGAGCTATGTTTCACAACAGGTGAGAAAACATCATTGAAATCTACACCTTGTATCTGATTGTAGCCCTTTGCGACCAATCGTGCTTTGTACCTTGCATTATCAATACCTGAAGTATTTTCATTTCTCTTGAAAACCCATTTGCAACCAACAATTTTCTTTCCTTTTGGTGGCACCGCAAGATCCCATATTCTATTCTTGTGTAGAGATTCCATCTCTTCATTTATAGCCACCAACCATTTGTCTGAATTATCACCTGAAACTACCTCTGAATATGTAGAAGGTTCCTCATCTCCACCTGTTTCTTGTGCCACTGATAACGCATATGCAACCGAATTTGCATACCTCAATGGTGGTCGAATGTCACATCTCGGTCTATCTCTGGAAATGGAACAATCGTCATCTCTAAGTTGATCTTCAGCACGTTCATGATCTGATTCTTCAACCGTTTCTCCTGGAAGAACCACCAATCTCTAACTCCACCTGCTTTTGTGCACTATCATTTTTTTCTAAATCACAAGGATTACTAGACTCTTTTCCAGGATATAACATATAAGATTTATCAGATGTAACATCTTCACTAATTACAAATTTGGGTGATTTGGGATCAGTATACCACAATCTATATCCTTTCACCCCTGAAGCATAACCGAGGAAAATACGTTTCTTAGCCCTAGGCTCTAGCTTTCCCTCGTCAACATGCATATAAGATGGACACCCAAATATTCTTAAATTAGAGTAATCAGCAGGAGTATCTGACCAAACTTCCTCCAGAATCTTAAAATCAAGAGGTGTACATGGAGAGCGGTTGACGATGTGACAAGCCGTAGATACGGCTTCTACCCAAAAGTCTAATGCCAACTTGGCATTTGAGATCATGCACCGAGCTCTTTCCAAAAGAGTACAATTCATCCGCTCTACCACACCATTAGTTAAGGCATCATTCTAACAGTACAATGTCGAGCTATTCCTTCATTTTTGCAGAACTCATTGAATTCATTTCCACAAAATTCCAACCCATTGCCAGTCCTCAGTTGCTTAAGTTTTTTTCCTGTCTGTTTTTCAATCAAAGTCTTCCATTATTTAAATGTTAGGAAAACATCACTTTTATACTTTAAAAAATATACCCAAACTTTTCTTGAATAGTCATCAATAAAAGTAAGCATATATCTTGCACCACCCTTAGAAGGAACATGAGAGGGCCCCCAAAGATCATAATGAATTTAATTCGAAGTACCGTTTGTTTTATGAACTGCAGGTGAACAAAAGCTAACTCTTTTCTGCTTTTCAAAAATACACTGATCATAAAAGTCCAACTTATCAGTACTTTGACCACAAAGTAGACCTCACTTGCTTAACAATATGGGAGGTCGTCGTCGTACCTCTCAAAGTTAATATTTGTAAGTCCTAAATGCTTACTATCTACAACTAAGTAGATAGCGGCAAGTCGGGGTCGTCCACAAAGAAGAAGGATTTTCTCAAGCGCTTAAACATAAATGGTTGATGATATGCTACAAGTAGATATATATATATATATATATATACACACACACACATAAAAGCATGTAAAAGGGAGGTTTGGTTGGTTGTGGTCCTAAGTTATGAAAATTAAAAGACAAGATAACTAGCAAAGTCAAGTAATTATGCTAATCATTAAACAAACTAAGAAAAAGGGTTTTAAAACTACAAAAGCTAAGCCTTGGGGGAAATTGATATCCACTTCCAAACAAAATGTAGATCATTTAATCATTCACTCATCCTATCACAATTGTTACCTATGGATGAAGGACCATAGATTTGACAACAACAAGTCTTCTACCAAAGACATAGCCATTTAACCAGACATAGCATTCATTAGGCTAAACCTAGAACAAACCACATTCAAGGTTCAACATTTCATTGCATCTATAGGATAAATATGAGAACAATCCACATTAACATAATTATCTAGCAAGAGTCACAACACATTATGCACAAGAAGTTCTAAGTACATGTTCTTAGATTTTCATGCAAAGGAGCTAAGGAATTCGTCACTTTCCTAACCCCCTAACAGTTAAATCATACAAACACTTCCTATTCTTAAACAACACATGGCATAAATGAAGTAAAACATAACATTAAAAACACATGAATGCTAAATAACAAAGGCTTCAAGAACCAGCGAAACAATCTATTCACTACTTCTACTACTTGTTGTGAAGATAAATCTTCCATCCTTCTTAGATGGTAGTTTGCAAGAGTGAATTAGATATCTCTTGTCAAACCTCACCAATGACTCCCTTAGCCGAAACACGACTGAAAGTATCCCATTGATGGCATTGAGCATGAAGAACCAACAAGCTTGGCAACACTTATAAACACTACACCGTGTATAAGCATTTAACCAATTCATGCATTTACACAAGATTAGTCAAGAACGATCGACATTCATAGACTTCTCTCATTTTCTACCTAAAACAAACATGACAATGAGTTCAACATCATCACATTCATTTAGCAATTATCAACACACCAACATCATTAAGAAGCTCTAACTTATGCTCTTGGATTCCACATTAAAAGAGGGAAGAATTAGCTACCTTATCCCAACCTTAACAAGTAATCATACAAGTAATTCATATACTCAAGCTTCCAACAACATCAACGCCATTAACAATTCACATTCAAAGCTCAATAAATGCACAATAGCAAAAGCACCAAATGGATATATATGGTTCTTACTACATATATATATGGAAGCTTCAATCAATTGCTCCCAAGATAAAACTAAGCTAGATAATTAAAACACATGATTAACCTACAAAAACTAAGAAAAGAAAGAAAGAAAAACTAGGGTTTAAACCCAGAAAAATCGCAGGAAGAAGAAGCTGAATTCGTCCTTTTTTAGAGAAGATGATAAGGTGAGTATTTTTAGTACAAAAAGCAAGAAGAATTTTTGGCCATACATCCGTCGCGAGTCGTTACGGGCTCGTGACGACCTCGCGGCGGTGCCTAGTTCCATCATATTGATTTCTTTCTTCTTCTTGTTTCATGTCCTCCTCTTCTCTTCACTTTTGTTCAATTATTCAAGTCTTCAAAAGCTCAAATACACGTCTTGAAATCTATAAATCTTCAAAGGTATTCTTCAAAGTCTTCAAACAAATTACCTTGTACACAAAATTCTCTAGAAAAGTAATAAAGGTGTAAAAGTCGCTTTTAACCCTCCTTAGAGAATTTCAAAGCAAAATACCACCTTTAGAGCACAAAAGTGTACAAAAGTGAATCCCAAAAGTCCTAATATAACCGTATAAAATGGGCACATCACAATGTTAAGCCTTTCTCGCCCATATGTCCCAACCTCATATGCCACAGTTTGGTGATGTTTTCATCTAAGGAAGTTGAGACACCCACTGCCCCAGTTACTGTAGATCCCTGCAAAACATAAGAAGTGCCAACTCTGCAAGCCTTCATTAGTATAAGAGCACCTTTACAGATTTTCAGTATTCTACCATCACTTGAATATCTGTACCCGAGAGCATCAAGAGTGCCAAAAGAGAGGAGATTTTTCTATAAGCCAGGAACATGCATAACATTAGTGAATGCCCTAATAATGCCATCGTACATTTTGATTTGAATTGTTCCCCTACCAACAACCTTACAAGGAGCATTATTACCCATCAAAACAATTACACCATCCCATTTTTCATAAGTGGAAAACACCCCCTATCATAACCCATGTGGTAAGAACAATCTGAATCTAAGAGCCACACACTAGAAGACCTTGATTTATTATCCATGACCACAAATATGATTCCATCAGTCTCATCTTCTGCTACACTAGCTTCACCAGCATTGCTGCTATTCAACTCATTTTTTATTTTTCTTTATTTTTTCAATATAAAATAGTCAGCCTTAATGTTCCCCTTTTTCTTGCAATAGTTGCAAATTTTATTTCTGTATCTAGATTTCGACCTCCCTTTGGATCTACCACCTTCAGAATCTCTATTTTCACCTCTACCCCTCACAAACAAACACTCAGCATGAGTTCCACTCGAATCCCCCGTAATATTCCTATCAATCTGCTCTTTAGATTTTAATGCAGATGTTATACTACTGTATGAGACCGAATCTTTCCGATAAATCATAATATCTTGAAAATACTTGAAGGACAAGGGAATGGAACATAACAATAAAATGATTTGATCTTTTTCATCTACTTTAGCATCTACATTCTCCAAATCCAAAATGATGGAATCAAATTTATCAAGATGTGAGAGTATAGATGTACCTTCCTCCATTTTCAACATGTACAACTTTTGTTTCAAATAAAGACGATTCTCCATTGTCTTCTTCATATATGTAGATTTCAACTGATCCCACATACCTTTAGCAGTTCTCTCACTAGAACTTCCTGCGAAATCTCATTAGAGAGATTTAAATAATGGCCGATCTAGCCTTTTATATCTAGATCACAAAAATCTCCCTACGACATGTCCACTGGCATTTCCTCCACTCCTTCAAGGGCTAGTTTCACATCCATCCTAGATTAGGATGGCTTCCATCTTGAGTTTCCATATACCAAAGTTTACACTCCAATCAAACTTTTCAATAGAATTCCTTGTTACCATCATGATGGCTAATAGATAAAAAAAATGAGATATGGCTCTGAACCAATTTGTTAGGAATATGAATCCCACGAGATATCTATTAGCCCGAGAAGATGGATAACAAAGACAACACAAAGAAAATAAAGGAAATAATGAACACAATGATTTACGTGGTTCAATCAGATTGACCTACATCCATGCCCAGAGGAGACCGAAAGCTTCACTATATGTGGAGAAGGTATTATAAGGCTTTGCCTACCACCTATGAAGGAACTATGAGGCAAAATATAAAGAAGAGGGCTTTAGCTTCTACAACTACAAAAGGAGAGATAAAGGGAGAAAAAAACAAGTAGCAAAGGAATGTTATACTTGAGGTGTGTTTGAACTACTAAGTTCATCCCCCATTTATACTACTCCAAGTTCACCAATGGCCAAGAGCTCTCAAACAAAACTTATCCCAAAATCCAAGAAATCCTCCTTTTTTCTTCAAGCATGGATTGTGAATATTGAGTCCAAATGATTCTTGCCAAAAGATCATCATAGTTGAACCCCAATAGTCAAAAAAAATAATGCTTCAACTTGCGAAGTATGTGATGCAAATATTGTTGCAATTTAATGCTTTACATGCTTCTCTTTTTCAATTCAATCGAGTTTGAGTACAAAGGGAGAGTGTTAGACAAGATTATATGGATTCTTCCTCTTAGGCAAATTAAAATCTCAAACACTTTAACAGTGATTTTATTTAATATTTTGCAAAACAACATATAAATAGGATTGTTTCCATTATGCTATCAATCGGGGGTATCATTGTCATTTTGACATTCCTTGTTTACAGAACCAATATCGTTTCAATCCATGTACTTTTCTTCTTCGATTTCCTTCGTGTTGAATTATAGAGGGGGCAATTAATCCCAATAACCATTGGGACCCATTAAATACAAGCAAATGAGATGAGAAATTTCCCTTATTTTCTAGTTTTGGGATTATGTCAAATGGGTTTTATAGTATTGGGTTACAAGGAGAAATGGAATTGGGATCCCGTTCTTCCCATATACCCATTAAAATTGGCTAATTATGGGTATCCAATTAATATCCGATCAACTCTCGTCTTTTGATAAGGATATTATTTAGTGTAATTAGACTCCACTCAAGCGTGGATACTTTTTAACCTTTTTTCTAACTATTTTTACGGTTACATTTACCAAAATCACCATATTCCTAACTACGGCTGTCAAACGAGTTTGTTCGAGTTCAAATTGTTTAAAATATTTTGAACTCGATTCGATTCGATTGACTTGTAAAATCATGATTCTCCTCGAGCTCGAGTGAAATTAATTTAGTTTGAGCTCGAGCTCGAGCCAGAATAAATATGTTATATTATTTACATTTTATTATATTATATTTAATAAAAGTAAAAATAAATAATATGTTGGCTCTGTAAACTCGACGAGATTAACGGCCAATATTAGTTGGGTTTGAGCTCAAGATCGAATATTGTACGAACTCAAATACTATACGAGCTCGACCTCAAAAAATGTACAAGCTCGAAAACTGTACGAACTCGATCAAATTGGAATTCAAGTCGAGATTTGACCGAATTGTTTGCAAATAGTTTGCTTCGTTTATACCAAAACGGTTGACGAGCTCGAGCTTCGTCACACTAGGGATGTAAAGGAACTGAACTGTTTGCGAGCATCTCTATCAAATCTCGACTCAAATTCAAGTTTGACTAAACTCGAGCGCGCTTGAACCAAATCATATAGTTTTCGAGCTCGAGCTCGAGCTCAAATTTAATTAACATTTTCGTTAAACTTGTCCGACTTATCGAGCCAACATAATATACATTTAATATATTTTTACTAAAAAAATATTGAAATGTATATTAAAAGAATTATTAGATTTAATCATGGCTCTAGTGCAAAATCAAAATGGAGCTCGAATCAAATTAATTTGAGTAAAGTGCTCATATAATCCTATGTTTTGGTGGTTCGTGCTAGTATAACCATGTGGAGTTGAAAAGTGCTATTGTAACCTTATGATTTGCTTGAATGTGCTAATATAACCCCGAAGGCCTGAATTTGGCTAAAATTTTATGAATTGACTATTATACCCTTGTTTTTAAAAAATAAAATTTTAAAAATGTGTAAAAGACTATATTGCCCTTTTACCCTTGTAAACCCTAATAAAAAACTTCAAAACTTTTGCCTCATTGCAGCAACAGGCACAAAGACTTTAAAACTTCCACATCAAAACTTCCGCCCGGTAGCAGCATGAGCAAAGGATGACCAAGTCTGAAATGTTCACCACGACGGTGGCGGGATGTCGTTGCAGAGGGCGGTGGGTGGCTCCGGGAAGCTGAAGAAGGAGACGTCGGGTTCAATCGCGGTAGATGGGTAAAGAGGATTTGCCTCGAGCCATCGCCACCATTTTTTGGTGACAACGAGGTTGGGGACGGCGGGGCCTGTGTAATTAGATCGAGCACATAAGCCCTTTCTAGTGCTTGGCTGAGCAGCGCTGGAAAATGATGGGGGAATGGTGTGGGGTGATGGCATGGGTCAGGTGGCGGGGCGACGACGGGTGTATTCGATGGTGGCGGTGACATTAGTGGATTTGATGGTGGCGGTGGTGGATTTGATGGTGGCGGTGGTGGATTTGATGGTGGCGTTGACACTGGTGAGTTCGATGGTGACAGTGGTGTCAGGGTGGTATCAATTAGCTCCTAGGGTGGTGGCTTATTTCTGGCGGTCGCTCGTTTCTAGCGGTCGCGTGAAATTGCGATAGTGGCAGTGGTATCGGGATGGTGGCGGTGGCTCATTTCTGGTGGTAGCATTAGTGTCTTATTTCTGGCAGCGGCGTGAAGTCGTTGTTGGCCACAGTCTCATTTCCAGGTTCCGGCAGTAGCGTTGAAGTCGTTGTTGGTTGAGGTCTAGTTTTTGGCATGAAGTCGTTGTTGGTTGTGGTCTCATTTCTGGAGGTGGCGGTGTCGTTGGTGGCTCGTTTCTAGATTCCGGGCGCTACCGGTGGTGGAGCGGTGGTAGAGCTGGCGAAGGTGGCTATGGTTATAGAGAAGAAGAAAAACCTAGGGTGTTTTAGTCAATGGATTTGTAATTTGAAGGTTAGGGGTATTTTAGTCTTTTTATATTTGATCAATGCCAAAAAATACAAAGCCAACGTCGGAATGGTGCCAAAAGGTTAAATCGCTTATGATTCAAAAGACAGGGTTACAATAGCACTTTCCAACTTCACTGGGTCATATTAGCACAAACCACCAAAACATAGGGTCATATCAGTATTTTCCCCAATTAATTTCACTCAAAATTGAACTCGAGTCAAACTAATTTCATTTAAACTTGAGCTCGAGCCAATATACTACTGGTTTGCATGAGTTTGAGTCGAAGTGGAACTCAAGATATTTTAAACAAGTTGAATTTGAATTAGTGGTTGTTCGAGTTCTGCTCGACTCATTTGTGGTCCTAAGTGTTGTAGAAATAAAATGAAAGGCCACAAATTGTACCTTGTGTGGTGGCCGATTAGAATATAGTTTAAGCATGTGAATGAGTGACGGTCTGTGTAATAACACCGAACTATTAGGCTACTGATTTATACATGTGTTCAAGATGTATAATTAGTGAATTATATTGAATTTTTATGTTAATTATTACATATGCATTTAATTGGGTATTTTTGGGCATTTATTTGGTATTTGTTGGGTTTCCATTGAGTTAACATAATATGAGACCCACTGGGATAAAAATTTCCATTAACATAATCATTCACAACCCGCCCAATCCCAAAAGCTAATGGATATTTAATAACCGGTCCCTTTGATTACCCATTTATTAATTTACCATCTCATTTCTTCCCAATCCCGCCCAATTGACCCCTCTATGTTGAAACCAATTCCATTCTTCAATCATCTCTGTTTTCAAACGCAATCGTTGTTGTACCAATCGCAGGTGAGAGTTTCTTCAGATTTTGTTTTCCTTCTTCGATTGAAACCTATTTCTATCAAACTACCAGCAATTTCGATTCCAAAAACTCGCATCGTTAAGTATTTTTATCAAGTTTTCCCAAGGTTAATGTGTGTTATATTGTGCTTACCATCTCTGAAATTCCGTTTCACCTGAATTCTAAACCTTTATACCAAGTTGTTTAACAGTTTGGTGTTGGAACACCAAGATCAGTTTGGTGTTAAAAACAAAATGAAATACGCAGTGCATACACAACTTGGTTACGCAGTTCGGTGCAAATACACCTACGTCTGCGGGGCCTTGCCCAGATCAGAAACCATTCACTAGAAAGCAGTCTTTAGTACAAGAAGCTTAACTTAAATACTAATCCATTGCTAACCTACAGAGTGAATGTTGTGAGCTCCCCTCACTGTCGATCCTACGTCGTTGAACCCTCACGATCAACACGTCTCCTTGGATCTCCTCCTCCCGAGGAATTAAGACTTCCTTGTTTCTGATCTTCACGAACTTGGTCGGTTGTTTACTAACCTCCAAACACCACGGCAGATCGCTCCAAAGCTCTCACGTAGAGATTGAATCTTGGTCACGTCGATGATTGCGTTGTCTTCGTCTTCTTTTTATCCCATCGCAATCCTGCCTTCCATCAAACTCTTTCCTTGTCTAACTCTACCATGAATAGACTTCTAAACTAAGGAAAGATCTAATGCTAATCTGGTGTTTAAATGAACAATCCTGTTATCAATAGGACTTGTTCCATAAATAAACTACTTAACCAATTCCTAACTATTACAGGAATATTCGTTTACCAGAATTAGATGACCACGAAATCAATCATTTATCTTCACAATATTCTGATCAGATCGCACAATTATATCCCATAATACACTCCATAATTCGTGGACATCAACCATAATGCTGCTGGAATACTGCTGGATAGCAGTGGTGTTAAAACACCATATCACCAGAATTCACTCAGTGGTGTTAAAACACCATATCACCAGAATTCACTCAGTGGTGTTAAAACACCATATCACCAGTATTCACAATATGCCATACATAAGTCCAACTCCGGAGGACTTTACAATCTCCCCCTTGGCATATTGGTGAATTCATAGAACATCAGCACAAACACCATAGAACACCAGAAAACCAACTAGCATAAACAATATAGAACACCAGAATACCAGCTAGCACAAATATCCAATTATCCAGACCAAACATACATCATTCAAATCATTCAAAACACAAAATCTCTAATATCTCCCCCTGAATTCAGTAATATGACAAGAAAGCCAAGAAAACCAAGAAAATCCAAGAAAAACAAGAAAACCAATTAGGCCAAAATGTCATCTGATTCCTCTGAAGTACCAGCCTCAGACCCATCCTGAGTTGCTGCCAACAATGATTCTCTCTCAGCCTCCAAAGCTGCCAACTCCCCCTGAAATTTTGCAATAGTAGCCTGATGACGTCCAAGTAGTTCTTGACACACAGCTGCCCTCGCCTCAATTGCTCTCAGCCGAGCTACTCCTTCATCCGAGCCAGTCGTCGCTAGAGGCGTCCAGGGTAGGTCCTTCACTATACGACCACTCAATGTTCTGAGGGTCGGCCGTAAAGCTTGGGTAGATATAACTTCATCGGACTCCCGTGCAACTGCTCCCCCTTTCCGCAGTACCATCGCTATGACACAAGGATGGACTAAAGCTTCCTTCCTAGTCTTGCGGGCACAGTCCATAATGTCATTGAATACCAGCCTACCCAGATTGACTCGATGCCTCGCTCCCAGACTGTAAAGAAGAGTCGCCATTTCTTTGGTAACAATCGTGTTGTTTACCGAAGGAATCCAGTTATGAACAGCCACCATATACAGACAGTAATACCTGGAGGTCAGGTTTGATGCTGGTATTTGTTGTCTCCCAGTCAGTGGCCAAGTACTATTCACTCCTCCTGTCAACTCAACTGCCACAGCATCGAAATTTTCTGGCATTTGGTGTTGGAACACCGCCTGAACACTCCTCGATGTTCCACGCTGCAGACAAACATTTACTGCCTCAGGGGAGAACTCAACCACAGCTCCACGTACATATACCCTATGAAACCAAGGGGAGTCTTCACTTTCACAGTCATCCTTCAGATTAGCGTAAAACTCCAACACCATCTGTTTATTGTACTCATCAAAGCACGTGGCAGCTTTCAGCACCTTAAGGTATTGTAAAAAGGCAGTGAATCCACATTCTCCGTATTTCTCGGCATCAGCCGGCCTCTCTGCCAGGATCCTTCTCCCACTGATGAACTCCAACTTTTCTAGGCTCACATCATCATAAAATTCATTACAAATAGCTTTACGGACCTCTGGTGCAGGCAGAGTCTTGGTCTTCATTTGCTCAGCAGATGTCTTCAGCCGTTCTGCACGCAATTTCTTCAACTTCTGCCCAATAGGCTCATCACTATCTTCACTGTCAGCTGTACTCTTGACTCTGCATCTTTTAGATCTTCGAACTCTCTTGGAGGTAGAGGCCAAACTTTCTTCACCTGTCTCAGACATCTGAGGTTCAGATCTGTCTCCAGATTCAGATGGTGTTTCAACACCGGCCTCCTTCCTTTTCCTCTTGAATCCCTGGGCTGGACTTGTCTCCAGTGGTGTTTCAACACCAATACCCAGATCAGCTGGACTCTGCTCCTTCTCAGCATGGCTCTCATCTGGTGTTTGATCATCAGTATCAACCAAACCAGCACTTGGCACATCAGCCTCACCTGCTCTCTCCGCAGCACTTCTTTCACCATCTTCCTTCTCAGAATCAGACCTCAAAAACTCTGATAGGGCAGACTCAGACCTAAACAACTCTGATATGGCTTCATTCAACGCAGATTCACTCAGTACAGAGGCACTCTCTGGTTCATTCACCCTCGAAATTATCTCAGCCTCATCAGTGCCACCTGCACACCCTGCCTCCTCTTCACTATGACTAATGTCCACAACAGGAATAGGCAACCTTCTCAGTGATTCTTGAGTCTAAAATAGAGACTCATCAAAACACATTATCTCTGTGTCATCAGCCACAGTAAAATCAGTGGATTTAACCATTTTTATCCAGGGCTGCACAACTACATTATCCCCCAAATTCCTGATAATCGGCCTGTGCAGGGAGGCTATCCGTGTGTAAATTGTGAAGTACTGACCCTCTTTATCTCCTACTCTATAATATTCTCCGAAATCAACTCCAACCAATTTGTCATTATACTCACTAATCTCCCTAATCTCTCCTATTCCACCAGTTAATAACTCCTCAAGTTTAAATCCATTAACTTTGCCATGCAAACTTTTATATTTTCTAAGGTCTACATAATCTCTGTTCTGCACCATCCACTCAATAAACTCAAGAACAGAGCAAAAGAAAATTCCATCGTAGACAAAGGAATGATCAAACCTAGCTTTCCGTCGTCTCTGATTGAGTCCATACCACGTGGCTAGCGTCCGCACTCGGTCTCCACACATCTCGTCCAAATCTGCATCATCATCGAGCTCTTCAATTCTCGGATTCTCCGGTACCCGCACCTTGACGGAATCTTGGACCATCTTCTGGAACGTGGAGCTCACCATTGTCTACTAGGATTGATTTGGAATGCGCGAGTTTGTGGGATTTTGAAAATTTTCATTCTGAGAGGAGCTTCGTTCGGGAAGATGAACAGTCGAGAGTCTGTTTTTTGTGTGGGAACCAATTTGTCACTTTCTCCTTTTCCCCCCTTTTTCCGAAACCCAAAAGACTTTCTCTTTTTCCTTCCTTCTGAGTACAAACCTAGGCCCAATAATTTTTCGGCCCAGCCGATTTTTCTCCCTCTGAAGTCCTCAGTGTTTAAACACCACTTCACATATTTTTGGTATTTTCAGTTTTTCTATTTTTTTATAGGAAAAACAAAGCAGTAAATAATACAACAGAATGGACAAATCAGGGTACCTTACATTCGACACACACCCAAGTGCTGTCTGAGTCCTTCAAACGTCTCTCCATCCAGAGGCTTTGTAAAGATATCAGCCAGTTGTTCAGCTGTTGGTACATACTGGACAGCGACTTCTCCTTTTTCAACCAGGTCTCTGATAAAATGATGTCGAATATCAATGTGCTTTGTTCTAGAGTGTTACACAGGATTCCTGGAAATATCAATGGCGCTTTTATTATCACACAGAACTGTCAGACTCACATCATCGAAACCATAATCTCTCATCATCTGCTTCATCCATAACAGCTGCGCACAACAACTTCCGGCAGCTAAATACTCTGCTTCAGCTGTGGACAAGGATATAGAATTCTGCTTTTTACTATACCAGTTGACCAGATTAGATCCAGCAAAGAAGCACCCTCCAGTGGTACTCTTACGATTATCAGCATTTCCAGCCCAGTCCGAATCACTGAAACCTACTAATTGTGAATCCTTGTTCCGAGAAAACCATACTCCATACTCCGCTGTTCCACTTATATACCGAATAATCCTTTTCACTGCTGACATATGTGATTCCTTTGGATCAGCTTGGTAGCGAGCACAAATACCAACACTTAAACAGATGTCTGGTCTGCTTGCAGTCAAGTACAACAGGCTGCCAATCATACTCCTGTACAATTTCTGATCAACACTTTGCCCCTGTTCATCCTTTGTAAGCTTATCGGTGGTTGCCATTGGGGTGCGTACTGCCTTTGCACTTGTAAGTCCGAATCTCTTGATCAAGTTTTCAGCATATTTCTGTTGATTGATAAACAGACCATTCTTCTCCTGAGTAACCTGCAATCCCAAAAAATATGACAATTTTCCTACCATGCTCATTTTGAACTCTTGAGTCATTAAGTCAACGAACTCCTTCACCAAGGCCGAATCGGTAGATCCAAACACAATGTCATCCACATAGATCTGTGCAATTAGAATCTTTGACCCCTTGTGCAGCACGAACAGTGTACGGTCTACTCCCCCTCGACGATAGCCCTTTTGAATCAGAAAGGTTGTCAGTCGCTCATACCAAGCACGAGGTGCCTGCTTGAGTCCATACAACGCCTTATTCAACCTATAAACATGATCAGGAAACTGAGAGTCTTCAAACCCCTTAGGTTGCTCCACGTAAACTTCCTCTTTTACTATGCCGTTCAGGATTGCACTCTTGACATCCATTTGATAAAGAGTAAAGTCTAGTATGCAGGACACGGCCAAAATTAGTCTGATGGACTCCAATCTGGCTACAGGGGCAAAAGTTTCATCGAAGTCAACCCCTTCTACTTGTGTGTACCCTTGAGCAACAAGGCGTGCTTTATTTCTGGTGATATTACCATCTGCATCAGATTTGTTTTTGAAAATCCACTTGGTACCGATCACATTTACATTAACAGGTCGTGGGGTAAGACACCAAACATTGTTTCTCTCGAATTGCTGCAATTCTTCTTGCATCGCCGAGATCCAATATTCATCTAGCAAAGCCTCTTTGTAATTTCTTGGCTCAGTGAGTGAGATGAAACACGATAATCCTGCTAATTCTCTGTAATTGACACGGGGTTGATCCCTCAACTGCATATGTCTCGTTGGATTCTGGTCAGAATCAAGAATTCCAGATTCTGGAGTTTCAACACCGGTTGATGGTGCTGGTGTTCCAACACCAGTAGGAACGGCTGAATCAAGCGCATCACCTTCTCCAGCATTGTCGTCCTCTGAATCATCTATCACCACATTAATGGACTCCATGACTACCCCAGAACGTTGATTCAGTACTCGGTATGCTCGGCTGGTAGGAGAATAGCCCAAGAATATTCCAATGTCGCTCCTAGATTCAAATTTAGCTAAGGGTTCTCGATCCTTCAGAATGTAACACTTACTGCCAAAGACATGGAAATACGACACATCTGGTTTCTTTCCTTTCCAGATCTCATACGGTGTCTTCTCGGTAAACGGACGTAGATATACTCGATTGATGGTGTAGCATGCAGTGTGTACTGCCTCAGCCCAATATCTAGAATGAATTTTTTTCTCAGCCAACATTGCTTGTGCCATTTCCTGCAGTGTCCGATTCTTTCTTTCTACTATACCATTCTGCTGAGGGGTTATGGGGGCAGAGAACTCATGATGTATACCAAGCGTTTCACAGATGTCCCGAAATTTAGAGTTTTCGAATTCCTTTCCATGATCACTCCTGATGCGTGCAATTTGAACGGTTCCTTTTTCTACATGAAGCTTGTGCGCCAAGGTCTTGAATACATCAGCGGCCTCTGATTTTTCTTTGAGGAATGATACCCACGTATACCTCGAGAAGTCATCCACGCAAACAAAAATATACTTCTTCCCTGCCACACTTGGTGTACTCACTGGCCCCATTAGGTCCATATGTAGAAGCTCCAAAAGTCTTGATGTTGAAACATCATGTACAGCATGGTGAGGAATACGAATTTTCTTTCCTTCCTTACAAGATCCACAAACAGTCTCCTTGATTTCACTGATTTCGGGAATACCTCTGACTGCATTTAGTCTGGAAATACGAGCCAAGGATTTATAATTTATGTGCCCCAATTTTCTGTGCCACAGTGTACTGACTTCCTTTTTCGAGCTCAAGCAGGTGACATCTTGATCGAGTAGATAACACTTATCCATTGATCTGGATCCAGTGAATACTCCAGACCCATGATTTACAATACACTTATCTTTGTCAAAGTACACTGTCATATCATTATCACATAAATGACTGATGCTCAATAGGTTAGCCTTCAGACCTTCCACTAGCAACACATCTTGGAACACTGGAAGCCCTTTGATTTCTAACTCCCCTTTGCCAATTATTCTGCTTCGTTTTCCATCACCGAATTTAACATGTCCACCAAATCCAGGTTTGAATTTTCGCAGAAATTCAGGAACTCCTGTCATGTGCCTTGAGCACGCACTGTCGAAGTACCACGAGGTTCCTGTATGTGCTCCAAAACATACAAAACTTGAAAGACAAATATCTTGAGACTTTCGAACCCATACCTGGCTTACTGGTCGAGTGATGCGATGTGATCTTTGAGTTGCATGTGTGTTCAAGGATCCGTTCCTGTATCCTCCAGTGTTGAATTGGTGCACGGTATTGTATCCTGGAATGGTGTTGAAATACCGATATGCTGGGTTGACAGACAGTGTCCTAAGTAATTTGAAGCACCTGTTTCTCACATGACCTTGAACTCCACAGTATCCGCATCTCCTGATTCTCTTGATGGGGCAATTCTCCTCAATTATTCTTGGAGCAGGTGCACCTTGATCTGCCTTATTTTTCAACGCATCAACTGATCTTTCATACCCAATTCCAAATTTGGTAGTTTGTCCCATTTTCAAACAATCTTCAAGCTTAGCTTTCCCTGTATTGAGACGTCTAATAGCCTGTTCTGCTGCCTCCGCTCGTTGAACTACTTCAGCAAATTCCTTTTTAAGTTTTTCAAGTTCTTCAATTGCATCTTTCTTTCCAAGTTCATTCACTCTAACTTTTCACATAACCTCTTGTTCTCAACCTTGAGCTCTTTGTTTTCATCCGCCACTTTTAACCACATTTTATACATCTCCATACTTTCTTTGCGAATGTCATCATCACTAATGCTTCTAGTCTCTTCATCTGAGCTATCACTTTCTTCTTCATTCAACACACTGCGATTTATCTCAAAAGACTCTTCCAATGACACGCCGAAAGCAACATGATTTGTATACTCTTCTCCATCCTTAATATCGTCTCCTCCGTCATCATCACTCCAGGTTATGGCATATGATTTCCCTTGCTTTTTAAGTGCATTGGCACACTCATCTTGTATGTGTCCAAAGCCTTCACATTCTCTGCATTGGATTTTTCTGTTCAGATTCGGATTTACCGATTTGATCTTCGGTGTTTCAACACCAGTTGCCTGACCGAACCTGGGAGTGAAGTTGGCATTCGGATTTTTGCTCCCACTTGACTTGTCATGTGGCTTCCTGCCCATCTTCTTCATGAATCTGGAGAAGTTTCTGGTTATGTTAGCAATTTCATCGGAATCTTCATTATCTGTATTTTCATCTGCCTCCCCAGAGGTTGTGCTTGTAAAAGTCATCTCCTTCTTTCCGATTTTATTTTGCAGCATCTCCATCTCATAAGATTCCAGAGACCCCATGAGCTCATCAAGTGTCATCATCCCAATCCTTCCATTTTCATTGATTGCTGTGACCTTCATATTGAACCGTGGAGGTAATGCCCTCAACACCTTCCTTACAAGTTTTTGATCTTTGTACTTTTTACCAAACTGAAAAGCCTTGTTTGCAATATCTCGGACTCGTCCATTAAACTCGGAGATAGTCTCATCTTCCCGCATCTTCAATTCCTCAAATTTCGATGTATAGTATTGCAACTTTGAATCTCTGACTGAGCTTGTTCCCTCATGATACGTCTGTAACACATCCCATGCTTCCTTTGCAGTCTCACAATTTGAAATCATCTTAAATTGATCTTCATCTACTGCTGTGAAGATGGCATTCAACGCCTTTGAGTTGGACATGTAAGCTCTATGCTCCTCAGTAGAATATTCAGAAAATGGTTTGATCGTTGATGAGCTCGATTCTTTAGTTTTGTCACTTGGAGGTGGAGTGTACTGATTCACTACATAGTTCCATGCTTGATCATCTAATGCTCCAATGAATACTTTCATACGTGCCTTCCAGTAGGCGTAATTGCCTTGTTCCAGCAACGGTGGTCGCGTGACAGAGGCCCCCTCCTTTGGTGCCATGGTGAAACCTGATCTCACTCTCCCTGTATAGGGGTTAGCAAGTGCCTTGCTCTGATACCAATTGAAATTCCGTTTCACCTGAATTCTAAACCTTTATACCAAGTTGTTTAACAGTTTGGTGTTGGAACACCAAGATCAGTTTGGTGTTAAAAACAAAATGAAATACGCAGTGCATACACAACTTGGTTACGCAGTTCGGTGCAAATACACCTACGTCTGCGGGGCCTTGCCCAGATCAGAAACCATTCACTAGAAAGCAGTCTTTAGTACAAGAAGCTTAACTTAAATACTAATCCATTGCTAACCTACATAGTGAATGTTGTGAGCTCCCCTCACTGTCGATCCTACGTCGTTGAACCCTCACGATCAACACGTCTCCTTGGATCTCCTCCTCCCGAGGAATTAAGACTTCCTTGTTTCTGATCTTCACGAACTTGGTCGGTTGTTTACTAACCTCCAAACACCACGGCAGATCGCTCCAAAGCTCTCACGTAGAGATTGAATCTTGGTCACGTCGATGATTGCGTTGTCTTCGTCTTCTTTTTATCCCATCACAATCCTGCCTTCCATCAAACTCTTTCCTTGTCTAACTCTACCATGAATAGACTTCTAAACTAAGGAAAGATCTAATGCTAATCTGGTGTTTAAATGAACAATCCTGTTATCAATAGGACTTGTTCCATAAATAAACTACTTAACTAATTCCTAACTATTACAGGAATATTCGTTTACCAGAATTAGATGACCACGTAATCAATCATTTATCTTCACAATATTCTGATCAGATCGCACAATTATATCCCATAATACACTCCATAATTCGTGGACATCAACCATAATGCTGCTGGAATACTGCTGGATAGCAGTGGTGTTAAAACACCATATCACCAGAATTCACTCAGTGGTGTTAAAACACCATATCACCAGAATTCACTCAGTGGTGTTCAAACACCATATCACCAGTATTCACAATATGCCATACATAAGTCCAACTCCGGAGGACTTTACAATCTCTAACACGGATGGTGTTATTTCTGCAAAGTAATTTATTATACTAGAGGCATGTCATGAAATTATAATCACCATATGTATTGCTTATGAGTGGTGATTGGTCAGGTAATGAGTTTTGCCGCAGATAGGCATCATTGTTCAACATAGTTTATGTTCTTGGCTGCTGCACCTAATTCTGAACTATTGATTGCTTTTGTAATGTTTGCAAAAACAAGACCAGTTGCTGTCAAAAGCAAAAAAAAAAATTACCAAGAGGTATACAAGCTACTTTTATTAATTGTAATTTTCTTGTGGTCATCCACCATCTCACCTGAGTGAAATTATGTTTGTTGCAGTGCCTCTACTTCTTAATTTTTGGGAATGCAATTTGTGTCTTTATTTTTCTGAAATTTGATACTAATTGTTCTATTTCCTTCAGAAGATGATTTATATTTATTTCCTTCCCGTTGATATGAAACTCTCTGGGTTGGGTGCTGTGCTCTATGTTGTAGACCTTGTCCAAAAATTCTTGCTTTAAGCAAATATAGAGAAGTAGAAAGGAAAAGAGCAAGTTAGATGGTCATGGAGATCTTAATGAAATGTTCCATCTTTACGATATTGTTCATGTTGAGGGAGAGGAGAGTAGCGAGTCAAGTGTCAAACTGTAAGTTCAGTTTATATTTGTCAGCTTGTGTTGCTATGAGACTGCTTATTTTAACAATTTCTCTTATTAGTTCTTACATGTTCTTGGTCATATTATTGTACTAGGGGGAATTGAATTTCAAATTTTGATTTCCTTGAATTGCCACTGTATTTTGGGTGTAAATACATTTGAATCAAGTGGCTATTTCGGTTAAAACTTTTGTTGGTTATGATCTTAATAATCTAACATATATGATTTTTTTTTAGAGAATTGGCGCGCATATATGGTGCTGAGATCGTCTCTACATTTTCTCATCTGCACTCAAATGGAGTGATGCACAAGAACCTCAAGCCAAAGAACATACTTTTGGATGCAGGAGGACATGTAAGACATTTCTCTGCTGGTCTTTTCTTAGTACAAAGTATTTAAATCCAACATCTAAGTACTACTCCATTCCATACTCGATCTCTGTCTGAATCATTCTAGATTCGCGACTTAATCGAAAAAAATTCTCATTCTCGATTCGATGATTGTGTGTGTATGTGTGTGCCTGTGATTGTTGTTTTTAGTATCAATTATGATTGTGTGTATGTTCTTTTTCTGCATTTTTCTATGTTTGTGTGTGATATCGACACCCTTTCACTGATAGTCCTATTGTCGATGTTAGGGCAGGTCATGCTGATCCATAAGTTGGGGTGGGTCAGCTGCCCCCGGCAAAATTGACCAAAAATTTTGGATCAAATAGGTCGGGTCGAGTCAAATTTTTTATAGTTATGAGTCGAGTCGGGTCGGACTGGGTCATGGGTTGACCCAAATCGACCCAAATTGACCAAAATTATATAAAAATAGTAATTATTTAATAATTTATTTTAAAGTGAAGTGCATTTTTAACTCTATGTTTTGGGTGAAAGTGCAGAAATGACCTTGTAAAATCTAAAAGTACAAAAATAACCCTGAAAATCGTTGACCAAAAGGTCAACGACAGAAATGGCTGAAAAATGATAAAATTACCATTTTACCCTTCTAAAAATTGAAAAAACTAAAAAAGGTAAAAGACATTATTACCCTTCTGATTTTTAACAATTTTTTTTTTCATTTCTTTCCTTGTCGAGGCTCTCCCCAATCTCACAGAAACCCTAAGTGAAGTCCCTAATATCACAGGAACCCATCAATTCCTTTCTGTTTGATCATATTTGATGGGTTTTGCTTTTCGTTTCGTTTTGTTTGGTTTTATGATGGCATTGGAAACATGGCTGATCAAGGTGAAAAAGACCATCTCCAGCAGCATCAACTCTTTTCGCGCCGCCCCGAGAATTAAATCATTAAAAATGGTAAGAAGATCCAACGTCGGAGTTCTGGCGTTCGAGATTTCCGGCCTCCTGTCCAAGCTCATCCACTTGTGGCAGTCTCTCTTCAACAACAGCATTGTGCGTCTCCTCCACGAGTCGATATGCCTGGAAGGTGTTTGAAAGTTTGTCTCTGAGAACGAGGATTTCCTCATCCGGCTCGCGCGTGCGGAGATGGTCGAGAATCTCAGTCTGGTCGCAAAATCAGTGTCCAGAATTAGTATAAAGTGTGAGGATTTAAATTTGAGTTCATCGGTTTTGGGGCGAGTTTTCCGATGGAGCCCCATCAGAAGTCCTAGGTCGGCGGCGGGATAGCGGAGATTAAAGGTTGTGGTAGGGTTCTAGGCAGCGAGGGGCTGTGGTAGAGTTTTAGGCGACGGAAAACGACGCAGTTTAGGGGGGAAGTGGTTCTTGGCAACAGGCTTTAGGCGGGGATGTGGTGGATCTAGGCGAATCTAGGGTTTTAGGAGGGAGCTGCATCTAGTCTAGCGGCGGAGGTTTGGCGAGCGGTGGAGGTTCGTCGGTGGAGCGGCGACGGGGTCTCAGAGCATGAGAACAAAGCTTAAGAAGAAGAAGAAGTGTGGGTAAAATAGTCTTTAGGTTTTTATATTTTAAACTTAGGGGTATTTATATCTTTTTATTATTGGTGAATGCTTGACTTACATCGGTCAATGTCGAAAATCTGCCAAATAGGTAAAACTGCACATTTTAATTAAAAGATAGGGTTACTTCTGGACTTTCAGATTTTACAAGGTCGTTCATACACTTTCTCAATTCAATAGGATTATTTTTGCACTTTTCCCTTTATTTTAATTAAATAAATAAATTTTAAAAGTAGGCAAAGTCTTGGGAAAGACGGTCTTTCCATAGGCTTATGGAAAGACGAGGTTTGATAAGAATAATAAAAGGTAAAAGGTCTTAGTTGCAATATTAAAGTTTTAATATGAAACATGTAGTAGTTATAAAATTTATAATCCGGTTCATGCAACCCGAAAATTTTATCTTAATTTCTTCTAATTTACACTTTAAACCTTGGTCTTTCCATAACTTATGGAAAGACCGTCTTTCAAGAGACGGACTCTTAAAAGTATTATATTTAAATAATAAATAAAATGACATATATAATCTAGGCAAAGTCTTGGGAAAGACGGTCTTTCCATAAATTTATGGAAAGACGGGGTATAATTAGAATAATAAAAGGTAAAAGGTGTTAGTTGCAATATTAAAATTTTAGTATGTAACATGTAGTAGTTATAAAATTTATAACCCGGTTCATGCAACCCGAAAATTTTATCTTCATTTCTTCTAATTTACACTTTAAACCTTGGTCTTTCCATAACTTATGGAAAGATCGTCTTTCAAGAGACGGACTCAATAATCTAAAACAAGAATATTATATCTAATTATATATTATTCACTTAATAAAGATATACAAAGTTTTGTTTTAGGTCGGGTTTATTTTGCAATTACAAAAAGTTTTATTAAAGATATATATATATATATTTTTTATGAGAGTGAGTCTCCTAATATGCAGATCAATTTACAAATTAGAGAAAGTTATAATATTCGCGGGCCAAACTAAGATAAAAACGCTATAAGGAATTCGTAACTCCGCCATTACCGACAGCTCTGGCGAGCCCCTCCGCCAAGCATCCGTCGTGCATAACTGGTCGGCTCAGATACGGTTCAGATCCGGAAAACATCCGGCGTACACCCGGTCACTCACAACCGGCGAGCTAGGTCCGGCGAGCAGTGGGTAGCCGATGAACAAACCACCATCTGGCGGCCACCAGATCCAGAATTCAAGCATGATGTATGAAGATAAGCGCTATAGGCCTGTGCTTTTGGACTCGGAATAATTCCAACCAGGTTAGTCATCAATTATGCCTCAGAATATGCATTTTGGTTCAGTTACTCTTCTGATATCAGTAAGGTTTCTCATGTTCTGCATTTATAACGAGGCCAAGGTACAGGTCTTTTGGACCAGATTAGTAGAGTACTTTGTTAGGTCTAGATATTCTGGTCGAAAATGCGATTGTTTACACTCATTTTACAGGAGGCAAGGGACTCGATTTTCGAAAAAGGCTCTTACATCAGGCTGGGGATGTGGTTGCTATCAATCTGAACATGGGATGTGATTTCCTTTTTGACAAGTTCTTATTGATGTATTCACTGGGTTTTGTGAACTAGTGTATAATTGTAAAACAGATGGACATCTGATTGTAAGAACAAATAGTAGACATCTTTAGAATATTACCTAATCAATGCATGAGAGGAGAGGTATTTACATGAGAACTGTTGGTAAATTAGCAGAGCTACCAAACTGATAAGACTTTTATCTTCTGAAAAACATCGTTGAGGTAAATGGCGTTAATTCTATGTGTTTTGATTTTTTTTGAGCTGATTACTGTTGTCGTATAACTGTATAAGCTGTTTCATTATACTCTAGGGATTGTTTAAAGCTTAAGGATTTAATTCTGTTTGAAAATAGTGTTACTAGGACTGATGGCAGTGCGCTGCATTTTTAATTTGTTGATATGAGCTGATTTCTAGTGTTGTATAAGTTATTTTGTTATGCTGCAGGGAGTTGTTTAAAGTGTTGTCAGGATGGAATTCAATTTGAAAAATAGTGTTACTAGAAGGGTGAAGTTTTCGTGATTCATTTGTTGGTCAGGTTTTTCTTGATGTGTTTTTTTCTTAAACTTAGGTTATGCTTCTGGCTTCTACTTTACTAGTTACAGCTAGTTGTTGAAGGATAACCCATTGAATCTTATGTCGTTGGAAGATGAACCCCGTGCATTTGTCCTTCCTTCTTGATGTAAATTGTTTGTTAATATCATAATGCTGCATTAGTCATGTAGCTAGTTGTTGAAGGATAGCACATCGAATCTTATGTCGCTGGGAGATGAGACCTGTGCATTTCTCCATCTTGTTTAGCTTTATTTCTAATTCTTAGGTAGTTTGTAATTTTCTTCCTTTTTCTGCATTTTTATATTTGTGTTTGCTTTTATTGCAGTCCGGTGCCTCTTTGGAAGCACTTGCTAAGGGGGCAGTGCACTCAAGAAATGTCGTCCACATCTTTTGGGCAAAATGGAATGACATTTGAGCCAAATGTTAAAATTGCTCTTCCATCTTTTCCTAAAGATAGATCAGTCAACTTTGATGAATACTCAGGTATTCATGAATCTGGCCTCCCATAAAGTCTGGAGATGCATCAGCTATCTATCTTTGATTCAACAAAGGATAATCCAAAAAACCCCATCCATGGCTCAAGGCAAGAACAACATTTGAACTCACCTAGGGATTCATCACTTCATGGGGTTGCCTTTTTGTCCGCACAGCCTGATCACCCACTGTGGGAGACAGTTGACAATTTCTACAGGTCCCATGCCAGCCAGTGTAGAACGGGGTGGCACAGTTCAGGGTGCAGATGATATGCTTGCTGCTGATGATGGAAAGGGAAATGGTTCATCTGGTTGTGAAGCTGACCCTTCTAGACCTATATGTGGAGTCTCAGTGGGTGAATTTGGGGATCTTCCTGACTCACTTCTGAACCTTTCAAATGAAGATGAAATTCTCATGGTAGATGTAGATGGGAAAGCTACTCCAGAGAACGCCTGCTTTGATCATCTCCATTCTCTGCTAACAAGTTCTCTCAGTGTTGAACCAGAAGATGGCATCAGAAACCTTGAACCGGAGACAATTGTCGCTCTAGAAAGTTATTAAAACATGAATATGTTAAAACTAGTATAGGTTAAAACAATTATCGCTCCTGATCATGTATAAGTTAAGTTATGAATCGTTTCTGTTTTGTTATAACGTGAATATGTTAGTCTACAACTAGTATATGTTATAGTTTGTACGGACATAGGAGATTAAAATTTGACAATTAACATTGTCATATTATCTCTGTATTAATTACTTTACAACATGTATTGTTTATATAAAAACAAGCATATAATTTTAAATTATCAATTCCTTTTGTGAATAGCAAAACTTTTTCATGAGGCAGTGCATAATTTACCTTATGAATCGTTTATGTTTTGTTAAAGCATGCATATGTTAGCCTACAACTACTATTTCCTTACGGTATACATAATAGAGGCCACATAATTTTGTAGTTTTTAAAATGTTCACTTGTACTGCATTTGATACCTCACAATATATACTGATTACATTAAAACATGTGTTTGTTTTTAAAAAAATATGAGCAGAACTCCCTGATTTAAATCAAAGAGATGTCACAAAAAGTATTGCCGGCGTGAAAGCAAAGGCGTGAAAGCAAAGGCGTGAAAGCAACACATGTAAAGCATTGCATACTTTGCATAAAAACCATGTAAATTTTGGAAAATTCAAACATGAGAGAGGCTCTCAACATCTAAACAAAATGGAAGATAATGTGCTCGTGACAGAAATCTTCCATTAGGGAACTTACAATCACAACAGTTTCTCTATCTAGATTAACTAACAATCCCTAATACAATGAATCAATTATTAATCTTAAAAAGTGGATCATCTTATAATCTTCAAGTTCAGTGTCATCTTCATATAAATCCTCCTCCTGTCGGAACGTCTTGTGAAGTCCAATGATCAATGTTGTTCAATTCCTTAAAAGTTAAAACAAAAAAAAAAGTTCAGATCCAACACCTGTGAAAAGTTATTCCCATTGGATATTTACATGTGCATCATATAAGCAAACAAGTATAATTTATAATTCAAAACTAATAATAATCAACAATGAAAGTAAAAGTTAAACACAATAAAACTGACAAGTACATACTAGATTTTAATAGATGCAATATATAAGTAAACATATGCTGTTCTTAATTCCAAATGAACAACCAACAACAACTTGAAAAAAATAGTCATACACAACACAACTAATAAATACATAAGAGATACTAATAGATGTAACATATAAGTAAACAAATGCCTCGTTATTCAAAACATACAACTAACAACGAATGACAATAAAATGGCATATGCAGTATAACTAACAAGTACACATTGAATACTAACAGATGCAACATATAAGTAAACAGATGCAACATATAAGTAAGCAGATGCAGTTTTAATTCAAAATGAACGATCAACAAAAAAGAGAAGGAAAAATAATTCATTCACAAAAGGTCTACAGACAGTACAACTAACAAGTACATATTAAATACTAACATATGCAACATATAAGTACACAGATGTAGCTAGTAATTCAAAACGAACTATCAGCAAAAAAGGTCATTCATAATACAACTAACAAGTATACATTGGATATTACCGCTGAAACATATATGCAAACTAATGCAGCTCGTAATTCACGAACTAAAGAAAAGTGTACTATTTCATAACAAAGAAGGCGGAGACTTGATAGAAATGAAAAATTAGGAAGAATGCTGCTGTACATAGAATTATTGTTCACATAAACAAATCTAAGCAATAAAATCCACACGTGATACTTAAATACAAATGCAAGATCTGAGAAATAATCCGTTTTTCCATCAATTCAAACATGAAAAAAGTCAAATGTAGCATTCATAAACCAAAATCCATCAAACATTAGATCAAATCCCACGATTCAAGAGAAAATTATCTACTGATCATGAAAAATAGATACCGTGAATAGCGTTTAGCAAAGGTGGCTTTTATGACGGCAGTCTCAATGTCGGGCTTCCGGAGCGATGTTCTTCGTGATAGGCTTGTGAAAGTCTGTTTCACCTAAAGTCTCTACTTTTACGCCAAGTTGTTTAACGTTTGGTGTTGAAACACGAAATAAAAACACAGTGCACACACAACTTGTTTACGCAGTTCGGTGCAATTACACCTACGTCTGCGGGGTCTTGCCTAGATCAGAAACCATTCACTAGAAAGCAGTCTTTAGTACAAGAAGCTTAACTTAAATACTAATCCATTGCTAACCTACAGAGTGAATGTTGTGAGATCCCCTCACTGCCGATCCTACGTCGTTGAACCCTCACGATCAACACGTCTCCCTGGATCTCCTCCTCCCGAGGAATTAAGGCTTCCTTGTTTATGATCTTTACGAACTTGGTCGGATGAATAAACACTCCTCCAAACACCACAGGCAGATCGCTCCAAACTTCTCACGTAGAGATGAATTCTTGGTCACTTGATTGATTGCGTTGTATCTTCTTGTATTTATATCCATCGCAATCCTGCCTTCTGTCAACCTCTTTCCTTGTCTAACTCTACCATAAATAGACTTCTAAACTAAGAAAAGATCTAATTCTAATCTGGTATTTAAATGGACAATCCTTCATCAATAGGACTTGTACCATAAATAAACTACTTAATCAATTCCTAACTATTACAGGAATATTTGTTTACCAGAATTAGATTGCCACGAAATAAGATAATAATCTTCACAATATTCTGATTTGATCGCATAAATATACTCCATAATATGCTCCATAAATCGTGGACAAAATCCTGCATTCGGAAAACCTGGATAGCGGTGTTAAAACACCAGATCACCAGAATTCGAAATATGCCATAAATAAATCCAACTCCCGAGGACTCTACAATCTCCCCCTTGGCATATTGGTGAATTCATCAGCACAAATAACATAGACAACCAGATAGCACAATTCCCCAAATATTCAGACCGAACATAAAGCATTCAAAATCAATTCAGAATCATTCAAAATCAAAATTTCTAAGTTTCTCCCCCTGAATTCAGTAATATGTCAAGAAAACCAAGAAAACCAAAAAAACAGTCCGAAGCACCAGCATCCGACTATCATCTGACTCCTCTGATCCAACACTGTCCGAAGCACCAGCATCTGACCCATTTGCATCCTGAGTTGCTGCCAACAAATCTCCTCGCTCAGCTTCCAAAGCAGCCAACTCCCCCTGAATTTTTACTATAGCAGCCTGATGACGCCCAAGAAGTTCTTGACATGCTGCTGCTCTCGCCTCAATAGCTCTTAACCGAGCTGCACCTGCAACCGAGCATTCTGTTGCTGGAGGCGTCCAGGGTAGATCCTTCACAATACGACCACTCAAGGTTCTGAGGGTCGGCCGTAAAGCTTGGGTAGATATCACTTCATCAGATTCCCTTGCGACAGCACCCCCTTTTTGCAGGACCATTGAGATGACACAGGGATGTACTAGGGCTTCCTTCCTAGTCTTCCGGGCACAGTCCATAACATCGTTGAATACCAACCTTCCCAAATTAACCCTATGCCTCGCTCCCAGACTATAAAGAAGTGTAGCCATTTCTTTGGTAACACTTGTATTGTTAACCGAAGGGATCCAGTTGTGAACGGCTACCATGTACAGGCAATAATATCTGGAGGTTAGATTTGATGCAGGTATCTGCTGTCTGCCAGTCAGTGGCCAAGTGCTTTCCACCCCTCCTGTTAACTCCACTGCTACTTCATCAAAGTTTTCTGGCATCCGGTGTTGGAACACCGCCTGGACATTCCTGGTAGTGCCACGCTGCAGACATCTATTCACAGCCTCGGGGGAGAATTCAAAAACTTCCCCACGCACGTACACTCTATGAAGCCAAGAGGAATCTTCACTTTCACAATCCTCCTTCAGATTTGCGTAAAACTCCATCACCATCTGCTTATTGTACTCAGCAAAGCACGTGGCAGCTTTAAGTACTTTGAGGTATTGTAGGAAATCAGTGAACCCACACTCTCTGTACTTCTCAGCATCGGCTGGCCTTTCTGCCAGTATTTTTCTGCCACTGATGAACTCCATTTTCTCTTGACTAGCCTCATCATAAAACTCAAAGCAGATAGCCTTACTAACCTCAGGAGCAGGTAGTGTCCGAGACTCCATTTGTTCAGCTGATCTCTTCTGTCGATCTGCCCGCAACTTCTTCAATTTCTGCCCAATTGGCTCATCACTATCATCACTTGCAGCCATACTCTTGTTTCTGCACCGCTTTGACCGTCGAACCTTTTTGGATGCAGAGGCCACACCTCCTCTGGTCTTCTTGGACAACTGAGGGATAGGTATTTCCCCAGACTCAGGTGGTGTTTCAACACCCACCTCTGTACTCTTCCTCTTAAGTCCACGGGTTTTTCTGGCTTCTGGCGGTGTTTCAACACCAATACCAAGACCCTCAGGGGTGTGCTCCCTCTCAGCAGAGCTCACAGCTGGTGTTTGAACACCAGTATCAAGAACATCAGCTTCCTCTAAACCTTCCACAGCCATATTCTCACTGCTCACAAGAGCATTTTCAGAACCTGTCTCACCTTCACTGACTCCCTCAGCACATACTTCCTCTTCTTCATTATCACTTATCTCTATCACTGGAATAGGTAACTGTCTCAACCGTTCTTGAAACTGAAATACAGACTCATCAAAGATTTCCATCTCTTTGCCACTTGCTTTGGCAAAGTCAGTAGATTTAACTACTTTAACCCAGGGTTGTATAACAGCATTATCACTTAGGCTTTTAATAACAGGCCTGTGCAGGGACCCTATTCTCGTGTAGATAGTGAAGTACTTATCTATTTCATCTCCTACTTTATACTGTTCTCCAAAATCTACTCCAACCAACGTGGCATTAAACTTACTAATGTCACAGATTTCTCCAATTCCATCGGTTAATAAACCCTTTAGATTAAATCCATTTACCTTTCCACGCAAATTCTTATATTTTCGAAGATCTACATAATCTCTATTCTGGACCATCCACTCAATAAATTCAAGAACAGAGCAGAAGTAAATTCCATCGTAAACGAAAGACTGATCAAACCTTGGCTTAGGTCGTTGACCTTTTATTCCACCCCACGGTGTCAGTCTCTATTCTCGACCTCCACAGAGCTCATCCATGTCTGCATCGGAGTCGAGCTCTTCAATTCTCGGATTTTTAGGCACTCGTACATTGACAGAATCTCGGACAAATTTCTTGAACGTAGAACTCGCCATTGTCAAGGGGCTGTTGGTTGAGCTACGAAAATATGAGGGTTTCTGCAAACTTCAGGTTGCTCGAAAACAATACTTGCGGGAGCTCTGTTTGGGAAGATGAACAGTTGAAGAATTTGAGTTTGTGTGGGAATCAACCACTTGTCACTTTCACATACCTTTTTCAAAAACCGTAAAGCCACTCTACTTTTTATTCTTTCACAATACCACATGCGCAATTTTAGGCCCAGTATAACCTTTTGGCCCAAACTTAATCCTTCTGGTCTTCTTCCACTATATTCCCCGGTGTTTAAACACCACTTCACATATTTTTGGTATTTTCGATATTTCCTTTTTTTTCACTGTATTTAAAAGAAAACATAACAGTAAATAATACTACAACAAGGACAAATCAGAGTACCTTACATTCGACAGACACCCAAGTGCTGTTTGAGGCCTTCAAAAGTCTCACCATCCAGAGGTTTTGTAAAGATATCAGCCAGTTGTTCTGCTGTTGGTACATACTGGACTACGACCTCTCCTTTTTCAACCAAGTCCCTAATAAAATGATGTCGAATATCGATGTGCTTTGTCCTCGAGTGTTGCACAGGATTCCTGGAAATATCAATGGCGCTTTTATTATCACATAGAACTGTCAGACTCACATCATTGAACCCATAATCTCTCATCATCTGCTTCATCCATAATAACTGTGCACAACAACTCCCGGCAGCTAAGTATTCTGCTTCAGCCGTAGACAATGATATAGAATTCTGCTTTTTACTGTACCAACTAACAAGATTTGATCCAGCAAAGAAGCATCCACCAGTGGTACTCTTACGATCATCGGCATTCCCGGCCCAGTCAGAATCACTGAAACCTACCAACTGCGACTCCTTATTTCGAGAAAACCATACTCCATACTCCACTGTTCCACTTATATACCGAATAATCCTCTTCACGGCTGACAGATGTGACTCCTTTGGATTAGCTTGATAGCGAGCACAAATACCAACACTCAGACAGATGTCTGGTCTGCTTGCAGTTAAGTACAACAGACTGCCAATCATACTCCTGTACAATTTTTTATCAACACTTTGACCCAGTTCATCTTTTGTAAGCTTGTCGGTGGTAGCCATTGGAGTGCTTACTGCCTTTGCACTTGTAAGTCCGAATCTCTTGATCAAGTTTTCAGCATATTTCTGTTGATTGATGAAAATACCATTCTTCTCCTGAGTAACCTGTAATCCCAGAAAGTATGACAATTTTCCTACCATGCTCATTTCGAACTCCTGAGTCATTAAGTCAACAAACTCCTTCACCAATACTGAAGAGGTAGATCCAAAAACAATATCATCCACATAAATTTGTGCGATGAGAATATTTGTCCCCCTACGCAGCATGAATAGTGTACGGTCCACTCCCCCTCGATGATATCCTTTCTGAATCAGAAAGGTTGTCAGTCGCTCATACCATGCACGAGGTGCCTGCTTGAGTCCGTACAGTGCTTTATTCAATCGATAGACATGGTCAGGAAAGTGTGGATCTTCAAATCCCTTAGGCTGTTCCACATAAACTTCCTCCTTTACTAGGCCATTCAGGAACGCACTTTTGACATCCATCTGATGAAGATTAAAATCCAGAATACATGATACTGCCAACATCAATCTGATCGACTCTAATCTGGCTACAGGTGCAAAAGTTTCATCAAAGTCAACCCCTTCAACTTGAGTATACCCTTGAGCAACTAATCGCGCTTTATTCCTTGTGACGTTACCCTTCGCATCAGATTTGTTCTTAAAGATCCACTTGGTTCCGATCACATTCACAATATCCGGTCGGGGGGTAAGATACCAAACATTGTTTCTCTCGAATTGCTGCAGTTCTTCTTGCATTGCCGAAACCCAATATTCATCGAGAAGAGCGTCTTTGTAATTTTTTGGCTCAGTGAGAGAGATGAAACAAGATAGTCCTGCCAATTCTCTGTAATTTACCCGTGGTTGATCCCTTAATTGCATGTGTCTAGTCGGATGCTGTTCTGATTCATGAGTTCCAGCTTCCGGAGTTTCAACACCAGTTGACGATGCTGGTGTTTCAACACCAGTAGGAGTCACTGGTTCAAGGGCATCATTTTCACCGACAGTGTCGTCCTCTGAATCATCAACCACCACATTGATACACTCCATGACCGTACCAGAACGTTGATTAAGCACTCGGTAAGCTCGACTGGTAGGAGAATAACCCAAGAATATACCGATATCACTTCTAGATTCAAATTTAGCTAAGGGCTCCCGGTCCATCAGAATATAACACTTACTGCCAAAGACATGGAAATACGACACATCTGGTTTCTTCCCCTTCCAAATCTCATATGGTGTTTTTTCGGTAAACGGACGCAGATATACTCTGTTGATGGTGTAGCATGCAGTGTGTACCGCCTCAGACCAGTATCTAGCATTAATTTTTCTCTCGGCTAACATTGCTCGTGCCGTTCCCTGTAGTGTTCGATTCTTTCTCTCCACAATACCATTTTGTTGAGGAGTTATGGGGGCAGAGAACTCGTGGTGTATGCCAAGTGTCTCGCAGACGTTATGAAACGTAGAATTTTCAAACTCTTTTCCATGGTCACTCCTGATACGTGCAATTCTTACTTGAGTGGTTCCTTTTTCAACATGTAGTTTGTGCGCCAAGTTCTTGAATACACCAGCAGCTTCTGACTTCTCTTTTAAAAATGATACCCACGTATACCTCGAGAAGTCGTCTACACAGACGAAAATATACTTTTTTCCTGCCACACTCGGAGTATTGACTGGCCCCATCAAGTCCATATGTAGTAGCTCCAGAAGTCTTGTCGTTGAAACATCATGTACGGCATGGTGTGGTATCCGGGTTTGCTTTCCTTCTTTACATGACCCACAGACTATCTCCTTGTTATCACTGATCTCGGGAATACCTATGACTGCCTTCAGTCTGGAAATACGAGCTAAGGATTTGTAATTTATGTGTCCCAATTTTCTGTGCCACATTGTACTGAGTTCATTTTTTGAGTTGAAGCATGTGACATCTTGGTCGAGCAAATAACAATTATCCATTGATCTAGAACCAGTGAATACTTCAGTACCATGGTTGACTACACACTTCTCTTTGTCGAAAAACACTGTCATTTCATTGTCACATATATGGCTAATGCTCAACAGGTTAGCTTTCAGACCTTCCACCAGTAATACATCTTGGAACACAGGAAGCCCTTTAATGACTAACTCACCTTTGCCGATTATTCTACTGCGCTTCCCATCACCAAATCTAACATGTCCACCAAATCCAGGTTTGAATTTTTGAAGGAATTCAGGTATTCCAGTCATATGCCTTGAGCACGCACTATCGAAATACCAGGAGTTTCCTGTATATGCCCCAAAACAAACAAAACTTGAAAAACAAACATCTTGAGATTTTCGAACCCATACCTGGCTTACTGATCGATGGATGTGATTAGGATTTTGATTGACACGTGTGTTCAGAAATCCGGTTCTGTATCCTCCAGTGTTAAGCTGATGCCTTGACTTATATCCTGACATGGTGTTGAAACACCGATCTGCGGTGTTGACAGACAGTGTCCTAAGCAGCTTAAAACACCTGTTCCTGACATGCCCTTGAGCTCCACAGTATCCACATCGTCTGATCCTCTTGATGGGACAATTTTTCTCGATTATGCTTGGAGCTGGTACACCTTGATCTGCCTCATTTTTTAACACATTCACTGTCCTTTCATAACCAATTCCATATTTGGTCGTCTGTCCCATTCGTAGACAGTCTTCGAGCTTAGCTTTCCCTGTATTGAGACGTCTAATAGCTTGTTCTGCTGCCTCTGCTCGTTGCACCACTTCAGTAAATTCCTTCTTAAACTTATTCAGTTCTCCAATTGCCTCTTCCTTTTCAAGTTCATTCACTTTAACTTTCTCACTCAGTCTCTTGTTCTCAAACTTGAGCTCTTTGTTTTCATCAGCCACTTTTAACCACATCTTGTACATCTCCATACTTTCCTTGCGAATGTCATCATCACTAATGCTTCTAGTCTCTTCATCTGAGCTACTACTATCTTCTTCATTCAGCACACCGAGACCGTCCGTAATAGAGTCTTCTAACTCCACCATTGACACACCGAAAGCAACATGATTTGTATACTCTTCTCCATCCTTAACATCATCTCCTCCGTCATCATCACTCCAGGTTGTAGCATACGATTTTCCTTGCCTTTTAAGCGTATTGGCACACTCAGCTTGTATGTGTCCAAAACCTTCACATTCTCTGCACTGGATTTTCCTGTTCAGATTCAGATTTATCAATTTAATCTTTGGTGTTTCAACACCAGTTGCTTGACCGAATCTTGGAGTAGAGTTGGCGTTAGGATTTTTGCTCCCACTTGACTTATCTTAAGATTTCCTGCCCATCTTCTTCATAAATCTGGAGAAGTTTCTGGTAATGTTCGCAATTTCATCGGAATCTTCATTATCCGTAAGATCATCTGCCTTTCCAGAGTTTGTGCTTGAAAAAGCCATCTCTTTCTTTCCCGTTTTTGTTTCCAGCATCTCCATCTCATAAGATTCCAGAGATCCCATAAGCTCATCAAGAGTCATTGTCCCAATCCTTCCATTTTCATTAATTGCTGTGACCTTCATATTGAACCGTGGAGGTAACGCCCTCAACACTTTCCTGACAAGTTTTTGATCTTTGTACTTTTTGCCAAACTGAAACGCTTTGTTTGCAATATCTCGGACTCGTCCATTAAACTCGGAAATAGTCTCATCTTCACGCATCTTCAATTCTTCGAATTTTGACGTATAATATTGCAACTTTGATTCCCTGACAGAGCTTGTCCCCTCATGATACGTTTGTAACACATCCCATGCTTCCTTCGCAGTCTCACAATTTGAAATCATCTTAAATTGATCTTCATCCACTGCTGTGAAGATGACATTCAAAGCCTTTGAGTTGGACACGTGTGCTTTATGCTCATCAGGAGAAAATTTAGAGAATGGTTTGGCCGTCGATGAGCTTGATCCTGTAGTTTCGTCACTTGAAGGTGGAGTGTACTGATTTATGACATAGTTCCAGGCTTGATCATCTAGTGCTCCAATGAACACTTTCATACGTGCCTTCCAATAAGCATAATTACCTTGTTCCAGCAACGGTGGTCGCGTGACCGAAGCCCCCTCCTTTGGTGCCATGGTGAAACCTGATCTCACTCTCCCTGTATAGGGGTTAGCAAGTGTCTTGCTCTGATACCAATTGAAAGTCTGTTTCACCTAAAGTCTCTACTTTTACGCCAAGTTGTTTAACGTTTGGTGTTGAAACACGAAATAAAAACACAGTGCACACACAATTTGTTTACGCAGTTCGGTGCAATTACACCTACGTCTGCGGGGCCTTGCCCAGATCAGAAATCATTCACTAGAAAGCAGTCTTTAGTACAAGAAGCTTAACTTAAATACTAATCCATTGCTAACCTACAGAGTGAATGTTGTGAGATCCCCTCACTGCCGATCCTACGTCGTTGAACCCTCACGATCAACACGTCTCCTTGGATCTCCTCCTCCCGAGGAATTAAGGCTTCCTTGTTTCTGATCTTTACGAACTTGGTCGGATGAATAAACACTCCTCCAAACACCACAGGCAGATCGCTCCAAACTTCTCACGTAGAGATGAATTCTTGGTCGCTTGATTGATTGCGTTGTATCTTCTTGTATTTATATCCATCTCAATCCTTCCTTCTGTCAACCTCTTTCCTTGTCTAACTCTACCATAAATAGACTTCTAAACTAGGGAAAGATCTAATTCTAATCTGGTATTTAAATGGACAATCCTTCATCAATAGGACTTGTACCATAAATAAACTACTTAATCAATTCCTAACTATTACAGGAATATTCGTCTACCAGAATTAGATTGCCACGAAATAAGATAATAATCTTCACAATATTCTGATTTGATCGCATAAATATACTCCATAATATGCTCCATAAATCGTGGACAAAATCCTGCGTTCGGAAAACCTGGATAGCGGTGTTAAAACACCAGATCACCAGAATTCGCAATATGCCATAAATAAATCCAACTCCCGAGGACTCTACAGCTTGAGATCCAGAGGCTGTTCTGGTCCTTGAGTGCTCCGGCAGCCCTATGCCATAGCCTCATTTTCACGTCCTTAAGGTCCCTGCTCCCTTTGAATCATCCAATATCTTTCCTTATTTGGAGGATTTATTTGTTGATTGGAAAAATGAAAAATTAGGTTTAACATTTATAGCGCCCGTCTCTCTCTAGCATCATCAATGCTACTACTAACTCTCGGACTCGGTCAATGTCGCTGGTGGATCCCCATACACGGCGGTCATGAGCTGGACCATACGTATATTGTTCACTAATGCCATCTGTACATATAGCCCGTGATGCAGCCTTCCGGCGAGCACGTTCAGCAGAGTCGACTTTCCACTGCCTGAAGGATCGAGCACGCTGAGGATTTGGCTCGGAGAAACCGTCCCTGTGATGTTGTATAGGATTTTGCCGTAGCCCCTCCTCGTTGAACTAAAGAATGAATCGCAGAGACCTGTGGAACACTTTTAATTACAATTAAAAGGTTAATTTTCATTATTTATATAAAAAAAAATTTCATTTTGCAAAATAGTCACTGAGCTGTCATAAACCTACGGATACGCTGCCTTTCCCAAGACTTACCCTTTTAAAAAATATGTTGATAAATTTAACGATTTAATGTGCAATTATGAAAATACTATATAGAGTAAAGTGCTAAAATAATCCTACATTTTGATTGAAAGTGTCACTATAACCCTACAATTTGAGAAAGTGTCAATTTAACCCTGGACTTGGTTGACTTTTTGGTCAACACCCGATTGGCCAAAAATGGATGAAACGACGGTTTTGCCCTTGATTTGAAACAAAGAAAAAAACTGAAAAAACCGAAATGCCCTCCCATTTCCCCCTATTTCCCATTTCCTTCCTCGCCCAAAAACTTGAAAGAGAAAAAAACAGATAAAGAAGACAAAATTAACTACGGGTAGTGTCGAAATTAATTGATGAAGACAAAGGATACTCAGTCAACAGCGGGGGGAGAGAGGGTCAAGATAGGGTGGCAGAGGCAGATAAGGCAGCGGTGGCAGGTTTAGGGTTGGGCTAGGGTGGGAGGAGGCATAAAACTCAAGGGCATAAAACTTGCCCTAAAAAATAGCCCTGGTGAAGTTATTCACGTCCAGCTTCTTCTCCCTGTGGAACTCCCGGAGGGGTTTCAACAACGCCGGGATCTCCTCGTTGTGGAAATACAGTCAAAACTATAACTTTTGTGATACTGATTGTTCTTTGAATTCAAATTTTATACGTTGCATCATTTCTTCATTTTTCCAAGATGCATAATTCGAAGACTTTAGTGGTTTTTCTTCTTTTTTTTGTGGATTTGCACTACCACAGAGACCACCCTCTAGTACCGATTTTTTTATGCTGTAGCACCGGTTATTTTCGGAAAAAAACTGGTGCCTAAGTAACCGTTGAAACGGTTGCACCGGTTGAAAAAAAATCGGTGCTAAATTCTTACATCTAGCACCGATTTTTTTTGCACCGGTATAAAAAACCGGTGCTAATATGTACTGTAATAGCACCGGTTTGTTATAACCGGTGCTAAAAAAACCGGTGTTAAATTTGTGTCCTAGTAGCACCAGTTTTAAAACCGGTGCTAAAAGTATATTTTTAGCAACAATTATTTAGCACCGGTTTAAAAACCAGTGTTAAAAGTGTATTTTTAGCACCGGTTTAAAAACCAGTGCTAAAAGTGTATTTTTAGCACCGGTTTAAAAATCGGTGCTAAAAGTGTAATTTTAGCACCGGTTTAAAAATCGGTGCTAAAAGTGTAATTTTAGCACCGGTTTAAAAATCGGTGCTAAAAGTGTAATTTTAGCACTGGTTTTTTAGCACCAGTTTGAAAACCGGTGCTAAAAGTGTATTTTTAGCACCGGTTATTTTTTAGCACTGGTGCTAATTATATGATAGGCTAGCACCGATTATTATTTTAGCAGAAACCGGTGTTAAATGTGGGACTAATCTGGTCGCTGGAAGCTGCGGCGCGCTGTTGCTCTTTCAGTCCATCTTCATGCAGCCAGTTTCATATTTAAGCTTGTTTTTCAAACCGATGCGTTCTTTTTCATAGATGGCACCAATTATCATTTGTGCATAGATTACTTAAACCGGTGCACCAATAAAAATAGCACAAATACCCAACATCAATTCCCAATAAATACAACAATCATCACACATAGACAACAAGTAGGTAGTAAAAAACATTGAATTTGATCAACTACAATTTTAGACTGGCGAAAGAAGTGCATGAAACGTGGTTCTTAGTGGCCTATATAAGATGCTGGAACCCCCCTCATCATGGAGTTGACGAGTATCAAAAGTGAAGGACAATTGCTTTTCTCATAAGAGATAATACTAACTACTATCCAATGATGGAGGCAAGTCCATGTATGACATTCAATTGAGCTATGCATTTTGGCAGAGTACATTTTGCAAAAATACAAACCCATTTCAGAGCAATGCTCCGCAGTTGATCTCTCTCCAGAGGAGTGTAATCTTCTGGAAATTGCTGAAACAATGTATTAAATTGCATGTTAGAAAATGATGTATAAGTGAGAGATTGACAAAATACAAAAAAACAATATAGGAAAACGTACCGGAATAATGTCAATTTCATTCACGTCCCTAACAATTTTTTCCATGTAATACATGCAATGGTATCCACATTTCCAAGTACTACTTTGTATCTTGTGCTGATATAAAAGAGAATTTGCTAAAATGATTACGAACATAAAATGACAGATGAAATATGATATTATGGGATAATACGTACATTGATGTTTATAACATTCCATGTATAGTTCGAAGGGTAGGATGTATTTTGATCGGAATTGAACCGTCGATATTTTGTTGCAACCCTACAATCGATGAAAATATATTTATATCAATGATGAGATGTTAAATGCATGTATTTTCCAAAGCATTTAACACTCTTTTATCATATTTTTGTTGTAAGATTTCTAGATTTAGGTAGGTTTGCATGATAAGGGGTTTAGATGACCATTTTCGATTTTTATAACTAAATCCTTCATTTTGTAACCTATGTTTAGTCTAGTGGATTTTTGGTCCTTACGAGCATCTGGATTCCTTTTTGTAAGCTTAATTTGTAGATTGCTCATGAGTACTTAGGAGTGGTTTAGTGATGGCCATTCGAAAGGATGGTAGAAGATAGAAGGCCACTCACAAAGTGGTTGAAGATAAAGTGAAGAAAGGAGAGCAAAGCAAAAGGTGAAGAATGATCTATGTTTTGAAGTAGCGTTCTGAGAATTTTCCGAGAAGAACCAGCCTCCAAGAGTGGTACCATTGGATTCCTCTTCTCGAGTAGTACTATAAAATTGACTACAAGAACTCCCAAAATGGATCAACGGTTACCTGGAGGAAGCAAAACAAGATGGGACTTTTTTCCTTTGCAACTCGCGACGAGTGTGTTGCGACTCACGAAATGTTGACCTGAGAGCTCACAATTTCCTGATCTGGTCGCGACTCGCGACGAAGGCATCGCAACTCGCGATAATTGCCTGCAACTTGCATTTTACTCCCTTTTTTCTTGTACTATAAATAGCTTTTAACCCCATTCTTCCCCAACTCTCTAAGCCCGACTTGGGGGCTCTAAAACCCTAGTTTTTCACCATTTTCTTCCATTTCTTCTTCTTTCTTTGTAGATCTTTGTTCTAGTTATGGATTTTGATTATCTAGCTTAGTTTTGTACTTGGGAGCAATTGATTGAAGCTTCTACACCTGTGTAGTAAGAACCTCTATTTCACTCTTTCTTGAAGCATTTGTTATTTAGCATTCATGTGTTTAAATGTGATGTTTTACTTCATTTATGCTATGGGTTGTTTGAGTATATGAAGTGTTTGTATGATTGAAGTTTTATGGTGTTAGGAAAGTTGCAAATTTCTTAGCTCTTTGACATGAGAATCCAAGAATATGGAATTAGAATTTCTTGTGCATAATGCGTTGTGATTCTTGCTAGATAAATATGTTGATTTGGATTGTTCTCATGTTTATCCTATAGATGCAATGCAAGGTTGAATCTTGAATGTGGTTTGTTCTAGGTTTAGCCTAATGAATTCTATGTTTGGTTAAATGACTATGTCTTTGGTAGAATGCATGTGGTTATCAAATCTATGGTTCTTCGTGTATAATGCCGTTGATGAAATACCTTTATGTTGTATTTTGCCTAGAGTGATTATCAATGAGGTTTGCAAATGGTCGTCGTTTGTCTTTGCAAATTACTATTAAGAAGGAATGAATGTCTATATTTGAATGGGAAGTTTTAGCATTCCCCATAGGTAACAAATGTGATAGAATGAGTGAATGGTTCAATGATCTACATTACGTTTGGAAGTGGATATTAATTTCTTCCAAGGCTTTATCTTTTGTAGTTTTTACCCTTTTTCTTAGTTTGTTTGATGATCAGCACAATTACTTAACTTTGCTAGTTAGTTTGTCTTTTAATTTCATAACTTAGGACCAAAACCCCCCTTTTTACTTGCTTTTATATATATATATATATATATATATATATATATATATATATATATATATATATATCTCTCTACTTCTAGCCTAATATCAACCTTTTATGTTTAAACGCTTAAGAAAATCCCCTCTTCTTCGTGGACGACCCCTATTTGCCACTATCTACTTAATTGTATTTAGTAAGCATAAATGACTTAAAAGTATTAACTTTGAGAAGTACAACGATGACCGCCCAAATTTTGGCACCGCTGCTGGGGAACAGGCATTTATTTTTAAGTATTTAGGTATATTTGGTTGCATATTAGCTAGTTGTTTTTATTTTTCACTTCTTCTTGGTTGTTTTTGTTCGGAGTAGGTATTGCTTGAGTTCTTGGTGAATTTTTATGAAGAGTTCTACCAAGAGGTAGGAGATGTTTGTTTTCAAGGGCAAGAAACCCAAGAATGGCATCCATACCATAATTCTTACAACCTGGAATGGATTGGTAATCCAGATTGGTGGTATGAGAATGAGCCGGAAAACCAACAATATGAGCAAAATAGTTGGCCATCACCATCTTATACCATACCCCAAAACTAAGCCCAACAAGGAAATTCAAGTTTGACACGTGAGGAAGTCATGAATGCAATAGAAAACTTGAACTTTACTAGTGAGAAATCAAACACTCGGCTCTCCTCTAGTGTTGAGGCTATTGAGAGGCATGCGAGGAGTATATTGGAAGTGTTGGCCCGAATAGAAACTTGTGATTCTGAAAACACACCATCCTAAAGTCGAACTCAAGGATTCGGTGAGTGAGGTCCCCATGGGAAATGGTTTTGAGTTCAAAGGGGATGGGGAGTTGGTTGTTGAGGATGAAAAAATGAAGAAAGAGGTGATTGTGATACATTCTTTAGCATCGTCACCCCTACCCCCACCTAGTGAACTAACTCCACCATTTTCGAAAGTTTTGAGGGAGATAAGAGAGAAGCCAAAAGACAATCCCAAGCCTCCTAACCACCCAACTCCTTTTAAACCATCTACACCTCCACAAAACTTTTCTCTTAAAAGTTTTGTACCCCCATCTCTCTATTTTTGGATGCTCATGGTGAAGGGGTTCAAACCTTCACCATATGGATAACATTAGGGTCATGCTGATGATCTTAAAAATACAGAGCTTCTCGGGAGGCAACCCAAGATTCTAAGTTAGATTAGTATTTTTATTTTCTTGAAAATAAATTCCTCAACCATGTCCTCAAACCCTTACTCAAAACCACAAGAATACCACCACAATCCACCACACAAAAAAACCACTACCAAAACCACCATCTTTGAGTACTACTAGTTATTGTCTTTTGTGAGTGTTGATCGGGATTTGCATAGTTGTGGCTTCGTAGTTGATGGATCAAAGTTTTATATTGGGCGGAGTTGGTGAACATGGAGGAGAGAACATTCATTGAGAAGTGAGCATTGCCATCACCGGGAAGGACCTTCAAAGTCCAAGTTGTAAGTATTTTTTTTCTTTCTCCCTTATTTCTTTATCTTGTCCTTTTCACATTGAGGACAATGTGTGTTTCAAGTATGGGGAGGTAAAGAGAAATATATCTCATTGTATTGTATTGTAGTGTGCATATGCTCCACTTTGATTTGTATTGTTTGAAATTGGGGATCACACACAATAGTTTAATTAGGTCTAACTTTTTCCAACATGCAATGATGAACACAAGTAATGAATAGAAAAATGAATGTCATTGTACCGATTATTAACATTGATTGTAAATAATCGAGCAAAGAAAGTGAGAAACCTACAAGAACACGTTTACGAGAACAAACAATTTTGTAAAACATTAAAGTAGAAGGAATGACAAAAATGTGTTCCACTTACAAATGAATCAATTTAAGGCATAGCCTATTACGTTTGCAAATTCCCCCACTCATCGAGTCAATGCAATATACTCGATCTATTTCTGGTACGAAGACGAGCAAAAACCAATGGCTTCTATAAAAAAAGGAAACATCAAAATACCAAAATACTTTCAATATTAAAAAAAAAACAAAATCATGGCATATGGTTGCTATTGCTTCCATGCGGCCAGGTCAAACAACACAAAAAGGAATAAAAATTACTCTCAATTGTACGGGAAGACGTACATCCTTGCTTGAGTGCGGCACATGACAGTTGAAATCTCGTCCGTAGTCAATTCAACCCTCTGATTTGCCTTTTGAGCTATTGAATTTGAACCGGCCGGAATAAACTGGATGTGACCTCGATCAACCACCCCATCACACAGGTATCTGGAAAAATAATATTGTAAGTGAAACAAATATAATGATACATCTATAAATAATGTAACCATGCAATTCTTACAATAGCCATATATCAAGTTGGCACCCACTGATCCACTCCATTTCATTTTCTACGTCCAAGCTGCTCATGAACAGTTTTAGCTTATCAGTATATATGGTTGTGTAGACTTCTTCTGATCCAAACACCCCCGCATTGAAATTGATGCGGAAGACTTTGTTAGGTCCACATATTTGTATAGATAGCCTTAAAACATCATTAATCTGTTGAACAGCAGCGATGCATTCTTTGTCTTCCCTGACCCCCTAATTACATCGAGAATCTAATAATGTTAGTTGAGCAGTATATGTATATAATTCAGTAGTGGATCATATTGTAAAGGCTAAAATGAGTTCTCACAAAAATGTAATGGTCAGAAACCGACATGGGAGGATTTGGTTCCCCATTCTCCGTCAATGTAGTATTCTCGTTTGCTACTTTCTAATGGGTAAAATGTTAGTCAGGCATTGAAAAAAATAGGCCGGAATGAAAAGTCCGGGGGTATGGTTGACCTCTCCTTTTACTGATCGAGCGACCACCTCTCCATTCGGAGTATCTTCCTGAGCCACTGCCTCCTGTAAGGGAGAGTGTGTTAATATGTATCTGGATGTCATAGCTAGTTAGTATAATTATTTGTTTAGCCTCTTCAGTTTCCATGTTAGTTTTTGGCGTGAGGTTTATTTCAAGACTTCCATCTTCATCAACTACTAATTGTTTAAAAACGATTGCTACTCGTTCTCCTACTTAAGCAGATGAACAAGAAATTATGTTTTAGTAATATCTAGAAAGATATATATGATAGGATGAGAAGAAGAATACAATTATCACACCTCATCATCCTATTGCCCAATGACACTTATCAGCTTTCCTGAACATAGAATGTCATATCCAATGGCCTCAGTGACAAGCTCAAATTCTTCGTGTTCAATCAGCAAAGGTGCCTTGGGAATTATCACAGGTCCACAAAGCTTTATTCGCTCCCACTTGATGGGTAAGTCCGTTTCCTTATCCTTTGGAAACAAGATACCAAATGCATCTACATTCCTTTCTCCATTATGGTTCAAAACATATAGGCAACACTTTTTCCTTTCTGAGAACAAAATTCAGAAAAAAGGGAAAAACATCAGTTGGACAATAAGTAAGTGTTATTAAGTAATCAAAATTAAATAATATCATAAATGTTATCAATCTTAATAGGGACCAAGGGTCGTTGAAGATGTAATTGGCCTGGAAAGTTGATTATAACAAGAAATGAATTCTATATAAAGCTGCTGAAGGCTACAGCGCACTGCAGCTTTCAGTGGTCAGCTGAGACTGAAAGCTGCAGCGTGCTACAACCTTCAGCATTCATCTAGGATAAAATGTCTCTTAATTAAAACTATATTGGTAGAGGGACCTTTTCTCAGTTCAACTGAGAAAAAAACAAGATGAAGATGTTAGTAGGCCCGAACTATCAACATCCAAAATGAACGTAACAACAGTAAATATATCCCCACAACTAAAAGCATCCAAAATCAATTTGACACAAAATTGAAATCCAGAAACTAACAATCACAAAGAAACAAAATACGAGGTTAATGGTACACAATACCTTGTCATTCGTAACGGTTCCTTGTGGGTCACTACATCCAGATGCTGAAGGAATGAATACCCGGTTGTCTTTGTTTGTGGGGTTGGATGATGTAGCAAGGAAATTGCGGGCATCTAAGTGTGGGGGAATAGGTTTACCCAATTGTCCAGCCAGCCAGTTTGTTTGGGCCTCAAATAAGGCAACAAATCTTTCGTTGAGCTCGATGAAATCTGTTGGTAGTTTGTTTGAATTTGAGATTTCTTCAGATGGTTTTGTGTATGTGCTCCCACATCGACTAGATGCATAACATCTCACATCAATATGTGGTAGGGCCTCGTTCACCTTGGCCGTTGTGGGGAAACCTCTCCAACAACCCCTATATCCTGCTTACCCGTTGCTTGAACGAGAATATCTCACTACCACAGAGACCCACCTCTAGCACCAGTTTAAAAAACCGGTGCAAATAATGTAACAACAATGGTTTTTTTGTTAGCACCGGTTCTAAAACCGGTGTTATTTTAGCACCGGTCATAATTATGTTAGCACCAGTTTTATTTATTATCACCGGTGATAATATAACGCCGGTTAGAAAACTGGTGCTAGAATGGATGAAAACCGGTGTGAAACTAACACCGGTCAAAAAATCGGTGCAAAGAAAAAAAACCGGTTTTAAATTAGCACCGGTTTGAAAACCGGTGCTAAAAATCCGTATAACCAGTGAATTGAGAATTTTAGCACCGGTTTGAAAAACTGGTGTTAAAAAATGTCGGAATCTGGTGCTAAATTTGAACCGGTGCTAGAAAATGATGAAAACCGGTGAAAAGTAGATAGTTGGCACCAGTTTTAGAATCCGGTGCTATAAAATGACCAAAACTGATGCTATAAGAATTCCAGAAAAAAAGCGGGAAAAATGGCATCGCTTAAATTTGCACCGGTTAAAAACCGGTGCTAATAGGGAAAATGGTACCGGTTTTACGTACTATTGACAAAAACTGGTTCTAAATTGAGCATTTAATGCTCCTAACTACCCCTTCTAAAATTATTTCAGAACTTGTAGTTTCCTTCTCCCTTCATTGATGGAAGATTTTTTGGATGGTGAGCAATAACTCAAAGCAATGAAGCCACATGGATGTAATTTTTCATTAACTACTTGGAATTTCAATCAAATGGCTAGTAGTTATAATAACCATAAATGCATGCTTGAAGGGAGTTTATTCGTATGTATTAATGGTTTCTATATGCTTTATGTCGGTTTAGTATCATGTTGTGAGAGTGTAAATGAGTGTGGATGTAAACATGGTTTTGTTTGTTTTGGGAGATGGTACACACACACACACATACATATATATATATATATATATATATATATATATGTATATGTATCCCAAGAACAAAGCTAGTTGATCGATTCACATACATATACACATACATGACACTTTTAGTATTGTGTAGCAAATTGATTGTGTTTATTTTTATTATGTTTGAACAATGAAAATTTGTGTAATTGTTTATTATGTGTTGTTTAGATACAATGGACCAGGAGTCGATGTTTGCGTGGAGGGAAAAATGGTTAGCTATCCAAGTGTAGCTATAGGGAGTGGTGAACATATGGCATTTATTGATTCGTTTATTGATTATGCCTTTGGTCGGGAGGAGAGTATACTTTGTCCATGCAAAAGATGCTTGTGTCGTGAACGGTTTGATGATCGTGGGCTTGTTAGATTTCACTTGTTGAAGAACGGATTTGACGGAGGTTTCATTGTATGGACATTTCATGGAGAGGTTGAGCAAAGACATAACGGTGGTTTTGACAAGGTAGATGGAAACAAATGTACTGTTGATGCTATGTTCGATGACATTGTAAGAGATTTTGCGGGGAAGACTAAAACGTTGAGTGCTTTGCTCGACGAAAAAGAGAAGCCATTGTATCCGGGATGTAAAAGTAAGGATACCATAATCTCTATTTTGATGGAGGTTTTCAATTTGAAAGCTACAAGTTCTTGGAGTGATGCTAGTGTGAATTCACTCCTAATGCTTCTAAAGGATAAGTTTCCGGAAGGGAATGGAATACCGATAAACTTTTACGAGGCCAAGAAAATATTGCGTCCACTCGGTTTGGAATACAAGAAAATACATGCATATCCAAATGATTGTGTGTTGTATGACGGTGATTTGAAAGACGCGGTTCAATGTCCCATGTGCAAACATTCAAGATATAAGGGTGTGAGAAATGATGATGATGGGTGTTTGGGTAAGAAGAAGAAGAAGGTCCCATTGAAGTGTATGTGGTATCTTCCTTTAATTCCCAGGTAAAGAGGTTTTTCGCAAATTCAAAAGATGCAAAGAACTTACGATGGCATGGAGAGAGGGAAAGACCAAGCGACGACAAGATAAGACATCCGGCAGACGGTGAACAATGGAGAAATTTTGACAAGTGATATCCTTCATTTGGTTTGGAGGTTAGAAATTTACGCCTTGCATTGTGTACTGATGGGATGAATCCATTTGTTAATATGTCATCGAAGCATAGTTCTTGGCCCGTGATGTTGGTTATATATAATTTCCCCCCTTATTTGTGCATGAAACGTAAATATGTTATGCCTTTGTTAATCTCAGGTCCTAGACAACCTGGGAACGAGGTTGATGTGTATTTGAGACCATTGGTCGATGATTTGAAGATATTGTGGGAAGAAAAAGGGGTGTTGGTATTTGATGCCCAATGATTTTCCAGCCTATGGAAATTTGTCGGGCTATGTTGTGAAGGGGCACAAAGTGTGTTCTATTTGTGAGGAGAAGACAGAATTCAAACAGCTAAGACATGGAAGAAAGACAGTGTATCTTGGCCATAGAAAATGGCTTCAGGGAAACCATAAATACCAGGATAATGTGGTCAATTTTGTTGGTGGGAAAGAATGAAGGAAATCCCCTACACCACTAACTGGTGTGCAGATTCACAATAAGGTTAAGAAATTGAGAGTGGTGTTGGCAAAGTATAAAGGCAAGGACAAAATACATTGTGATGGTCCATGGAAGAAAAGGTCAATATTTTTTGATCTACCGTACTGGGAGCATCTTGAGGTTAGGCATTGCCTAGACATGATGCATATTGAGAAAAATGTTTTTGAAAGTTTGATAGGCACCCTCTTGAATATTCCCTGGAAGACGAAAGATAGTTTGAATGCCTGGTTGGACTTAGTTGATTTGGGAATCAGAAATGACCTCGCCCCAGAAGTGAAGGGTAAAAGGACTTACTTGCCCCCTGCACCTTGTACATTGTCAAAGGAGGAGAGAATCTCAATTTGTGATAGTTTGAAATCAGTGAAGGTCCCAATTGGTTATTCATCGAATGTGGGTCGGTTAGTTACGAAGGATTGTCAGATGACTGGGTTGAAATCTCATGATTGTCATGTCTTGATGCAACAACTGTTACCTATTGCTATTCATGGGGTAATGGAGGCTGACGTAAGGTACTCAATCACTAGACTTTGTTTATTTTTTGCTTCCATATGCCGGAAGTCTGTTGATCAGGACCATTTGGATGTCCTACAAAAAGAGGTTGTTGTTGTGCTATGCAAGTTGGAAATGTATTTCCCTCAATATTGTTTTGATATAATGGTTCACTTGGTTGTTCATTTAGTGCGGGAGGTAAAGATATGTGGTCTGGTTGGTATGCATTGGATGCATTCTTTCGAGCGCCACATGAAAGTCTTCAAGGGATACGTGAAATGTATGAGTCGGCCGGACGCTAGTATTGTTGAGAGGTATGTTACCGAAGAAGTAATTGAATTTTTCTCTAGCTATTTGGAGGAACATAGAAATTTTGGGGTGCCCTAGAATCGACATGTTGGAAGGAAGGTGGGCAAACCGAGGTCGAGGGGAATTTTATTTACTCCATTGAATAGTGATCTGATGTTAGTTCATTTGTATGTGTTGAGGAATTGTATGGAGACTACTGCTTATGTGACCGAGCACCTTAATTGGATCACGGAGTCTTATCCCACGTGGCCCCCTAATATAGTTCAGTTGGAGCACAATGAAGAGTTTGTGAATTGGTTATATGATCGATGCAATGTAGGTGATTACGACCAAAAAATTAGGGCATTTTCAAGGAAGCCTAACTGCATAGTTTTGAGGTATTCTGGATATTATGACATGAATGGTTTCCATTTTGCTACTAGGGACCAAGATTTAATGATCACAACAAAAAATAGTGGGCTATACATTGAGTCGGAGACTATGTGGCAAGCAAGTAAGAAAGACAATAAACTAGTCGCTGTGATGTCGTTTTATGGTGTTATTGATGAGATTTGGGAGCTTGACTATGGAGAATTCAAGATTCCAATTTTCAAGTGTCAGTGGTTTGATAACACAACTTGAGTTCGAAATGATGACACAATGGGATTTACCCTTGTTGACCAGACTCGTGAAACATATGAAAATGATCAGTTTATTTTGGCCGAACAAGTAAGACAAGTTTTCTACATAAATGACCCGTGCAATGTAGGTTGGTTTGTTGTGTTACAAGGTAAGAAATTCTCTTTCCATGATGAAATTGATTTTGAAGTTACAAGTGAAAGGTTAGAGTTCCCCTCTATTTCCCCTCTACTTAATAACAATGGGATTGAGGCGGGAGCAATACGGAGGAAACACAAAGATGGCATTTGGATAGATGAAGATGGCCAAGAAATTCGAGACGTTCAATCCAAGAAGCGGAAGGTGGTTGAAGACTAGCAAGGGTGTCGATCAATGAATTTGAGATACAGTTTGTGTATTTTTGTAGTTTGTTGTATTTTGTACCAACTATGATCCAATTGAACCCCAATTTGAGCAGCTCTGTGAGCTGCAGCGCGCTGCTGCTATTATAAAAAAATCCTTGGGCAAAATTAGCTTCATTTTCCTATGGTAGGTGCTGTCCGCTGCAGCGCGCTGCCGCTGTTTAAAAAAAAGGCCTTGTAACAAAATCACCTTCATTTTCCTATGGTAGCTGCTGTCCGCTGCAGCTCTTTTGGTTCAGCGCGCTGCAGCTTTTTCACACACACATTACCTATTTTGAGTTGCTCGTTTCCTCTAAGAAAAGAACATGAATACGATACTAGACTAGAAATGTCAATTTCCAAAATCACATCCAAACAGTAGCAACTTCAGTAGCAATATATGTTTTGCAAATAAAAAATCTACCAATCAAAGTTCCATATTAACATAGCAAAAAAACAACCTGACAAAATGAAGATGTGAGCTCAATGTAGGTAGTCAATTCCTGCGCGACCTCTTCATCCTAGTGTTGGACGTTGGCAAATCTAAGGTAGGGATTGGACCCAATTCTTGATCCTCTCACCACACATGGCAGTGAGGATCTTCCCAACCTGCGATGTCCATCGTACCAAGTGATCCACCTTCAGTTGCAATGCTGCCATGTCCCCATCCGAGTTCGTCTTAGATGAAGTACTTGTCGCCGCCCTAGATGACTCAGCAACGTTCTTCTTCTTTGAGAATATTAGAGGGTTTATGGGAAGATTTTGCATCATTGTCACATCATCATCTTTGAATCTGCAACCCACTTCCACGCATAAGGCAGTGATGAGTGAGGAGAAGCCTATGCAATTATGGGCATTGACACAATCCCAGATGTAACCCATTCTCGTAGCCCCAACATCGATGCTCATGTTCTTCTTGATCTTGTAGAGCAGCAACATACGGGACCGATGAACCTCACTATGCATTTTCACCGGGAGAAACCGGGTAGCTATGAAATCGTACCACACATTCATGTCTTCAGTCAAGTATTTCTTCTCTATGTTGGACCATTCTTGTGGCAGATTCCGGATAACTTCACTGCTAGCATCACAGATTTCTCTTATGATGTGTTCCCATGAAGCTTGTTCAACAGCTTTCTCGGCAGCTTCGTACAAACTGGATGGCTTCGGTGGGATCTTGTAGTACCTGTTGATCATCCACTGCAAGCTGAATGAATTGACCACGAAGGACAACATGTGGACAGTTCTTGTACTTCTTGAGCGACAAGAACTCACATGCCATGGTCTGGTTTGCCCGAGGTGGTTGTGAGGTGTAGCCCGCCCAGCCGTGCTCGTTCACGTAATCCTTGTAGGGCTTTACTACTCTCAACCCCCTCTCTAGTATGAGGCCCCTGCTTCATGACAGTCCGGCTCTACACTCAGAATTGGATTGTTTGTGGGGACAATCTGAGACCCGTGCTGACACTCATCCTTCTCGCCTACTCTGGCTTTTTTTTTAGACTTTTGGGTGTTTTTCTTCTGCTTGGGAGAACTCTTTTTGGGGGCCATACCTGGTAAAATAAATGTGTTATGGTACATAATGCGCCAGCAAAATGTTAACACAAACCAAAATATTAACCGGTGTTCAAAATACTAACGGAAATTTAGAAAAGTGGGTGGTCAGAGTATTAAGGGAAAATTAGAAAGGAAAAGGTTACAAATGACTGATACAGTACTATCAATGGACAAGAAAACTACATTAGTTTGTAAGTACTACATGGACAGGGTGATAAAAAAGAATTTGACATCTTCAAATACTTTAGCTACTCAATAAAGAGACACTGTGGAGCATTTAGACCAAAATGGTAATGATCTTTGGACAATAAAGACACCAATGTTGCTTAAAAAACTTCTTACATATGAAAACAACCAAATAGCCAAATTCCATAAAAATATTAAGATCATGGCAACATGTCAAAAATAAAAACACAGCACATGAGCCTTACAAGACGCAGGACCTACCGTGCTCATGGAAGAATCAATCCTTACATGTCTTTCCCTTGCCACATAGAGATCACCTTGTCCGAGAAATAAGATCCGGTGAAAGAGGAGCCAGAGTCTCAGCTTGCAAGGAAAGCTTAAGTGGGAATAGGGATATAGGGCTGATTCTCTTTTATATGTGGTCTTTTTGATGATTTATGCTCTGCTCTTAGATTGTGCTATCTAGCTTTTGATGGAGACATGTTTTGCTAGTGATGGAGAAACCTTCTTCCCATTTGCAGAATTTTAAGAGATAATAACTTTTGCAGAACATATGTTTTGTTATCTAATGGGTCTAAATTTTCTACTGCAAAAACAAAAATGTTTTTCTCACTTGCAGAATACAGAATCCTGAAATTGTCCATCCAGAATAACCCTTTTGTGAAATATTTACAGGGGTTATAGAATAAGTTATTTTCCAGAATCATTCTTTTTCATATTCATAGTAAACAATCTGGTTTGTACACAATTACTCACACATTTCCAAAATGAAAGCACAACAAGGTTCATCACAATTAGGCATTTTCATGAAATCAAACCTAAAGCATACAAAAATTGTAGACAAACCCTGGGAAACCAAACACGAGTGTGTGTCTGCTTACCTAATTTGGACTATGGTTTCTTGACAAAAGGTGTTTGGAGTACGGACGGTGGTTGGCAGACAGAGCTTGACCGATGGAGCTAGGCGGACGGAGCTTCGCTGACGGTAGGTTGGTGGAAGGTGGAAGGGACAGAGCTCGGCAGAGGTGGAATTGAGCGGGGACGGCGGAGGGAGCAGGGAGGCCGGAGGGAGCAGGGTCGGTAAATGGTTGCGGGGACGACAGAGGGAGCGGGGACAGAGTTTGCCAGTGGAGGGAGCGGGGAATGTGGAGGGAGCTTGGGAGAGTAAAGGTGTTTTGGTATTGGGTGGGTTGAGTGACCAATTTCACAAACACATTTCACCAAGTCTACAAACAAATGGGCTAAAATTTACACCCAATTGGGCTGAATTTTACAAAAGACATGGGTTGGAAAATATTAACACTATTAAGAGGCACGAATCGAGGGGTGGAGGGGTCCGAGGGGTGGAGGGGCTCGAGGGGTTCGAGGGATGGATGAGGTTTGGGGGTGGAGAGGTTGGAGGGGTTGGAGGGGTCGAGGGGTTGGAGGGGTCGAGGGGTTGGAGGGGTCGATGCGGTTCGAGTGGTGGAGGGCTCGAGGGGTTCGAGGGGTCAAGGGCCTTGAGAGGTGGGGGTGTTGGAGGGGTGGATGAGGTTGGAGGGGTGAAGGGGTTGGAGGGGTGGAGGGGTGGAGAGGTTGGAGGGGTGGAGGGGTGGAGGGGTGGAGGGGTCGTGGGGTTCGAGGGATGGATGGGAGGCCGTCGTCGTACCTCTCAAATTTAATATTTATAAGCCCTTTTATGCTTACTATTTACAACTAAGTAGATAGCGGCAAGTCGGGGTCGTCCACGAAGAAGGGGGATCTTCCTAAGCGTTTAGGCACAAAAGGTTGATATTAGGCTAGGAATAGATATATATACATACATATAAAAGCATGTAAAAAGGGGGGGTTTGGATGGTTGGTTGTCCTAAGTTATGAAAGTTAAAAGACAAGATAACTAGCAAGGTTAAGTAACTATGCTAATCATCAAACAAAACTAAGAAAAAGGGTTTTAAAACTACAAAAACAAAGCCTTGGGGGCAATTGATATCCACTTCCAAACTTAATGTAGATCATTGAACTATTCACTCATTCTATCACATTCATTACTTGACTTAACATTAACATACTTATCTAGCAAGAATCACAACACATTATGCACAAGAAGTTCTAAGTTCATGCTCATAGATTTTCATGCAAAGGAGCTAAGGAATTCTTCACTTTCCTAACACCAGAACATTTCAATCATAAGAACACTTCCTATTCTCAAACAACCCATGGCATAAATGAAGTGAAACATACCATCAAGAATACATAAATGCTAAATAATAAAGGCTTCAAGAACGAAGAATGCATAAATTCTAAATAACAAAGGCTTCAAGAACGAGTGAAACAATCTATTCAATACTTCAACTACTTGTTGTGAAGATAAATCTTCCATTCTTCTTAAGTAGTAGTTTGCAAGAGTGAATTCGACATCTCTTGTCAAACCTCACCAATGACTCCCTTATGACTAAGAGTATCCCATTGATGGCATTTAGCACGAAGAATCAACAAGCTTAGCAACACTTATAAACACTACACCGTGTCTAAGCATTTAACCAATTCATGCATTTACACAAGATTAGTCAAGAACGATCGACATTCATAGACCTCTCTCATTTGCTACCTAAAACAAACATGACAATGAGTTCGATATCATCACATTCATCTAGCAATTATCAACACACCAACATCATTTAAGAAGCTCTAAATCATACTCATATATTCCTAACAAGAAAAGGGGGGAAATCAACCCACTTCCCCCAAACCCTAGCAAGTAATTCATACAAGTATTTCATATACTCAAGCTCCCAACAACATCAATGCAATTAACAATTAACATTCAAAGCTCAATAAATGCACAATAGCAAAAACACCAAATAGATAGATATAATGGTTCTTACTACATAGAAATGGAAGCTTCAATCCTTTGCTCCCAAGATAAAACTAAGCTAGAGAACTAAAACCCATAACATAGAACAAAAATCTACAAAGAAAGAAGAAGAAATGGAAGAAAATGGTGAAAAACTAGGGTTTGAAGCCCCCAAGTCGGGCTTAGAGGCTTGGGAAGAAGTGGGTGAAGAGGTATTTATAGTACAAGAAAAAGGGGAGAAAAACGTAGGATGCAGGGCAAAATTCGCGAAGACGTCGCGAGTCGCGACGAATCATCGCAAGTCGCGACCAGATCAGTAAAATTTAGTCCTGTTTTGTTTTGCTTCCTCCGGGTGAACCGTTGATCCATTTTGGGAGTTCTTGTAGTCGATTTTATAGTACTCGAGAAGAGGAATCCAATGGTACCACTATTGGAGGTTGATTCTTCTCGGAAAATTCTGAAAACTCTGCTTTAAAACGTAGATCATCCTTCACCCTTTGCTTTGCTCTCCTTTCTTCACCTCTTCAACTCTTCATATCTTCAAAAAACTCAAATGCAAGTATTCAAATCTTCAAAGATACTCTTCAAAGTCTTCAAATATTTCAAAGTCTTCAAACAAATTACCTTGTCACACAAAATTCTCTAAAAAGTGATAAAAATGTCAAAGTCGCTTTTAACCCTCCTTAGATAATTTCAAGGCAAAATGACACATTTAGAGCACAAAAGTGTACAAAAGTTAATCCCAAAAACCCTAATATAACCGTATAAAATGGGCACATCAATGGATGAGGTTCTCGAGAGGTGGGGGTGTTCGAGGGGTGGATGAGGTTCGAGGGGTGGAGGGGTTGAAGGGGAGGGGTGGAGGGGTCGTGGGGTTCAAGGGGTTGAGGGCCTCGAGAGGTGGGGGTGTTTGAGGGGTGGATGAGGTTGGAGGGGTGGAGGGGTTGGAGGGGTGGAGGGGTGGAGGGGTTGGAGGGGTGGAGGGGTTGGAGGGGTCGAGGGCCTTGAGAGGTGGGGGTTCGAGAGTTCGATGGGGTCGAGGGGTTCGAGAGCTTGGGGGGCTGGAGGGGTCGAGGAGTAGTTGGGTTAGAGGGGTCGATGGGTTGGAGGGGTCGAGGGGTTGAAGGGGTCGAGGGGTTGGAGGGGTCAAGGGCCTCGAGAGGTAGGGGTTCGAGAGTTCGATGGGGTCGAGGGGTTCGAGAGCTCGGGGGGCTGGAGGGGTCGAGGAGTAGTTGGGTTTGAGGGGTGGAGGGGTGGAGGGGTGAAGGGGTTCGAGGGGTGGATGGGTTTGAGGAGTGGAGGGGTTCGAGGGGTGGATGGGTTTGAGGGGTGGAGGGGTGGAGAGGTTCAATAGGTGGAGGGGTTCGAGGGGTGGAGGGGGTTCGAGGGGTGGAGGGGTTTGAGGGGTGGAGTAGGACTATACTGCCTTTGTATTATATTTATTCCTGTTAACAATAGATCATTCTATAATATTGTTATACTATTGTTAGAGTAAATCATGTTTCTGATAAGATATTGCTGGATTATTGACAAGTCATGGTTACTAAGCGACAATGCTACTCATATTATATTTCCTTATTGTACTCTATATATTTTTGTGAGCAGTACACTAATTCATTTCGGCGACTCAAATACAGTCTTCCAGTCATCCATTACTAACAGAGGCGACTCAAGTGCAACTAAGTGAGGCTACTACCAGGTTAGACTCTATTTCTCTAGTTGTTCTATGTGTAAAAGTAATAGTATAAGGGTAGGTGTCTGCTCAGCGTATGCTCCAGACTTCCAAGTTAAGACTCAGCTCCGTCAGTTGCTATTCAATACTTGATACTTCACTGTGTTTGGCTGTGATCGATGGTAGTCGAGAGCTCGATTTATATTGAGGCTATACTAAGACTGCACAGTGAAAGCCACTTATCCTTCATGTACCCTTCTTATCGCACTGCCACATTGGTGTTTGATTACTATTGCAATATCGATTAGGGTCTTTGTCTATCTTTCGGATGTTAGATATTGAGGTCATAGATTATAATTGTAATCTTTAGCTAGTGGCCCAGTATAAATGTGTTTATCCCATATCTAATGTAAATCTACGGAAACCGCTTGATGTAAGCCTTCTGCCAACAAATCATGTTTAAAAAGAAAGGGTCGGGAACACTTTAAACACGATTTTAAAAAAGGGTCGGGAGCACTATAAATCCGATTTTAAAAAATAAAATAAAACAGTAAATACACAAAGTTTCTAAAATTGCTATAACTTTTTTGTACTGTTCATAAAATTGTTATAAAATTGCTATAACATTGCCAAATGGCTATAAGACTATTTATACTTTTTGACTTCTGCTCTAAGTCAACAAAGCACCTTTTCTTTCCCTCCCAAATTTTCCCCATTCCCTCCATTACCTTAACCCCAAATTTTCGGGCACCTCCCATCCCATCACCACTACCGATTTCCCTCTTCCCTCCACAACCTTAGACTCTAATTTTCCCTCTGTCCACCATAACCCCCAACAAATTTTTCCAAGGATATTGTCGATCCCTTCACCATCTAGTTAGAGCGGTTACACTTCCCAATCTTGGCCGCGATCCTAGTTCCCAATTTTGCTCGAGATTCTGCTTCACACTATAAATGGCCATTCTTGTGGGAATTTCAGTCCAATAAAGCGGGGGACGTAGGCAGCCGGATCTTGGCAAAACACAATGCCGCAGAGAGTGTGTACCAATAAGGTATGAGTGATTGGTAGCTTGCATCTTTCCCGGGCTTAATGAATTGCTATATTTTGGTGGGTCTCTTAGTTTGTGAGTTTATGTTTTCATTTCTTGGGTTACTAGTGGGTAGTGTTTCATGTGGATAGATGATATGTTTGCTAGTAATTTCATACTTTTTGCCTACCCTGTTTGTTGCCTACCCTGAATTTTTGCCTGAAATTTTACCCTGAATTTCTTGGTCAACCAATGCTTCACACGGATGGAATCGCTACTTTGATCAAATTTTTAACTTCTAACGTAGTAATGGTATTCTTCAGAGGATGCATTGGGCCTTCTATCTCGTCAGTTCCGCATCTCCGAATGAATAGCAATATTTTGGTAGTGTTTCATGTGGATAGATGATATGTTTGCTAATAATTTTATAATATGTTCATTGTTGTTTGTTATTGGAAATTCATATTTGGATGTGTTGTATTTAGATTTCCTTATGAGTGATTAGTAGTTTGCATCTTTCCTGGGCTTAATGAATAGCTATTTTTGGGTGGGTCTCTTAGTTTCTGAGTTTGTGTTTTCATTTCTTGGGTTACTAGTGTGTGTAGTGTTTCATGTGGATAGATTTCCTTATGTTTGATTGTTTTATACAAGAGGTTGAATGGCGAAGCTGAGGAAGAAATTGTTTGACTCTGGCGGTACTAAAGCTGTTGAAGAGAATTGTGTTACCCCGCCAAAAGCTGACAATTGTGATGAAAATAATGAGGAAGAGGATGATGCACCCAAATATTGCTCGGGATCTGAAAAGTCGGGGGAAGAAGAAGAAACTATGTTAAAAGATGACATGAGTGGGAGCTTCATCAAGTTTGAGATAAAAGAATATTGCAAGCGTAGGGGCACAGCCATGTGCAAGTCCGTGTTGTTAGCGAAGAAAAAGAAGGCACTTAAAATATTCTTCGATGATGACTTCGAACCCCTTGTTATGCACAGCCGATGGTCGATGTATGTTGGCTATGCCTTCCAACGAAGAATCCGCTTTGGGACATGGCATAATTGGAAATCAATCCCAGACCATGTAAAAAAAGATGCATGGGAAGACATTCTCGTAAGTGTGTTCTAATCCTCCATTTTCATCAGTTCATGTCAACTTCATTACATTTTACACTAACAAGTTGTATCTTTGTCCACTAGATTAGCTGGGATATATAAACCAAAATGACGTTCAATGAGATGAATAAGTTTCATAATAAATGGAAAATTTATGCAGGAGAAAAGTGGAGGAATTGGAAGACTAAGGTGGCTTACAAGTACATCGTGCAAAAAAACCCAGGTTCTTGTGCATGGAGAGATTATCGCTGGATGGACAAATATGAGTGGGAGCTATTTGTGAAACACAGATCAACCCCTGAATTCAAGGTAATTCCTTAAAAATTATTAATCTATACTCATTACTTTGTGAGCATTTTACAAATTGATGGCCAAATAGGTAATAAGTGATGCAGTAAAAGTAAGCACCTCACAAAAGGAGTACATCCATCACACGGGCAGTGGAGGGAATCATAGGGTTGCAATAGAACTCGAGAAGAGGAAAAGAAAGGCTAAAATTGACGAGCTTCTGGATGAAGGTCATAGTGTAGAAGAAGTGGAGGCTTTAGTTCAATTCATGGATTTCAAACTGGACCGCTCGGAGGTGTTCCTTGAAGCTAACTGGGACAAGAAATTATCAACCTACACCACCGACTCCATTAAAAGAGCAGCCCCCACTATTGTGAGCATAATTCATAATTGATTCTATCTCTATTAATATTCTCAGATGTAATGCATAGTAATGGCTAATATATGTTTTGTTTCCGAGAAAATGCTCATAGATAAGAAGCAAAAGGGAGATTTGGCTATACAAGGAAAAGAAGATATTCTCGTTCAAGCAACGGGTAAGAAGGATTATGATTGCTCCACAACGTCGAAGGTGAACGAGGCCCTACCACATATTGCTGTGACCCATTACGCATCTAGTCGATGTGGGAGCACAAACACGAAACCATCTGAGGAAATCTCAAATTCAAACAAACTACCAACAGATGTCATCGACCTCAAGGAACGATTTGTTGCCTTATTTGAGGCCCAAAAAAATTGGTTAGCTGGACAATTGGGTAAAGCTATTCCCCCACACTTGGATGCCCGCAATTTCCTTGCTACATCTTCCACCCCCGCGAATAAGAACAACCGGGTATTCAATCCTTCAGCATCTGGATGTAGTGAGCCACAGGGAACCGTAGTGGATGACAAGGTATTCCATACCATGAAACTCGTCATTAGCTCCTTTCTTGCTCTGTGATCTTTACTTTCTAGTTTTCCATTTCCTGTCAAAATGGTTTTGTGGGGATACATTGACTACTATCACGTTCAATTTGGATGTTGGTAGTTTGGGCCCACTTATATGTCTTCATCGTGTTCTTTCCCACGTAAACCGAGATAATGTCTCTTTGGCAATCGAGTTTTATTTGATAGACAGTTCTTCCATTTTTATTTAATGCTGAACACTGCAGCGCTGTCCAGCTCTCAGTCTCAGCTGAAACTAAAAGCTGCAGCGCGTGGCAGCCTTCAGCAGCTACATGTAGACTTCATTTCTTATTATAATCTATCGATTGCACTTACAAAATTATTTAATTTTATTTACTTAATAACACTTACTTATTTTCCAACCGATGTATTTCGGAGTTTATTTCTCAGAAAGGAAAAAAGTGAAACCTATATGTTTTGAACCATAATGGAGAAAGGGATGTAGCTGCATTTGGTATCTTGTTTCCAAAGGACACAGACACAGACTTACCCATCAAGTGGGAGCGAGTAAATCTTTGTGGACCTGTGTTCATTCCCAAGGCACCTTTGCTGTATATCTTCCCGTACAATCGAGAGTAAGTTCCATTTGTTTTTTGAGTTGCTAGTCTCGGCCACATGGAAGCAATAACAACCATAAATGCTGTGATTTTATTTTCACAAATATATTTTAAGTGTTTTGCTTGTTCCTTTTTTTCGGAAGGGACCATTGGTGTTTGCTCGTCTTCAGACCGGAAATCGATCGAGTATATTGCATCGATTCAATGATTGGGGGAATATGTAAATGAAATAGGTCATGCCTTAAAATGATTCATTTTTAAGTGGAACGCATTCATGTTATTCCTTCAACTTCAATGTTTTACAAAAATGTTTGTTCACGTAAATGTGTTCTTCTACGTTTATCACTTTCTTGGCTCGATTTTTTACAATTAATGTTAATTAATATTTATATTTTCATATATTGTGTGAACCCCAATTTGTGAAACGGGTTTTTTAATATGTTGACATAAATTTGTTTGTTCAGATAGAATCGAACTTTCGATCGATCCCGGTACTTGGGATCCTATGGATGAAGACATGGTTTCTCTAGATCCCACTTGTAAATAATCCAAGGAACATAACAGAGGATTGCAACAAAATATCGACAGATCAATTCTGACCAAAATACCTCCTACCCTTCGAACTATACATGGAATGTCATAAACATAAATGTTCGTATTATTATCCCATAAACGTCATATTTCATCTGTCATTTTCATGTTCTTAATCGTTTCAACAAATTCTCTTTTACATCAGCACACGATACAAAGTAGTAGTTGGGAGTGTGGATACCATTGCATGTATTACATGGAAAAAATTGTTAGGCACGTGCATGACATTGACATTATTCAGGTACATTTTCCTACACTGCTTTTATGTATTTGTTATTCTCTCACAAATATATCCTTTTCTTGATTTAATACATTATTTCAGCAATTTCCAGAAGATTACACTCCAATAGGGAGCAATGAACTGCGGAGAATTGCTCTGAAATGGGTTTGTATTTTTGCAAAATGTACTCTGCCAAAATGCATAGCTCAATTGAATGTCATACAGGGACTTGCCTCCATCATCGGATAGTGGTTAGTGTTATCTCTTATAAGAAAGGTAATTGAACTTCACTTTTGATACTTGTCAACTCCGTGATGAGGGGGGGGGTGGGGTTTCCAGTATCTTAGGCCACTAACAAACACGTCATGCTCTTCTTTTGATAGTCTAAAATTTTAGTTCATCGAATTCAATGCTTTTTCAACCTACTTCTTGTCTATGCGTAATGGTTGCTCACAATTTGTTCTATTTTTATTCGTGCACCGTTCTGTTACTACGCACAAAAAATAATCGGTACCATCTATGAAAAAGAACTTATCGGGTTGGAAAACAAGTGTAAAAATGAAATTGGCTGCGTAAAAATGAAACGAAACCCCAGAGCGGCAGCGCGCTGCAGCTTACCGTGACCACAATAGTTTGTCACGTTTAGCACCGGTTTCTTCCGATTAGAAAACCGGTGCTAATAATTATAACCGGTGCAAACTTTACGCTTTTACCACCGGTTTCAAAACCGTTTCTAGAAAATAAACCGGTGCAAAATACAACCTATTATCACCGGTTAAAAAACCGGTGCAAATTAATAACTGGTGATAAATTTACACAAATAGCACCGGTTTATAAAACGGTGCAAAATATAACCGGTGCAACATATAAACCTCTAGCACTGGTTCAATAACCGGTGATAAAAATAAACTGGTGCAACATTCACACTTTTAGCACCGGTTTACAAACCGGTCCTAAACAATTACCAGTGCAAATAAATTTTTTTATCAGCAGTTACAAAACCAGTGCTACCTAAAAAAAACCAGGTGCAAAATATACACTTTTAGCACCGGTTTAAAATATGCGGTGCTAAAATAAACTGGTGCAACAAAATTGTATTTAGCATCGGTTATAAAACTGGTGTTACAAGGACACATTTAACACCGGTTTTACATAGCACCGGTTACAAAAAACAACCAGTGCTAATTTGGTTCATTATAGCACCGGTTTTTTAAATAAAACCGGTGCTAAATAAAACCCGTGCTAAATAAAACCGGTGTTAATAGATGAAATTTAGCACCGGTTTTTTCTAACCGGTGAAACCGTTTCATCGGTAACTTAGGCACCTATTTTTTTACCATCCAAAAACCGGTGCTACAAAGAAAAAAAACCGGTGCTACATGTATGTTCCCGTGGTAGTGTCTTCTTTTCCTTGAATAACCAACTCTCCCTTTTGCTTCTTATCCAAAAGGTTTTTCAACTAAACAAAACATATGCAAGCCATTACTATGCATTCCATCTGAGAATATTAATAGAGATAGAATTAATTATTAATTTGGCTCACAATAGTAGGGGCTACTCTTTTAATGCAGTCGTTGGTGTAGGTCAATAAATTCTTGTCCCAGTTAGCTTCTAGGAACACCTCCGAGTAATCTGGTTTGAAATCCATTATTTGAACTAAAGCCTCCGCTTCTTCTAAACTTTGACCTTGATCCATAAGCTTGTCAATTTTAGCCATTCTTTTCCTTTTCTCGAGTTCTATAGCAAGCCTACGATTCCCTCCACAGCCTGTGTAATGGATGTACTCTTTATGTGAGGCGCTTACTGTTGCTGCATCATTTATGTCTACATGTTCATCGATTTTTAAAATGCTCACAAAGTAATGACAAGAAATATTTAAGAATTTTTAAGGAATAACCTTGAATTCAGGGGTTGATCTGTGTTTCACAAATAGCACCCATTTTTTTGTCCATCCATCAATAATCTGTCCATGCACAAGAACCTAGTTTTTTTAGCCCAATGTACTTGTGAGCCACCTTAGCCTTCCAATTCCTCCACTTTTCACCTGTATAAATTGTCCATTTATTTCGGAACTTATTCATCTCATTGAATGTCATTTTGGTTTGTATATCCCAGCTAATATGGCGGACAAAGATACGTGCTGTCAGTGCAAAATGTAATGAAGTTGAAATGAACAAATAAAAATGGAGGATTAGAACACACTTACGAGAATTTCTTCCCATGCATCTTTCTTTACATGGTCTGGGACTGCTTTCCAATTATGCCATGTCCCGAAGCGGATTCTTTGTCGGAAGGCATAGACAACATACATCGACCACCGGCTGCGCATAACCAAGGGTTCGAAGTCATCATCGAAGAATATTTTAAGGGGTTTCTTTTGCTCTGCTAGCAACATGGAATTGCACATGGATGTGCCTCTATGCTTGAAATACTCTTTAATCTCAAACTTGTCAAAGCTCCCACTCATGTCATCTTTTGATATAGTTTCTTCTTCCTCCCCCGAGTTTTCAGATCCCAAGCATGATTTGGGTGCATCATCCACCTCCTCGTTATTGGCATCACAATTGTCATCTTTTGTAGGGTTAACACAATTGTCTTCTACGGCTTTAGTACCGGAGTCAAAAAATTTCTTCCTCGGCTTCGCCATTCACTCGCTTGTATGAGTCAATAAAAAAATGAAATCTTAACATAACACATCCAAAGACGAATATCCTCAAACAACCAACTGAGAACATATTGACCTATCAACATAATATATGCAAAAAATTCGTATGAGGGCAAAAACAAAGTAGGCAAAAAGTATAAAATTATTAGTAAACAAATCATCTATCCATATGAACAACTACCTAAACTAATAACCCAACAAATTAAAAAAAAAACTCACAAAATAAGAGACCCACCAATATATACATATTGATTAAACATGGGAAAAAACAAACTACCACCCATTTAATGAGTTCTTGTAGACTTACCCAAAAACCAATCACTCATACCTTATTTGTACACACTCTCGTCAATGTTTGTTGCCACCAGCCGGCTATGCAGCAGCTTTACTCGACCTGGAATGATGAGCCCTGGAACCGCGAGACCTCGAGCCCTCAAAGGGCGTGTGTGTTGGGGTGTTGCGGTGGGAGTTGCGAAGGGCATGTGTGTTGGGGTGGGTGTTGTGAAGGGCATGTGTGTTGGGGTGGGAGTTGCAAAAATTTGGGGATAAGGTTATGGAGGGAAGAGGGAAAATTTGGGAGGGAAGCTAAATGATGCTTTGTTGGGCCAATTGGGAGTTTAATTTGACCATTCTTGCTGCTTTGTTGGGTCACTTTGGAGTTAAATTTGTGAAGCTCCTTTGTTGGCCAACTTGCTCATTTTCATGAGATTTTTATACTACATGGTATTGAGTTAGGTAAAGAATTTTGAATAATATCCAATGACAAATTAATTAAGGTTTGGATACTGTTTAATTACAATATACGACGCTCTTATCTGGAATTGTGTATTTAGTGTGCTGACTATTACTTGTATACATAGAACGGCCAGAGAAATAGAGTTTAAAGGAATTAGTATGAGTTAATTAAAACATGTTTAGGTGATAATATAATGAAATTAATGTAGGCTTTCTTAGTTGCACTTGAGGAAGACTGTATTTGCATCACTTCAGTAAGTAAGGGACGATCTTAGTTAACTTAATGGGTTACTAAGTAATGGATATGTTAATTAAGTTATAACTAGTGTATACGGATTGCCAATTAAGCTATAGTCGATTAACCAGTGTACATGGAACACTCACTGACTATGGGCGACTAGTAGACAACCGTATGGGTTATCAAGTAATGGGTATGGTGAAGTTGGTGCACGTGTATGTTGACTAGGCTTTGACCCCCTTAGTTGTATTGAAAACGATCACATATAGTTAACTAGTGTATACAGAATACTGATACTCCCTCCGTTTCACTAAGAGAGACACACTTTCCTTATTGGGATGTTTCTTTTAATTGGCACACTTTTCATTTTTTGTAAGATTCCTACAATCTCATCCACTCATTCTAGTTTTTACTTTCTACACTCAATTTCAACTTCTCATTTTCATCACATTAATAAAAGAGCTTAAACCTAGTGTGTCACTCTTAGTGAAACAGAGGGAGTATGTAAATTGATTTCTTGACTTACGAATATATTATACATAATATAATTTTTGAAAATCATCCCTCAGATTTTATACAACTTCAACCTGAGCCCTCGATCCCTCTATCCCATATGTGGGGATTTTTGACGACTTCAACCTGAACCCTTAATCCTCGAACCTCAAATCCTCGAGCCTCAACCCCTCAAATTCTCCAGCCCTCGAGCCCTCGAGCCCTCGTACCCCTCGAGCCCTCAAACCCCTTGAGCCCCTTGAGCCTTAGAGCCGTCAAACCCTCTCGATCCCCTCGCACCCCTCGAGCCCTCGAGCCCTGAGTCCACTCGAGACCTCGAGTCCCCTCGAGCCCTCGCAACCCTAGAGCCCTCGCAACCCTCGAGCCCCTTGAGCCCTCAAGCCCTCGAACCCCTCGAATGTTTGAACCCCTCGAACCCAACATAACCCTCGAGCCCCTCGAAGCCCTCAAGCCCCTCGAACCTTAAGCCGTCTTACCCCTCGAATCCTCGAGCCCTCATAACCCTTCAAACTTGAGCCCCCCAAACCCTCAAGCCTCTCAAGCTATCGAACCTCTCGAGCCACCGAACCTAGAACTCCCTGCCTTGAGCCTTTAGCCCTCGTGCCTCGAGCCTTGGAACCCAAAACCCTAACACCTTTCAGCCCATATGTGTGTAATCTCAGCCCATTTGCGTGTATGATTCAGTCAATATGTGGGTAAAATTAGTCACTCAACCAACTACCCTAACACCTTTCCTCTGCCAAGCTCCCTTCATATTACTTTAACACCGGTTTCTCTAATTTTTTAGCACTAGCTTTTAAAATCGGTACCAAATATTTACATTTCATCGATTTTCTTTAATTTCTAGCACCGATTTTCAAACCGGTGTCAATTTAGCACCAGTTTTTGTAATTTTTAGAACCAATTTTAAAAACTGGTGCCAAAATTTTCAATTCACCGGTTTTAGAGATTTTTAGCACCGGTTTTTTGATGGGTGCTATTTTAACACCGGTTTTTGTAATTTTTAGCACTGGTTTTTTAACCGGTGTTAGGTTTACACAGATTTTCATCAGTTTTACCACCAATTTTTTGTCCGTTGTTAAATTTACACTGATTTTTAGAAAAAAAAACCTGGTGATACCAGTACCAAAACTGGTGTTAAATTTACACCGATTTAGAAACCAGTGCTATTAAAATTTTTGCATCGATTTTAATAACCGGTGCTAGAGGGGAGTCTCTGTGGTAGTCTTGGATAATACACATAAAATCAAGTGTTCTGGTGGGTTCTCTCTTTTCTTGTTTTTTTGGTGGATTTTGATAATACACATAACATGAATGTCATGCGTTGCTTCATTTCTTCATTTTTCCAAGATGCATAATTCGAATAGACTCCGGAGGTTTCGGGGTTAGGGTTTAGGGATGTGAAAAAGCAAGAAAATAGGAGTATAATGGATATTAAGTATTTAACTTTGGTCTTATTGGTATTTTGGTCATTTCAGTGTTTGGTCAATGTCTTAATTTTGTGGGTCAATGCCGAAGAATAGTGTAACAAAGAAGAAAAGCTCCACTGCTGTGGTTGCAGAGCAATCGACGACGAGGGGCTCGGATTTTGGGAAGACAGTTCTAGATTGTGGAGCGATCGACGATGAGGCAACCATTGGGAATTGCAAATAGTAAGGCAACCACGACATGACAGGGGCACTGTTATGGAGAGGACGATGACAACGTTTCTCGATTGACGACGACCACGATGAAGAGAAAAGGTGTGTGAGATGCACACGCCCAAAGGAAGAAGACGACGTGCATGCATCTCACACCAGACCAAAATGGACGATGACGACTCAACTAACTGCAACGGCAGTGGACTTGGTGGAGGATGGCAGACGACAACGACGGTGGCAGAAGGAATATACTAAGGTTTAATATTTACTTGACTGAGTACATGATTAGTAAATGTTCTTTGGTCTAGTGGTTGGTACTCCAAGTGTTGAGGTTAGAGGTTTGGGGTTCGAATCTCACTATGACCTTTATTTTGAAGAATTTATGTTCTTGATGTACATGCTGAGATTTAATATTATTTGACATGAGTACAAGATTAGTTAAGGTTCTTTGGTGTGGTGGTTAGTGTTTTAGTTTTTGAGGTTATAGACCCGAGTTCGAATTCCACTTGGACTTTTGTTTTTGAAGAATTTTTGTTGTTGAGCTACTGTAGCTTTTTGTTGAGGTTTGTAGTTTTTTCCTCTCATGATGATGTTTTTCATTTCTCGAATGAGGTTTATTTGATATGAGTTGATGTATTTTAGTTTATTTGGGTGATATAGATTAATATATAGAATTAAAAAAATATTCTCATGTTGATGTTTTTCATTTACCGAATGAGTTTTAGGTGATAGGAGTTGATGTTTTGTAATGTCTTTTTTCTCATGTTGATGTTTTTCAATTTCCAAATGAGTTTTAGGTGTTATGAGTTAATGTTTGTAGTTTTTGGGTAATATAGATTGATATTTGTAGATTTTAAAAATAAATTTAGATGTTTTATGATTTCCAGAGTGAAGAATTTGTACCCTTCAGGTACCGTAGCTTTTTTGTTGATATTTTTAGTTTTTTTTCTCAAGTTGATGTTTTTAGTTTTCCGAGTGAGTTTTAGTTGGTACGAGTCGATGTTTTGTAGTTTATTTTGGGTTATATGGGTTGATATATTTAGCTTTCTTTTTTTCTCTTTTTTTGATTGTTCCCCATTTTTAGGTGAGTTATAGGTGATAGGAGTTGATGTCTTTTAGTGTTTTTTTTCTTTCTGTTAACATTTTTCATTTTCTGGTGAAGTTTAGATGATAGGGGTTGATGTTCTTAGGTTTTGGGTGATATAGGTTGATGTTTATCGTTTTAATTTTTTTTATAATTTAAGCTTTGTTGATGCTTTTATGATTTTCAGTTGATTTTTTTATTAGTGGTAGTCAATAATTTTTTTATTTTTCGTTGAATTTTATTTATATATTCTTTGCTGCAATTTTTAGTTGATGTTTTATGATTTTCCATTGATGTGTTGCTAGTGGTAGCTGATGTTCATAATTTTCAGCTCGATGATCATATTAATTTTTTGCGTTTTAAAATGTTTTTTTAAAATATTCTTTTTTGAATTTTGTAAACTCTTTTTAGAAGATTGCAGCTGGCAGGAAAATGAAGGAAAATGAAGGAAAAATTGGACAGAAACAAACCCTGAAAAAATATTAGAGATATGTCCCTATAAAATAATTAGAGATAGGTCCCTGCAAAATTATTAGAGATAAGTCTCTAGAGCTAGAATATAGTTAGAATTGACCAAAGGCTTCTGCCTAAAGTTTAGGTTGCCTCACAGGAGACCATCTCATAAAGAAAAAGGCAATTATTTTCATTTTAATTAGTTAGAATACTTTTAATATTTCAATTTTAAAAATATAATTTTACTGAGATTTATCTATATAATCATAAATATATACTTCATATACTTATAACTAATACCCCCTTTATCTCACAAGTTTTGGCCACTCTACTTTTTCAAAGTCAAATTTAGTAAACTTTAACCATTAATATAAATTAATATAGTACACACACATATATATGTATGTATGTGTATATATATATATGTATATATGTGTGTGTGAAAAAATATAATGTGAGATATTGTTAGATTCATCTTCACAAGTCAGCTATCTTTGCATGGAGTTTTTCCTGGTGGCCGTGGACAAGGAAGGCCACCTCTCAAAACAGTGAGCAGCAAGGATCTCAACTAGCAGCTAATACTTCCTCCAAACCTCACTAGCATGTCACCCTGAACTTTGCTTCCTGGAATTTCACTAGTGTTCTGGGACTTAGATTTACAAACCATTCGGCTGACATACCATTGACAAACAGGGGTTTCAACTTTTTGATTCACCGTTCTGTTCGTGGTATAACAGCTAGATGGAATATAAAGAAAGTCCCCTGCTGGATCATCGATGTACATTAGCTTGGTTTAGTGTTTGATTAGGTGGAAACACCGCTTTTGGAAGCAAGTGCTATATTGCTTCAAGAGCTTATTATGGCTCTTGGATCATCAATTGGATGATCTTTTTGTATCGAACTATGCCTTTTCGGGCCTGTTTCAATTTTTTATATTTTTTTGGTTCGGGGAGCCTAATATATTCCCCCCATCCTCGGATGGTTTAATTTCTTTTTTAAAAAATAATATCTATTTTCTAAATATTAATTTTTTTATGTGAAATTGGTATATGTAGCTAGAGATATTGACGGTCAAAGATGATCATTGAAGATCGTGAAAAGGTTGAGTGGCCAATAGTAGTGAGACGGAGGGAGTAGTAGTTATGCAGAATTATTTTTTGCTTTATAAATATATATATTTTTCAAGAATGTTGAACTTTTTTATAAAGTAAATTAATGGTTGATATGTTGTATTAAACTAATTATTTTAATAAATATTTTTAAAAAATAGGGCAAAAGGTAAATGAGTTAAAATGCTTCGATTTGGGTTAAAATTCGACCTGACCCATTTTAACCTGGCTCATTTTAACCCAACCAACTTGACTCAAATGAGACATTAACCCAACCCAACCCAACCCAATCCAAAGAGGCCGGATCAAAACGAGTCGGGTCGTCCAATTTGAACACCCAATGTTGTTAATACAACTCTTAAAGAAAGCAGAGTGCATTCAGGAACTCCAAAACATGCACCACAATAGCAACTACGACATTGGCAGAAAAATAAAGGATGCTTGTAACCGAATCTTCTGCCTTGCAATTTCCTCATTTTTCAGGCTGATGCTGCCTACGAATTCTTCCTTTGTCATCTCCTGTCTCAAGATTGCCTTTGAATTGGGTTTAGATTCAATCTGCACCGGTGTTGGTTCATCTTCTTCCCCAGTTTCCTGAAAAGTGTAGTGCATGTCTTCGGATCTTTTAGAACTCATTCGAATCACAACATCATGATTGATGCATGTCTGGACCAACAATCTAAGCCCAATCTCGACCACCGCCAGTAAATCTATGATCTGCAAAGGAAACAAACCTCGGAGCAACCCATGGGGAGATTCTCCAACGATCAAGTTAGTGACCGGCGAGTAGCTAGCTCAGAGTCAGAATAGACAAATAGAGATTAACCAAAAATAAAAGATATATCTCCTTATTTATACCTTCATAAAACCCCAATATCCTAGGTCTATGGCCTATTTCCTTTCCTCTCTTAGTGAGATGCCAACTATGATCTCCCATCATGCAGCTCACCTGAACCCACCGTAGGTCTTGGGCCTTTCTGAAGGTGTTAGGCGTGCCAGCCTATACAGGTTCTCATCCTGCTATGTCATCAAAAGACCCCAGAAAAACTAAGTGATCTTCCGCTCTTCGAATATGGCGATTCCGAGACACAGAATGTTCCATTCAAGGATATCCTTGGTTTGGTTCGTAATGGTTATCTTCGATGGTATCTTGGGCTTCACGAACCTTTGCCTTTTGGGACTCAGCCTTTGTCGGATGAGCACTTAGATTTTCTCAAATGATTTGAATTTTGAAATCCCTACAGAGGTGCGTGGAGGAGTAAATAGTAGGAATACGATACGTGTGGATGTGCCATAAATAGGATCCTTTTCCTCTTTTACGCCTTTTCAGACTCCCCTTTTTCCCTCGGTAATCATTACTTCTTTTTCCTCTTTCTCCCACCTTTATTATCCCCAAAAAGCCTCTCTCCCTTCTCCATTTATCTTCTCTTCTTTTTTGTTTTTGCATGTCTCATTCAAGACTTTTCAGCTCACAGTTTTTCCAGCCCCCAGGCCCCAGGCCCTAGTCTTCTTCTACCTTTATCTCCACAAGTAAGTTCCCATGGCTTCTCCTAACCCTCTAGATTCTGGCAATGCCCATACTTTCTCTCAATCTCCCCCCGCAGCAGATTTTGAGAGAGGTAACAATGATGGGGCAATTTCATCAGAGAATGATTTCTCGAAGAATGTTAACTCTAGTCTAATTAACGAGTTTTCCCCTCAATTGGCTAGGTTTTTTATCGATTCGAAAAATACGGAGTTGACCGGCCCTGTTTCCAATTCCGGCGAGCTCCCCAATCCCCATGATAGGGTTAATCCTGTTAGGGTTAAGTCCCCTAGGTTAGATCACATTGCAGGCAAGGGTTTTATTGGTTAATCTGAGGGGGTAGGGTAATCTCGAGCCGGTAGAGGGCTCTAGGGTTGATAAGGAAACAAATGTAATTTTGTATGTCTCTTCGAGGAGGAAATTCTTCGTGGAGAAACATCCTAGTAGTAAGTCTTTTTCTGTTGGGGAGGGTTCAACGAAGTATGCCTCACTGGAGAGATATAAAAACCTATAAGGAAGTTCCCCTATATCAGCGCATTCCCTTAAATACCCAGCTGAAGACCCTCGAAGTTGGTGAACTTCATGCTACCTTACCTATAGGGAGAGCTATAACCTATAGCAAGCATATCAAGTCGGGACTAAGCTTTCCATTTCCTTCTCTTTTATCAAACCTAATGGAGGAATTCGATGTTAGTCTATCCCAATTACACTCTAATGTGATTGTGATTATAATGTTTTTCTGATTTGATGTGAGGAGGTAAGCCCTCGATATGGGATGTTTCAATTTGTTTATTATCTAATTAGGGGAACCTTCACTTTAGCCAATAGGTTATTTGGGGGAAGAATCCGCACGAATCGGATTTTTTGAGGAACGTATGGAGAGAGAATTGGATTTGGTTAGACCGATTCACCGCCTACGTGCCCTTTACGCCCAGTCATTTCGAAGAACACTTGCCCCCCCGTCTTACCGCGGCTGCTGGCACGGAGTTAGCCGGGGCTTCTTCCTCGAGTCATGTCATGATCGCGCATTGGGCAGAGATTTATTCTTTCCTTCTCCAATAACGCAAGGTGGCAAGATAAAGCCTTGACTTTTATTGAACTGGGGCCTATCAAACCCCTTGATAGAACCCCCACGTCATCTTTGAAACAAGAAAAGGGAAGTATGTAATCTCTGAGGGTATGCACAAAGATGTGGAACATCTTCGAAACACTGAGCCTCTAGATGTTACTATCTATCTTCCTAAAACCAAGGGGGCAAAACCTTTCATTTGTCCTGAGTGGGTTTATGAGGACATTTATGCATCAGCTGATCATCGAGCCTTTGAGGAGACTAGCTCAGGGGGGCCTGAAGGCTTGAATAGTAAAAGGAAAAGAGGTGATGATCGACCATTGTGTCCAAGGTCTTTTTAGTCTCAAGCTCATTCTCAGGGAATACATGTCGAAGGGATAACTTTTTCAGATACCTCCAAAGGTTTTTAGAATGATATTCTTAGAATTTTCTTTCTTTTTCTTCTTCAAAATTTGTAACCTATTCTTTCTTATGCAGTGAGTAGTGCGGATAACTTTGTCAATGACCTCGATCAGGATGTGAATAACCACTCGAGGGTGAGTGTGAGACAACCTACTGCTGCACAAAATTGGTCAAGGCCTCCCGTACAAGATAATCCCTCAAAGAAGTAGAGGCCTGAGACCATTGATGTTTCTGTCAAGCCTTACCATAACAACTCCCACTACGAAACCAATAATGACGGTCTATCCATGGGGTATCTCGGAGAGTTGAGCAATGAAGATGTATGTTGCTGTCTATTTTCTTATATATATATACTGCTCATTAAGCCTCCTTCACTCCTTTTGTGTATATATATTTTTTGCTCATTAGGCCGCCTTCATTCCTTTCGTGTTTACCTAGGTTGTTGCGGCTGTACGTTCAACCTTGCAATCTGCCACTGGTATTTTTTCCAACCAGGTCATCCACCTCTTCCAAGATCCTATTGAGGCAGTGGTTGAGGCCGCTCGACACGAAGAGCATTTGAAGATGAAGAAGGAGATGGATAGGCTTCAGGAGAACTTGAAAAGGTTGAAAGATAAGGAGAAACATCTCTCTAAGAAGTGCTCGCCTGAATCCCAGCATGCATTGCTGGAAAGCTTTGCTGACAGGCTATTGGGCTCTTAATATATGTATGATCTCTTTGTTGAGCTTCTTAGGATTTCAAAGCAGTGGGGCTGAACCGAGGTCATCAGTTGGGTGTCCGAGCACCTCACCACTAAACAAGCATAAACCCTTGAGGAGTACATTGATGATGAAGCTAAGGAGAAGATTCGAGCAAAGTGGGGGTAAAGCTTCTAGCTTTGGCGGCTTCAAGTTCTAACTTCTCAACCACATCAAGAAAGAGAAAAAGTTCTATACAGCCGAGGAACTTTGGAATCTCACTTTTTCGGCCCCCGATTGGAAGGTTAAGAGTACTCTGCATGACGGATCTTTGAAGGGTAACAATGGCCATACTGATGGTGCCTGGGATGCTCGAGATACCCAAGATGCTGCAATGAACGGGAATACTAACCATAGCTTAGGGCTTGAGGAAAGAGATGTATGGATTCCCATTTCCCCTCTTTTTTGGATTGTACTCTAAAACACTATCAAGCAATTTTATTTTTGAACTTACCTATTAATATTTTTAGTTTAAATCCCTGACTATCACTCTTTATTCTTTATAGGATTCACTCTTGAGAGATGAAATGGAGAGATCCACTCTAGAACTAGCTAAGGTTAGGGTAGATTTTTTGAAAACTCTTACTGAGTTAACCCGATTAAGAAAGGATTTATCCAAGGCTAATAAGAAGCTGTCATCATGGTATGATAACAACCACCCTTTAATTGGGGAGCTTCTTAATAGAGTACAAAGAGAACCAACAACTGGTCAAACAGCTATTGCTCTTGCTGTAGTAGACGAAGTATGTAGCGCTACTGAGATGGACCACCAAAATGCTTTGTGAGAGATAATGAGTGAATATTCTAGCCTGCATACTAGCCTTACTAATACCTATATCGTACTTTGAATCAGAGACAGGGTATCAAGTATTATCAAAATGAGATTAGGAAAATCGAGTCTCAAGTTGGTGAGAAGGTCAAGTAGGATAAGCATCTTAGAGAGGAAATTTCTGGTCTACAAAAGGTTATCGATGATAACCATCGGCTTTGCGATGAACTTGTAAACCAAAATCCTGAATTCTGACAAAGTATCAAAACAAATTGCTATTTTTAAAGCTTTCTCTGATAGCCTTTGAGCGTATGAATTATCCCATGAGGTTCTCGATATGAGCCCTATTGGTAATATGCTCAAGTTCCTGTATGATACTGAGCTGGCCATGATGAATAAAGGCTTGGATAGGGATCCCGAGCACTATACAGTGTTCGATGCCATTCATGAGTGGCTAGAGTATTTTTGGTTGAAAGCTAATGCCAATTCTCAGCAAGCGGGTTCCTCAAAGAGGAATTCTCTGCCAACAATCCCTTCAAAGAGGAAGCGTTCAAAAAGGTCTTTTAAAAAGATAACTCAGCCTAAAATCACACCTCAACCTAGAAATAAAACTCCACTTGTCAGCTCTTCGAGCCAAGCTCCCCAAATTGCAACTGTGGAAGAAATTCCAATGGTGGTCTATGGTAATAATGAGTTCATTCATAGTCATCATGACGAGAGGGCTTCATCATTTTCTGGAGGTTTAATCCCTCATCGAAGGCAACGTAATAATTATGCCCTCGACGCTTTAGAACGATAAATCAATCATCTATTCACGATTGCAACTGGATTGAAGCCTGAGGATATTCGATGGTACGATTGATTGTATGTAAATAGTTTCATACTCTGTAACTTCTAATAAAATTATAATTCGTGTTTGTTTCAATGTGTGTTACTGCTGTGTTTGTTAAAGCAAGTGAACTGATTGTTCATGAGAAATTTTGAGTGCTACCTTCAAACGGATTTATTTGTTTCTCCAAAGGGAAAATTATTCGAATATTTGATAGCGAGTGATTCGATCGCTTAAGAGCAAAGGATTTTGTCTCTTAACAGCGAATAATTTGATCGCTTAAAAGAGACTAAGTTTGTTGCATAAAAGCGAATGATTCGATCGCTTAGAAGCGAATGATTCGATCGCTTAGAAGCGAATAAGTTTGTCGCTTAATAGAGAATGTTTCGATCGCTTGGAAGCGAATACATTTTTCAACTAAAAGCAAATGATTTGATCTCTTAGATGCAAAAAAGTTTTTTGCTTAAAAGAGAATGATTCGATAGCTTAGAATTGAATAAGTTTGTTGCTTAAAAGTGAATGATTTGATTTTTTGGAAGCGAATAAGTTTGTCGCTTAAAAGCAAATGTTTTTATTTCTTAGAAGCGAATAAGTTTGTTGCTTAAAAGAAAATGTTTCGATCGCTTGGAAGCGAAGAAGTTTGTCACTTAAAAGCAAATGATTCGATCTCTTAGAAGCAAAACAATGTTTTCTTAAAATAGAATGATTTGATCGCTTAGAATTGAATAAGTGTGTCGCTTAAAAGCGAATGATTTGATTGCTTGGAAGCGAATGATTTGATTGCTTGGAAGCGAATAAGTTTGTCGCTTAAAAGCAAAAAATTTGATTGCTTAGAAGCGAATAAGTTTGTTGCATAAAGAAAATGATTCGATTGCTTAGAAGCGTATAAGTTTTTCACTTAAAAGCGAGTGATTCGATTTCTTAGAAGCGAATAAGTTTCTCTCTTAAAAGCGAATGATTCGATCGCTTAGAATCGAGCAAGTTTTTTTGCTTAAAATTGATTGATTCAATCACTTAGAAGCGAATAAGTTTGTCTCTTAAAATCTTGTGAACTGCATCAAACTTCTTTGTAGAGTAAGAAAAATCATTCAACCAGTTGTTGCGCAGGGCATATGAATCTAGGAATAATTACATACAGTAAAATCAGTCACTTTGAAAACTTTTCCATGCATAGGCCCGCCAATCTTCAAAGTTGATGGTACTTTCAAAGATTGACTATGTTCTATCTTCTTGGTATGCGATCCCCACCCATTTGGTCTAGTGTATAACTTCTTCCTAGGCGAGTTTCAAGAACTTGATAAGGTCCTTCCCAGTTTGGATGTAGCTTTCCCTCATTTTTTGGCGACTCTTCTCCTTTTTCCTCATTATAAGATCTCACATGGAAAACTGAACTCTCTTTACCCTTCGATCATAGTACCGCTTAACCTTATCTTTTACTTTGGCCTCATGGATCAATGCTAAGGCCCACCTTTCCTCCACCAAATCAAGATCTAAGCAACAATTATCTTCATTGCTGCTGTCATTAGCTGTTATCATTCTAGGACCTGGTACACCAATTTCCACAGGGATCTCAACTTCCGAGCCATAAAATAGCCCATAAGACATATCACCCATGTCAGATGATTCCACTGTTCTATAGGCCTATAACACACTAGGAAGTTTGATAACCCAATTTTTGTCAGCTCCTTCGTGCCTTGCTCGGATTCCATTGACCAAGGTACAGTTGGTAACTTCGACCTATCAGTTTGCCTGCGGTGATACACTGATGTCACATTCAAATGGATCTTGAACTTCTTGCAGCAGCTCTTGAAAGGATAGTTTGCGAACTGTGCTCCATTATCTGTAATGAATGTCTTCAGAATGCCAAAATGAAAAATGATATTCCTCTAAAAAATGAGATAACAGATTTCCCCTTGATGTTCGCCAATGGTTCTGCCTCAACACATTTGGTAAAGTAATCGACCACCACTATCAAATACTTGAACCTTCCCGGTGCCTCTGGAAAGGGTCTTACCAAGTCAATTCCTCATTTGTCGAATGACCATGAGCTGTGTATGTTAATAATTTATATCTGAGAGATGTGGGTTATATGCACATGTTTCTAGCATTTGTTGCAAGCCCGGATATACCGGTTGGCATCATTGACATTGTCGGCCAATAGTACCTAGCACGAATCATCCTTATAACGACTGAACGAGCTCCCTGGTGACTGCCAAAAATTTCTCCGTGGGCTTCTTGTATCAAATAATGCGCAGTACAAGGTGTATTACATCAAAGCAGGGGTTAGCCGTATCCTCTACGATACAAGGTCCCATTCTGTATCACATACTTGGGTGTCTTGAGTCAAATCTTTCTTGCTTCAATGAGGTCTTCATAAAGCATCCCATCTTGGAGGTATCTAAAATTTGGACTTATCCATGTCTCTCCTTCATCAATCGCCATTACAATAAGTTCCTCAAAACTCCGACTATACAAAGTTTCAAACAACACTTATTTCTGTGTCAATCTCCCCAAGTTAGAGGAAGCTGATTTGCTTAGAGCATCTGCCTTGTGGTTTTCGTCCCTCGACACCTGATAAAGGGTAAACGATCAAAAACATTTTGATAGGGGTTCCAGTACCTCTAAATAGCATTGTAAGCTAACTTCCCTGGCCTCGTACTCTCCATTAACTCGATTGACCACGATCTGGGAATCACTGAATATTTCCACATTTTCCACTTTCATCTCCTTCACTAATCAAAGACCAGTGATTAAATCTTCATACTCCACTTCATTGTTCGTGGCCATGAACTTTAAATTCAGAATCAGTTCCATCGGGGCTAGTGAGCAGCACCCCTGTCCCACTCCCCCTGTATGATCCATCATTGAATAGCTTCCATACTCCTCTTTCTACAGTTTCACACCCCTCGTTAATCACATCTATGGTCTCCACAATGAAATCTTCCAAGGCTTGACTCTTGATTGTGACCCTGGACTAGAATTGTATTTCATGCTCTCCCAACTCTATGACCTATTTCATCATCCTCCTAGAGAATTCAGGCTTCAAAAGTACCTGCCTGATAGGATAATTGGTCAGCAAGACTATGATGTGACCCTGTGAATAGGGTCGTAGCCTTCAGGCTACATGGATTAGTGCCAAAATTAGCCTTTTGATAGCAGTATACCTCGTCTCTAGGGATTCCAAGGCTATACTAATAAAGTATATGTGATGTTGCCAATTCTCTTTCTCCTTTACTAATACAACACTAATAGCCAAGGTTGAGGCGGAGATGTAGAGATACAAAAAATCTTCTTTCTCTGGTTTTATCAACGCATGCAAAGTCCTGAAGTGCTCCTTCAATGCTGCTGTCTCACAATTCTCCGTCCATTCAATTTTTTTTGTTTTACTACGTACATCAAATAAGGGTAGATGTTTCTATGCTCCATTCGATAAGAATTGACTCAATGCCGCTAAGGACGTTGTCAACTTCTGAAATTCCTTCATCGTCATTGTGTGTGTGAAATGCAAAAATCACATGTATTTGAAGTACAACAAATAGTCTAAACATTTGAAACAGCAACTTCCTATCTATCATTACTAGAATTATCCCCCTATAGCGAGAGAAAAATTCGTTGTAAGAAGTCTTAAAGTGGTTGTAATGGACAATTTATAACAAATATGTGTGTGGTTGTAATATGCTTTGTTGTAATATGCTTTGTTGTAACATGCTTTGTTGTAACTGACATTACAACTTCTTTCATCCACTCTCTCTAAAAGATATATTTACAACAAGTCTATACTTTGGTTGTAAAAAATCATTTATTACAACTTTTCCATTGTTAAAGAATTTTTCGATGTCACCTTAATTTTATCTACACCACTTTTCTCATTGTAAATATTACAACATTATACTATCTTGTAAATTCATATTTTTAAATCAAATTAATACTATATTTATTGTATTTATTGATTGTTATATCGTTTAAGGTGATTGTAGGAAGGGAACTTTAGTGCCTAAATTTTCTAATTTGTAGCCGCAAGAGTAAATCCAACACTTTGGCAAGATTACTCAAAATCCAACACTTTGGCAAGATTATTCAAAATCCAACTATAGTACAAAAAACTAAGGCCAGTTTCATATCTGCATATGCTAACATCTGATCATATACATATTGAACCTTACCGACTCTAGAGGGTGTTGGACGAAGATGCTTCTGCCATTTCATCATTTACAAATGCAAGAACGTCGGATGATCCTATTCAGGTAATGTCTAGCATTTGTTCTAGTTCGACTAATGGTGCAGGAGAAGTAGTTCTCCTTCTTGAGGTCAAGCATATTCCATGACGTCTTTTCAGGGGATGGACGCCTCCCACTGCTTACAGAGGATCATTGGGACGTATCGTGCGATGATTTCCTTTCAGGGGATGGACGCCTCTCATTGCTTACACTATTGTTTTTAGAAGATTATTGGAACTTATGAGTAATTTTGAGCTACTTTTACAGATTGATGATCTAGGAGGATCATGCCTTTCGGGAGGTGCTGGTAGTAATGGATCAGTTGATTTGACTTTCGGAGTGCTAATTGCATCAAAGGGTAGCTCTGGCTCAAAATATGCGTACACATCCTCATCCTGAATACCATAGAGCAAAATTCTAAGATGACTTAAAACTAAGATGCATTAGCTTTAACTACTACGAAGGTAAGTGTAAAGTCAGAGAGATTAGCGAGCGTCGTTTTACTCGCCAAATAACCTGTAAATTCAGATTAATACTAATTAGTACAATGATAAGCAGGGTCGATCCCACAGGGAGCAAAAGCAATAATCATTAATTATTTTGCCTACTAATTTTTTTTGAAAACCTTTTTGGTGATGCCACCACGCCTTAAATGTAATGATTTTATTAACTCTAAAAATGCAAATGAAGACTTAAACTTATAAATATATGAATGAATGATATCGGCTGAGAATAACTCATGCTAGTTAATATCGATCATAGGCGCAATAATGAATCAATTCCTACACATCTACCGGTTATAGGGAAGTAGGTACGCTTAACCCCCCCAATTCTTTCTTACTTTATCGACAGTTAACTAATTATGATTAATTAACTGTTTCCCTTACCAAAATGTTTTCAGAAAGTATTCGCTAAACCAGAACATATTTTGATAGCATTAAGTATTAAAAGAACCCGATATAGCAATTACCAAAGTAAAAGCAAATAGTAAACACTCAATTATCCCCTATCTTGCTATTACAGTCTTAGCTAGTTAGCTGTTTTTCACAAGACTGTGCTACTTACTAATCTCATCCAACAATTACGTATTGGCGGAAATTAGATAGCAGTATTCTAAAAATATTTAAGTTGATCAAGCCTAAGCATATTAGAAATAAATTCAAACAAGGACAATCAAGAACATGCAAGAATCAATTATAATGCAATTAGGCCTCGCGATTTATAAACTAACATTTGTTATTCTCTGCCGATATATGAATTAGCTACTCGTGATAACTAAACTAAACAAATATATATAATAATATATGAACATGATTATTGAAATTAAATGAATAGGAGACAAGCAATTTAAACAAAACAGGACCACATGATTGCGCCCAGTAATGTATCCACGTCTGGGGAAGTAAAAAAAAACAGAGAGAAGAAAAAACCAAGGCAAGTTAAGTTTGCTCCAAAGTAATTTTCTAACTCTTTTCCGTCCAAAAATCAAAATGAGAAAAAGATGCCCCCTGTCTTCATGCGTATACTATATATGCTGCCATTACAAAATCATGTCCATATTGGACTCTTTCAAATAAAATAGAATTTTTGCCAAAATTAAATTCTGATTTTGAAGAGATAAAATCCAATCTTCAAATTATCTCCAAATATCTTCAAGAATATTTCCAAGAATATCAGTCCAATCTGCTCCAAATTAATGCTACGATTCTGCTCTACATTTGATTTCTTCATTTGCGATAATTGCCCGATTCTCCCTACTCTCCTCCAAATTCCTCTCGAGCCCAAAAACTGTGATCTGTTACAAATAAAACATTTAAAGTGCACATTAATCACTTAAAATCACAGTTAATCCCAATAAAATAAACAACATAATTATCACACATCAGAGATTTGCATTGAATATTTACTTGGCAGTGTTTGTGAACATATTTGGAAATGAAAAACTTTCTATGTTGGAACACTCGACAGGAGCATAGTTACGCCAATGATTTTCATGAAAAAGAAGACAGAATATTATAGTATTTGTGAGTTATAGAAATTGTTATATTCTGTTATATATCATACGTATAAAGCATAGTTAATTTATGGAAAATCCCTCAATATATGGAGTTGATATTTGCGAATATATGAGATATATTGAGATAAGGAAAATCCCTTTATTTATGGGATTCAGATATGCTTCAAGAAGCATATTTGGAATAGGAATATTGTGGAGATAATCAAGGAGTATTCCGATCTGATTCACGAATATAAAATGGGACAAACACGGCTGCATACTCACGGTTTTAACAGAGCAAAAATCTGCATACAGATTTTTGAGACTTTCGAGAATTGCTAAGAGTCTGATTCATATGTTCCAACATACTTGACCTGCTACACAAAGTTCAGAATTGTAAACCTTAATTCCTCGGGAGGAGGAGATCCAGCATCGACAAGTTTCGAGGTCAGAGGGAGTCTGATCAAGGCAGATCAGTAGCTAGGGGAATTAGCAGAATTCGCACGTTATAGTTAGTAAAGATAAGTATTTTGTAAACTGCACTCTGTACTGTATCTTTCTAATTAGTGGATTCATTCTGAACTGGGCCAGGCCCCACAGATGTAGGTGGATTTCACCGAACTGCGTAACCAAGTTGTGTGTCATTTATGCTTTAAATTATTATGCACTTGGTTAAATAGGTCATGTTGGAACATACTAATAAGGATTAGAAAAATTGGTAAAACCAAATTTCAATTGGTATCAGAGCCTGGTCACTTATTATTCCCTCGGTTGTGACAAGGAAAGTGAGATTCGGTTTTACCATGGTGACTAAAGAAGGAGCTTCGCTTTCTCGGCCACCTCTGCTAGAAGGCAACAACTACAACTATTGGAAGGCACTCATGAGAGTTTTCATCAACTCACTGGATGAACTTGCATGGTTCTATGTTGGGAATGAGTGGATTCACCCTACAGAAGATGCAGATACAAGTTCTAAGGCAATAGAAGGAGAGTCAAGTCAAAGGAAGCAGAAACTCAAAGACAAAGCTAGGTGGACTCCAGATAACCTCAAGGCATCTCTAGCAAATTCAAAGGCACTGAATGCAATCTTCACTGCAGCTGATGAAAATCAGTTCAAACTTATCTCTACATGCCATCAAGCCAAGAAAGCATGGGATATCCTACAAACTGTTCATGAAGGAACTAGTCGAGTTCGTGAATCTAAACTACAGATGTTGGCTACTAAGTTCGAGGAACTCAAGATAGAGGAGGATGGCACTATTGCTATATTTAATGGAAAACTCAGGAACATCTCCAACATGACATATCAACTTGGAAAGGTGTACAAAAAGGTCTTGAGATCACTTCCTAAGAGATTTGCAATGAAAGTTGTGGCAATAGAAGAAGCGAGAGACGTAGCCACCATGAGCCTAGATGAACTAATGGGATCGTTATAGACATATGAGATGATGTTCCAACAAGCTACTAAAAGAGTCCCTAAGGAATTGGCTTTCAAAACATCCTCATCAAAGGACAATCACGAGTCTGACAGTGATGCTTAATTTGAAAAACTTGCACTTATCACGAACAATTTCTCAAGGATACTGAAGAAGGTAGTCAACAAGAAATCTGTTGTGTGGAATACCCAAGAAAGAACAAGCAAAGAAAATAAAATGAAAAACAAGACACCGAGATTTTACGTGGTTCACCAATTGGCTACATCCACAGCCGACCAAGATCGAATTCCACTATAGAGAAAGACCAGAATTACAGATTTCCTACTCTCTACCAATCCCATCTCTTAAGAGTTACAATAAAAGACGAGGCACTATATATAGTCCTCTCCACCTTAAACCCTAATGGCTTTGGGCCCAGAAACAATCTGGCCCAAACCACAACAGGAGACAGAGTGGCAATAACAGCCCAAACAGAGGACATGCTATACCGTTGGGCCGGGGGCATCTCCGCCCCCCTGGACCCCCGGGCCAGGGTGCGCTCCGTTCCCCTGGACTCCCCAACTCGCTGGCCGGGCAGCGAGACCCCCGTAACAACCTGTCGAAGCGGCTAATACGTATTCAAGGCATACCAACAAACCTCCACCTTGACTTGAATCCTCAAAGCAGAAACTCTAGACGCACCATTACAGTGCTAGATGAGCAGACTTATCCCTCCACTCCTGGGACTACCCCACCGGGTAACTACTGATCTCTGATGTTAAGCAAGTCCAAATAGTGTTGAAACTTGCTATGTGAAAAAGGTTTGGTGAACATATCAGCAGGATTATCAACAGTTCCCACTTTCTTCACCCATATTCTCCTCTCGCTCCTCAGGAAATGATATCTGACATCAATGTGCTTGGTCCTCTTATGATGGACCTGATCCTTGGCTAAGCAGATAGCACTCAAGTTATCACAATACACAGTAGCCTGATCGTGGTGTAGACCAAGGTTACTGACTAGCCCCTTCAACCATATACCTTCTTTCGTAGCTTCCGTCAGAGCCATGTACTCTGCTTCCGTAGTAGACAAAGTCACTATAGGTTGCAAAGTCGCCTTCCAGCTAACAACAGAACCACTCATGGTAAAGACATAGCCGGTAATAGATCTCCTCGTGTCAACATCCCCAGCATAATCAAAATTAAAATAACCTGTAACCAGGCACTCAGTATCACCCCCATAAATGAGACCCACATCAGACGTACCTCTAAGGTACCTAAAGATTCTCTTCACAGCTTGCCAATGTTCTCTACCTGGTTGCCCCATGAACCTGCTCACAACACTGACCGCCTGTGCTAAGTCTGGCCTCATACACACTATAGCATACATCAAGATCCCCACAGCGCTAGCATACGGAACTCGAGACATATACTCCTTCTCCTCTTCTGACTAAGGAGCAAACATGGAAGTGAGATGGATATTTGCAGCACTATGAGTGTCAATAGGCTTGGCTGAAGACATGCCAAACCTAGCCAACACCTTCTGAATGTAGCCTTTCTGTGACAAGAAAAGCTTCCTCTGACCTCTATATCTGAGAATCTCCATTCCTAGTATTTATTGAGCTGCACCCAAATCCTTCATCTCAAACTCAGCACTAAGAAGACCCTTCAGCTTCTGAACCTCATGCTTACTCTTTGAGGCTATCAACATGTCATCTACATAAAGCACCAGATAAATGAATGATTCATCTCTCAACTTGATATAGTAGACACAAAAATCATATGAAATCCTTGTGTAGCCCAACTGAAGCATGTAGTTGTCAAATCTCTTGTACCACTGCCTCGGAGACTGCTTAAGCCCATATAAGGACTTCTTCAACTTGCAAACATACTTTTCCTTTCCAGGAACTTGGAAACCATCTGGCTGAGTCATGTATATCTCTTCCTCCAACTCTCCATGTAGAAAAGCAGTCTTCACATCAAGTTGTTCAAGCTCCAAATCCTGATGTATCACTATAGCTAGCAACACCCTGATGGAAGTGTGTCTGACCACTGGTGAGAAAATCTCATTGTAATCTACTCCTTCTCTCTGTCTGAAACCTCTAGCAACAACTCTAGCCTTGTACTTGACTCCCTCTGTAGGTGATATCCCTTCCTTTTTCTTGAAAACCCATTTGCAAGTGATAACCTTTCTCCCTTGAGGCTGTTGAACCAAATCCCATGTCTGATTCTTTTGGAGGGACTCCATCTCATCTCCCATTGCTACAAACCATTTGTCAGCATCAGTACCTGAAACAGCTTCTCTATAGGTGGATGGCTCATGAGTATCCACCTCCTCAGCAACCTGTAGTGCATAACCCACCATATCCTCAAACCCATACCTCTTGGGTAGACCAACTCCAACCCTTTTTGGTCGATCTTTAGCTAAGAAATGAACTGTAGCTCCTGATGGTTGATAATCTGATGGTGGAGGCTCTGGCAACTCACTTTCTGTCTGTAGCTCTTGATCTCCTTCAAGTTCTTTCAAACCACTCTCACCTTGAGTGACTTGAAGCTCCGCCTGTTTATCAATGCTACCAACTTCTGTTGTAGACGTGGACTTCACCATGGATCTAAGCCAAGAGTTTTTATCAAAGACAGCATCCCTGCTCAGAACAACCCTCTTCTCGGATGGAGACCAAATCCTTGATCCCTTGACTCCATCTCCATAGCCCACAAAGACCCCCTTCTTGGCTCGGGGCTCTAACTTACCATCACTCACATGATAATAAGCTATACAACCAAAAGCTTTCAGATTAGATTAATTAGCAACTTTACTCGACCATACCTCAATAGGTGTCTTACACTGTATACCCGTATGAGGTCCACGATTGATCAAGTAGCACGCGTTACTCACTGCCTCTGCCCAGAATCTTCTATCTAACCCAGCATTCGAGAGCATGTACCTCGCTCTCGCCAGCACTGTCTGATTCATCCTCTCAGCTACACCATTCTGCTATGGCATATTCCTGACTTATGATGTCGGAAAATCCCTTCATCCCTACAAAACTGATCAAACTCAAATGAACAGAATTCCAGACCATTATCAGTTTGCAGCCTCTTGATCTTCTTCCCTGTTTGGTTCTCCACCAGAGCTTTCCACTGCTTGAACTTCATGAAGGCTTCACTTTTATGTTTCATCATGATAACCCAAGTCATTTTGGAGTAGTCATCAATCAAAGACACAAAGTACCTATGCCCTCCCAACGACTCAACTCGGGATGGCCCCCAATAATCAGAGTGGATATAATCTAGCGTGCCTTTCGTTCTATAAATAGCCTTTGGAAACTTGCTACGGTGTAGTTTCCCAAAGACACAGTGCTCATAGAACTCCAAACCCTTAACCTTGTGGCTACCAAGAAGATCATCCCTCAACAGAATCTGCATCCCTCTTTCACCCATGTGACCAAGCCTCATGTGCCATAACTTAGTCATATCCTCATGGTGAACCTCTGATGATGCAACATTTTCCGAATCCGTAACCGTGGAACCTTGTAGAAGATACAAAGTACCATGCAGAAGACCATTCAGAACCAGCTTAGAACCCTTGCAGACACTTAGAGCTCCATCTTTCCCTGAATAGACAAAACCCTTTCTATCTAGTAGACTAAGAGAAATCAAATTCTTCGTCATCGATGGAATGTGCCTAACCTCGTTCAAAGTACAGAAACTACCATCATGTGTCCTGATGTTGATCGAACCTATCCTAACTACCTCACAGATAATACCGTTAGCCGTAGTAATGCTACCCCCTGCCTGCTTATAAGTCAAAAACCACTCTCTCCTTGGACAAATGTGGCAGGATGCCCCAGAATCTAGGAACCACACATCAGAGTGATGAGTGTGTCCAGCAGTAACCAGAGCAATATCCTCTTCTGAATTAGCGTCTCCTTCCGCTAGAGCAGCAGTACCCGATTTGTTTCCTGATTGCCTCATCATCAACTTCTTTGGACACTCATTTTTCCAATGTCCCTTCTCCTTACAATACCTACAGATACCACCGGGCTTGGGAACCTTTGACTTCTTACCCCTTTTCTTTCCTCCATTTCTCTTTCCCTTATCGCAACTAGTAAACAAACCAGATGCCTTATTATATGTTCCTGAACTTCTAGCACTATGACACAACTCCCTGTTATGAAGAGAGGATCTAACTTCCTCCAAAGACACATAATCTTTCCCGACAATAAATGACTTAACAAAGTTCTCATATGAAAGCGGCAGAGATACTAACAATATCAAAGCAGCATCCTCATCATCAATTTTCACATCTATATTTTGCAGTTCTAATAACAAAGTATTGAATTGCTCTAGATGATCTCTGAGTTGTGTACCTTCCTGCATTCGGAGACCGAATAGACGTTGTTTCATAAGCAATTTATTTGTCAGATACTTTGTCATGTACAAGCTCTCCAACTTCAACCACATCTCCATAGCAGTCTCTTGATCCGAGACCTCAGTGATGACTTCATCCACGAGACATAGCATAATTGTTGAATGCGCCTTTTCTTCCGGACCTACCATGTCCGAAGTGCCAACGACCAAGATATCCTTCGTCAGCAGCGTCCACAACCCTTGTTGCTTCAATAAAGCTCGCATCTTGATCTGCCATAAAGTGAAGCTGTTCCTCCCAGTAAACTTGTCTACCTTCACATTCATCGCGGCCATCTTTCTCTCCGACTAGATTAGAGATCTAACCACCCCAGATCCGATAAACCCAAAATCTGATAAACCCACCGTGGATCTAACCAGGAGCTCTGATACCAGTTTGTTGTGCGGAATACCCGAGAAAGAACAAGCAAAGAAAATAAAATGAAAAACAAGACACTGAGATTTTACGTGGTTCACCAATTGGCTATATCCACGGCCGACCAAGATCGGATTCCACTAGAGAGAAAGGCCAGAATTACAGATTTCCTACTCTCTACCAATCCTATCTCTTAAGAGTTACAATAAAAGACGAGGCACTATATATAGTCCTCTCCACCTTAAACCCTAACGGCTTTGGGCCCAGAAATAATCTGGCCCAAACCAGAACAGGGGACAGAGTGGCAATAACAGCCCAAACAGAGGACATGCTATACCATCGGGCCGGGGGCATCTCCGCCTCCCGGACCCCTAGGCCAGGGTGCGCTCCGTCCCCCTAGACTCCCCGACTCGCTGGCTGGGCAGTAAGACCCCCGTAACAACCTGTCGAAGCAACTAATACGTATGCAAGACATACCAACAAAATCTCAGGAGAAGTTTGGTGGAAATAGAACAAAGCCACAGGATTATGGAAATAATTGGGGAACGAGGTTCGAGTAGGGAAATCAGCAGTTCTTCAGAAATCAAAGTAGTGAACCAAAACAGTCTGGATGAATTCAATGCAGAGAATGCTAAGGATACGGACATATTCAGGCTGAATGTGCAAATACCCTGAAGAAACAGGGAAAATCATATGTCACCTCATGGAGTGAAGATGAAGAAGATGACAAAGACGAAGAGGAACTTACCAGTAACTACGTAGCATTCAGAGCAAAAATTCATGATACAGCTGAGGATGGATGTTCCGACATACTGAACAAAGCCAAAACTGATGTATGTTCCAACATAGATCTGTATGAAGCACTCAGTGATGAAGACGATGGACTTCATGTAAGGGATGAAGAAATCTACAACACTTATGAAAAGATGTACGCTATGTGGATTCAAGTAGTTAACACAAACAAAGAATTGAAAGAAGAAAGAAATGCTTTGATGGAAACAGAAAGAGATTTGCGAGTAAAAGTTGCTGAACTTGAAAACAAGAATGAAGAAATAAATGGGAAACTGATTCTAGCAATCAAGAGAGCTGAGACTTCTAAAGCAACAATCTCTAAACTAAATACTGGAAAAGTAAAGCTTGATGGTATTCTGGATATGGGAAGGAACTTTAGTGATCGACACGGTATTGGGTACAACAACACACACAAGACTGAAGTTTACAAGAATCCAATAACCTTCAAGACCAAGATTCGAGAAGTGAGACGGAAGTTTGGCATGCCTTATCAAAGAAAATCTCTCATCTGTAGCTACTGCATATACCAAGGTCATTCAGAGGAATAATGCAGGAAACTGATCAGAGACCAAATGTCAGGACGACAACTCTTGGTATGTTCCAACATAGGCGAAGTCTAGTGGCACACACTTTGCTCATATCTTATTCTAGAGATTCATGGTACTTTGATAGTGGTTGTTCTCACCACATGACTGGCACTCCAGAATTTCTCACGAATATCACTCCATACGATGATGGATATTGACCTTCGGTGATGGAAAGAAAAGCAGAGTGATTGGAAAAAGGTGAATTGAGGATTGAAGGTTTTCCAGTGTTCACTAGTGTACTGTTTGTTGAAGATCTGAAGGTAAATTTGTTGAGCATAAGTCAGTTATGTGATGACAATATGACAGTAGAATTTCAAAAGGATAAATGCGTTGTGAAACACGGAGAAACCAAGGTTCTTTCAGGCATAAGATCATCTGATAATTGCTATCTGCTGGAGTAAGAAGTACGGTGTATGATCTCGAAGCAAGACGAAGGAGTTCTGTGGCACAGGAAGCTCGGTCACATCAATTATAAAACATTGGTGAAAATCACAAATGTGAAAGCTGTACGAGGTATGCCTACTTTAACTAGGAAGGATGGAATTGTATGTGGACCAAGTCAATAAGGTAAACAAATTCGATCTCCTCACTCTTCAGTTCAGTATATTACCACCTGTAGAAATCTGGAGATATTGCAAATGGATTTGATGGGTCCAGTCAATACGCCTAGTATAGGTGGAAAGAAATATATATTTGTATATGTTGATGATTTCTCCAGATTTACGTAGGTAGCCTTTTTGAAAGATAAATCTGATATGTTGGAAGTATTCAGAAGTCTGGTAGTATAGTTACAAACTGAAAAGGGAAGTCCAGTTGGGAAGATTGTTCGAATTCGTAGTGATCATGGTAGAGAGTTTGAGAATTCTCAATTCAGTAATTTTTGTGACGAACTCAGAATTCAACATGAATTTTCGGCACCTATCACCCCCCAGCAGAATGGCATTGTAGAAAGAAAGAACAAAACCTTGCAGGAGATGGCTCGAGTTATGTTAGCTGAGAAAGAGATTCACAAGAAATGGTCGGCAGAAGCGATCAATACAGTGTGTTATACAATTAATCGAGTGTATCTGCGACCATTCACCAGCAAAACATCCTACAAGATTTGGAAGGGTAGGAAGCCAAATGTTTCATATTTCCATGTGTTTGGAAGCAAGTCCTATATTCTCAAAGACAGAGAGAAGTTGTCAAAATTTGACAATCAGAGTGACATAGGAATTTTTCTCGGGTATTCTATCAACAGCCGTGCCTATAGAGTGTTTAATCATCGAACCAACACTCTCATGGAATCCATAAATGTTATTGTGGATGATTTAGAGAAAGAACAACCAGATGGTGTAGAAGAAGAACCCAGCAACACTCATTCTCCAACACAGCCACGTAAATATGAAAAGGCAGATCCATCAGTCGAAGCTGAACTTCACCAACGTGTTGGAACAACTGAGTAGAGTAGTCCTAACCCTGTCAAAGCTGATCATGTTGGAACATTGTCCCCCGCTAATGAACCATATGTTCTAACACAGGACCAACCTGAATCCACCATGAGAAGTACTCGATCGGTTCCTCGAGTGGATTATCATAGGCTAGCTGGATTGCACTATTTTTTGTCTCTCATTGAACCTAAGAACTACAAAGAAGCCTTGCTGGATGAGTATTGGATTGCTGTTATGCAAGAAGAACTAAGTCAATTTGCACAAAATGACGCCCGGTATCTTACTCCTCACCCCAAAGGCATTAATATCATTGGCACGAAGTGGATTTTTAAGAATAAGTCTGATGCTGATGGTCTAGTTACTCGAAATAAGGCTAGACTAGTAGCACAAGGATATACACAAGTGGAAGGGGTCAACTTTGATGAAACATTTGCACCAGTTGCCAGGTTAGAGTCAATTTGAATATTACTTTCTATTGCTTGCTCTATGAACTTTATGCTATATCAAATGGATGTCAAGAGTGCATTTCTAAATGGAGTGGTGAATGAAGAGGTTTATGTTGAACAACCTAAAGGCTTTGAGGATCCTCATTATCCCCACCATGTTTATCGTCTCAAGAAGGCTCTATACGGTCTAAAGCAAGCACCTAGAGCATGGTATGAATAACTTACTAACTTTCTTCTGAAGAAAGGTTATCATCGAGGGGGAGTAGATCACACTTTATTTGTGCTCGAAAAGGCTTCAAAATTTCTGATTGTTCAAATTTATGTTGATGATATTGTATTTGGCTCTACTTCATCCTCTATGGTACATGATTTTGTCACCATTATGCAATCCAAATTTGAGATGAGCATGGTTGGAGAACTCACCTACTTTCTGGGATTACAAGTCAAGCAAGGAAGGAGTGGTTTGTTCATCAATCAGAGTAAGTATGCTTTAAATCTAGTAAAGAGGTTCGGCCTAAGCAATGCTCGAGCTGTTCCTATGGGTGTTTCTGACAAACTCGTAAAGGATGAGAAAGGAGTTTCAGTTGATCAGAAACTATACAGAGGCATGATTGAAAGCTTACTATATTTAACAGCTAGTAGACCAGATATATGTTTTAGTGTTGGGATTTGTGCAAGATTTCAGGCTGATCCAAATGAGTCTCCTCTCACTGTAGTTAAACGAGGTATTCGATATGTAAGTGGGACTTCTGAACATGGTGTCTGGTATTCTAAGAGTCAAGATTCTGAATTGATTGGGTATAGTGATTCTGCTTGGGCTGGTAATGCTGATGATCGAAAAAGTACCACAGGTGGATGTTTCTTTGTTGGTATGAATTTGGTGTCTTGGTATAGTAAGAAACAGAATTATATTTCCTTGTCCACTGCAGAATCTGAGTATCTTGAAGTAGGAAGCTGTTGTGCACAATTGTTATGGATGAAACAAATGTTAAAAGACTATGGAATTCATCAAGGACCCTTGAAGATATTTTGTGACAACACAAGTGCAATTGACATCTCGAAAAATCCTGTCCAGCACTCGAGAACTAAACATATTGATATAAGGCATCACTTTATTAGAGATCTGGTTGAAAGGAAGGAAGTGGAGGTAGTCTATGTTCCAACACACGAACAATTCGCTGATATCTTTACAAAGCCGTTGGATTCCACTACCTTTGAAGGCCTTCGACAACACTTAGGTGTTTGTCAAATTTGAGGTAATTCTTACCTAAATTTTTACTATAAATATTCTGTTTATTTTTGTTTAGAAAATCAAAAAAGAACAAAAAAAATAGAAAGAAGAAAAATGTACAAAAATAGAAGATGGATTGTATGGTATGTTGGAAGTTATTTTGATGTGACATCTCGAGTTGGCAAGTAAAAATGGGTAATCTTTATAAGTCTTGGAAATAAAAAAAGGAGTTTCGCAGGAAAAGATAAGGTGAGTTTAAGAGTTGGTTTGGGTTTCTATGTTGTCTAAACACTTTCCAAATTCTCCCTTTCTGCTCTTATTGAATCCCCCTCGAATTTATCTGGGAAATCATCTTCAAAACACTACTCTCCGAACCCCTACCGAAAAACAAAAATGGCCTCCAGCCCTACTATTCCTACACAAGTAGTTGATCTTCCAGGATTGTCTCTACCCTTAGAAGTCATGGAGGAGGAACAGTGTTTAGTAAATTTATAGTCGGCACTGGTCGAAAGGAATGGACGATTTGTAGACCAAACCCAGGATGAAACGCTACTGGAAGAAAATCAAGATCAAGGTAGAGAAAAATCGGATCAAGTTGAGGCTAAAGCACTTCCTGAAGGAAATCTTGGTCAAGATGAAGAGCTTGGTGCAGAGGAAGAGGCATCCAATGGAGGTAAAGAGGCTGGTGGCTCTGGTACTGGACTCGATGAACAAGAAAAACTCACCAATACCAAGGGGAAGGACCGACGTGGAAAGGTAACTAGTCCTGATACCCTTCCTTTAAAACTGATGGTCATGGAATTTAAGAATGTAGATGAAATTTTCAAATAGCTAGAGGAAAATAGAGTAGCTGTAGATTTAACAAAAATCAGAAGCATAGAAGGTGAATACCTGACTGTTCAGGTCAAGGAGCTTGTGACGGGTAATATAGGTGATATAAGGAGGATTGAGAATTGGGATGTGCAATTTCTGTTGGGAAAATATGCCGAATATAAATACAAGGATAAATTTCATGTGTATTGTCGCATTCCCTTTCCAAGATATGTAGTTTTAAAAGAGATTTGTGAGGGAGAAGCTGCTGGAAGGGAAGTTGTGAGGTATGGAGACAAACTATAGGTTGGTTTCTATGATTCAAATGTTGCTAAAAGGATGTAAGAACTAAGGAAGCCAGTGATAATTGAACTGTCAGACAGTGATGAGGAGGACAGTGTTCCAACACAGCAGTGTGGACATGAAAATTTTATGGATGTGGATTCTGATGCTGATCTGGGAGGTGAAGACCAGAATGATATGTATGATAATAAGTGTGATGAGAAACCTGAAGAAGAGATGACTAACCCAAAGGACTTGGATCAAGATGAGCTGTCTGAAAGAGAATCTGAGAAGGGGAATGAAGCTGGAGGTTCAGAGAGTGTTCCAACACAGGACATTCCTGATTTGGAATACTCGAGTGATGAAGTGCTCGATGAATTTTACCAGACAGTTAAAGGCAAGAGGAAGGCTGCTGATGCTAAGGTTTCATCTCAAGCAAAACAGAGCAAGAAAAGGCAGGAATGCAAGGAGAAGAAAATGCTTCCTCCACTCTTTGTAAGTAAGGCTTTGTCATTTTCTTACTTTGATTAAAAAGGAGAGGAAATAGGAGAGGTCTTTTCTGAAAGGAATGTTATTCCTGAGAGACCAGTGGATTTAGTAGCATACAAGGAGAGTGGATTCTCAGAATTTCTGAGAGTAATTGGAATGACAAAAGCAGCCATGGTACAACTGCAGTACAATAGGCAGGTTGTGATTGAGGTATACTCTAACCTCATGACTGGAAATCTGGAGATTGATTCCCCTTGGTATGGAAGGGTGTACATGAGGGGAAAGATAATTGATTTGTCTGCTATCAGGATTAACAGAACTTTTGGTCTTAAAACACCAGAGATAGATGGAGTTTTTCCTGAAGATTTGGAAGTTTTTTTCCGATAATCAAATCCTAGCTACTATCTCAGGAGGATATAAGGTTAAGTGGCCAGCAATGGGGTATTCACAAGCATCTTGCTTGTCCTCGAGATTTTTTGGTTTATATCAGATTGTTGTTCATTGTTGGATGCCTTCAACAAATACCACTGCATTGACAAGGGAAATGGCCAAATTGCTATACTGTGTTGGAACACAGAAGCCTGTCAACCTTGGGTTATTCATTCAGCAAAATCTGGTCAGACAAGCTACTGCCCCCAAGGTCAATGATGCAATTATCTATCCTGCACTGATATCAGCATTAGCCAAGAGTGCCAAAGTGAAAGGAAAAGCAGATGATGTGGTGATTGACATTGAATTCTTGAGACCAAATAAGAAGACTTTTGGGCTGAGGCACATTCATGATTTGCCTTGGAAACCAGAAGGCTCTACATCAGCAGCAGCAGAAAAGAAGGCCAAGATAGTATCTCCGAGTGAAAGATTGGGAGCTATTGCTATTCAAATGGCAGCACTGGAGGCAGAGAAGGCAAATCTAGCAAAAGAGAAAGCAAAATTGGAGGCTTGAACTCAGGGGGAGTTTACTGATGCTTGGTTATTGCCTTTGGCATATGATTTTTGTTGTCTTTGGCCTCTGTGTGATCCTAGGGGGAGATATTTTGGATATTAATTTTGTTATGACTCTGTAATCTGAATGATTTTATCTTTTGTTGGTATTCTGGATTTCCAGTATTCATGCTTTGTGGGAATTCTGGTATTCATTTGGTTTCAGATTCGGTAGTGTTTATATTGTTGTGTGATTCCAACATAGGTAAAGTTCTGGAAGACCTATGTGTGTGACAAGTTTTTTTCGTTGCAAGATTCATGATCAAAATAGTATGGGTTCACAAAATGCCAAAGGGGGAGATTGTAAAGTCAGAGAGATTTGCATTGAATATTTAGTTGGCAGTGTTTGTGAACATATTTGGAAACGAAAAACTTTCTATGTTGGAACACTCGACAGGAGCATAGTTATGCCAATGATTTTCATAAAAAAGAAGACAGAATATTATGGTATTTGTGAGTTATGGAAATTGTTATATTCTTTTATATATCAGGCGTATAAAGCATAGTTGATTTATGGAAAATCCCTAAATATATGGAGTTGATATTTGCGAATATATGTGATATATTGAGATAAGGAAAATCCCTTTATTTATGGGATTTGGATATGCTTCAAGAAGCAGATTTGGAATAGGAATATTGTGGAGATAATCAAGGAGTATTCCGATCTGATTCACGAATATAAAATGGGACAAACACGGCTGCATACTCACGGTTTTAACAGAGCAAAAATCTGCATACAGATTTTTGAGACTTTCGAGAATTGCAAGAGTCTGATTCATATGTTCCAATATACTTGACCTGCTGCACAAAGTTCAGAATCGTAAACCTTAATTCCTCGGGAGGAGGATATCTAGCGTCGACGAGTTTCGATGTCAGGGGGAGTCTGATCAAGGCGGATCGGTAGCTAGGGGAGCTAGCAGAATTCACACGTTATAGTTAGTAAAGATAAGTATTTTGTAAACTGCACTCTGTACTGTATCTTTCTAATTAGTGGATTCATTCTGAACTGGGCCAGGCCCCGCAGATGTAGGTGGATTTCACCGAACTGCGTAACCAAGTCGTGTGTCATTTATGCTTTAAATTATTATGCACTTGGTTAAATAGGTCATGTTGGAACATACTAATAAGGATTAGAAAAAGTTGGTAAAACCAAATTTCAGTAAGAATGGTGAAGATACAATATACTACAGAACACTTCTAGAATAGTTCAATACGGGAAAAACATACAAAGCTAAAGTCCAATGCTCTAAAACATAAAGCAGGAATAATAGATAATCTCTCACAAGAATTGCATCAATGATCAGCCAACAAAACAACACACCCTTTCAGTATCAGAAGAGAACTAACAAATTATCATAATTCCCTCGATTGTTTGAGTAGTTGTTTTTAGCCTTGTCTTGTTGTATGCAGTGAGAAGATGGCAATTGGCATTGTTAATTAGAGAACAAGATTTTTATTACTTGACAAACCTGACAAAAGTTTCCGCCCATTCTTGAGTAGTATGGTTTGTCACATGTACGTAGTTATGTCGATGACGTTTCTCCCTTTCTTTTGGAGAAATATCTAAAGCTTGACCTATTGCAGAAGCAACTTCACTGATATTCCAAGGATTTGCCAGGAGTGCTCCGACACCTAAAGACCGTGTAGCACCTGCAAACTACAATTTAAGTAGGATTACTACAAATGCAGGAAATCTAAAGTAAAATACAGTCCAAGGCATATATGTTTGCAACTGGTTTGTTTCTTGTAATACTCCCTAACTCCACTACAAACATGTAACTCCTACATTTTTTACATGCAATATCTTACTACCTCCGTCTCAGCCGAATCTGCACACTTTTTGGTCAACTTTTTCAAGACATGTTTGACCATAATTTTCAACTAGTATATAGACACCAATATCATCATGTGATATATTGTTGGATTTCCTGCATGATATATTTTCTAAATATCAAATTTTAACATACCGTTAATATACGTAACTAAAGTTATCGTTGGTTAAACATGACCTGACAAACTTGACCAAAAAGTGAGCACATTCGGATGGGACAGAGTAATATTATATAATAGTGTCAACAAGTAAATTAAAGCACTTGTCTGGCACAAGTTGATGGTTCCAGAGTGATGAAAGTGGGCATCTCAATTAAGTCAATAATGTAGTGAGAGAGATTATAAAAAATTAAAATGAAATAATTTAAAAGAACCTAAGCATTTATCTAACTATATGGGTCACATCTCTCCATTTTCATCATGGTGAGTGAGTAAAAAAATAGAATAAGAAAAAGATCACTTTCACAAAGAATAAATAGAAAACATCATGTACCAATTTAATTAAGTAATACAGATAAACTTTCAGTCTAAGATATCTGTAGCCCCACAGAAATATTATCATAATTAATAGGAAAAACATTGGCTAAGAGGGGCAACTATAGCTATGGGTGATACCTGAGCTTTTAGCATAGCTAGTTAAACCGCAAAACACGAGAGGCACACACAAACGTCTTTCCATTATCCAACCCACTAATTCTGGTTTTAGTGTTTTGCTATCTATACTTCTTACCACAGCCTCCCAATGCGGTTCATGTCTATTATGAAAATATTCATAAGCATTTTGGATCATAGAAAAATTCCAGCACTTACCTCACTGAGGATTAGAACTCCTCTTTTTGAATCCTGGCCTGCCATATACTCATAGGTAGCGGGGTTCATACCATCTTGTGTAAAGATGTCACAAGGGCTGTATCTGATTAACATAACACAAATATAAAATGGCATAAGACTATAAGAGTAAGCATGCATGGAAGACAACTGGAGATACTTCAATACGAATGGCAAAACAGTACATTTATGATAATACGTCTAAAATATGGCATAATTATAAAAATTATAGAAGAAAAAGCTCCTAATCAACATATTAAAAAAACAATGGCATCTATGATGTATGAATACGAAGGCAGACGAAAAAGGTTTTGATCAACCAAAAGCTCCTAATAATCTTAGGAGAGCTTGATTTTACTGTGCATGATATCAAGATTTTGGATGCAAATGTGCAACTTCTGAGATTCAGATAACATGGTGGAGGAAGCAACACATTCGTTGAATGCATCCTCACTTTCCGATACTTTTTTTTTTAAAAAAATTTATGTGAACATTGTCCTTAATTTTTTTTTATTTATGTGAAGAGGACGCATTCACAGAATGCGTCCTCAGTGTCTGTTAATAAATATTTTTATTTCCGTGAAGAGGACGCATTCTGTGAATGCGTCCTCAGTATGGGCTTTAAAATTTTTTTCTCTTGATTTTTAAATAAATTTTGACTTGAATATTATTAAAACTGCGTCCTGAATTTAACAAATAAATTTTTTAATCCAGCATTTTATGTATGCGTCCTCAATATAAAATAAATATTTTAATCAGTCTATTATATAATTTATAAATTATTGTTTTTCATATTTTTGTTTTGGGTGAAGATAGCGCATAAGTAAACTTGTAGGAATGAATTATTTTATAGAGTTGGAATGAATATAAATAAACATAATTGTACAGTATCCGTAGAAGACGTGTCAAACGTAATGAAATGAGTGCTCAATGTCATGTAATGTACTAATGACGGCCTCTGCAAAGCTTTCCAACTGTTCCATATGGGGGAGGACGTATGGTGCGGGATGTGCATTGTGGAATGGCCATCTCAGTAGAAACATGTACGTCGTTATGCGGAACTCCCTCTGTAAGATCCTCCTCCATATCGTCTCCTTTGTCCTGGCATGAACAATACTGGACATGTGGAACACTACCTGTATCTATTCGAGCAGTGGGCGACATGTATGCATGACTAGCAGTGAGAGTAACATATACAGTGAAATCAGCTGCAGTAGTGTCATACTGTGAGGGTCCACCATGTGACGGTCCGACATGACTAGCAGTGAGAGTATGATATGTAGAGAAATCAGCTGTAGTAGTGTCATAGTGTGAGGGTCCACCATGTAATGGTTTGGGGTTCGTCAGACTTGCATATGAGAGTCCATTCCCGATCTCCCTCGACGGTCTCTAGTATGAAGCAGTTTGTGTTCATCCCTAGTGACCAACTGGGTGGGTATTGGCTGGATAAGGCCAAACTGCCTGAGAACACGATGAATAGGATGGTACTCCATGACATGCTAGCAAATGAGATCAACACACAGTAGCCAGTTGTCGCTACCGGCTATACAGTACTGCGGGAGTTGTTGCACGACATCTTCGGTGTACGACTGCCAAATAAACTGACATAATAGGTAGGTGCTGTGGTTAGGAGAGGAAAACCTTTTTATCCATTATTTCAACGAAAGGAAATATGAATTTCAATATACATGTCTGTCATGGAGAGATGTCAGTTTATCGCGGTACACTTTCAATACATGCATGGGTGATTGTGATAAATCGTACCGGGCTCTCCACCTATGAGGAACAAAATGAATTATATTAGCCATTCCTAGTAATTTCCAAGCACTTTAAAAATTATCTCCTGACTAATTCAATACGTACTTCGATCCAAGAGCACTCATCGTGACAGTCACTGGTAGTCGTCCGGTCGGCTAGGTGGATGGTATTCGCTCCCATGCCCACAACTGACAATAAATAAAATAAAATTTAATATAATACAAGAAGTCATTATCGACACTATGTACAAAAAACAAGATTAACCACCAATGTTACCTGTAGTAAAACAAGTGGCCCATATATGGATTTAACATGTGGGATTGCAGTGTCACACAAGCACCTGTACAAGTGTGCCAAAATGGCACCCCCCAATTGTACAGATGTGCTGCATCTAGGTCCATTAGTATCGACAAATAGAGCAAAGTGTCTGACATTAGCATTCCACCGACCAGCAGTAGAATGAAAACCCTAGCCCGTTGTTGACAATCTACCTTAGTAGCATGAAGAGGGAATGTACTGTGCAATAAGTTTCCCAACCATTTGGCTCTTATGCGACCCCCTCTCATAGCACCTCGCATTCGGTGTAGCCCCTAAGTAGTCTGTGCATAATCTCTGCCAGTTCTCCGTGTGTCTGCTAGTGTCCACACCAGTAATTAGCATGTCATCGATCGATAGACCCCATAGCATGCCAACATCCTGCAAAGTAACGGTAGCTTCCCCTATTTGCAGGTGAAATGTGTGCATTTCTGGTCTCCAACGCTCTACTAAGGCTGTGACGAGGGAATAATCGATGTGGATTTGTGTGGAATCCAACACTCCATGGAATCAAGCTTCACGCACGTAGCACATCCCTCGATTAGGGATCCGACCAATCCAGCAAGCCCCATTGTACTGCCTCACCTACAGTACCTCATCCTCTAAATGGACGTTGTACAGAGCACGTGCACGATGCTCCTGGTACAGGTACATAAAATCCTCGTCAATGGGTCCTGGATGATACATAGTGTCTCCTTGCTGACAACCAGAATCACATGGAAAAATGAATCAGTCTAGATTTCCAAAAAATAAAAATACTATAACATGTGATAAATATTCAAACCAAATCGTACAAATACACACAATTTAGACAAATACACATAATACGAATCCACACAATCCATTGAACTAAAAAAAATAAAAGAATTTATCATAGCAAGCTTACTGGCTACCAAGTAGATGGTTCGATACTCTCCAACTCCTCCTTGTACTCCCTTCACCTGCTCTCTCGTCTAGCACCAACAAGCTGCCAAACTATATTCTTTAGAAACGCATTCTTGAACTTCTCACGCTCAACACTAACGAAGTTGGACTGAAAATGACACAAGCAAAATCAGTGGTATCCAGCTGGCTCCATCCATTCCTCCATATGTCTCATTCATTTAAAATTCCATCATGGCGATCTGATATAATATAGATTTTCCTACTATTGCCACCAACCACGTGGAGACGGAGTCTATGAATGAATCAGTTCCAACTCTCATTAGTTTCAGCGTCAACAATTGCATAAGCAATGGGGAGTATGTAGTCGTTCACGTCGTGCGTCAAAGAAACTAGAATTATGGCCTTGTATGCACCTCTCATATAAGTTCCATCCACACTAATCACCGGCCTGCAGTGGCAAAATGCATCGATAGCCTGACCAAATGCCCAGAAAATGAACTTAAATTTCCTACACCCATGTCCGTGTATTCTATCAGGTACGTCTGCCCAATCAACAACGGTGCTAGAATTAGCCTTGACTAGCTCATCCATATATGTTGGAAACTGTTCAAAGGATCCCTCCCATGTTTCGAATACTAAGTCAATAGCTTTCTTTCGAGCATACTACGCCTTCTTGTGGGAAAATTTCACATTTAACTCCGTCTTCTAATGTGCTTGTACGTCTTTCACCTTGTAAGAAGGGTTTATGTCAATGTGGTGGCGAATAGAATGTGTGATCATCAATGATGTCAGGTTAGTGTTACCCATTGATTGACCAGCACCAACACAAGCATGACTACTTGCCCATTTGGTGATCTCCCATATGCCATACGAAGCCTTTTTTCTGGCTCTAGGAACCCAATGACAATTACCAGTACCTTCAACAACGTCCTTGCATTTCACATACCTGTTCCTCATGGAAATCCACCTGGAAATAGCTTCTACCAATTCTGGTTTCGTCCAGAATCGTATACCCAATGTCACTTTACTAGTCACTTGAACATAACTAGTAACTCCATCACCATAATTAGTTGGGTCATAGCCATCCTCATCAGGGCCCCCATGATCCCTAAAGTAGGCCTTCGTATCAGGATTCACCAAAAGATGGAACGATGTGGCAACATTGTTCGTGCACACAACTTGTTCATCATCGTCCCCTGGATTCAAATCAGTTGATAAGGAATGATCATATTCACTTTTTTCATCAAGTTCCCCCTCCTCACCGTCATTATCACTACCAACATGATCAACAACATGCTCTCCAATTTCACCCACATAATCATCATCGAATACATTCATCTCCTCATGATGGAACCTATATATACCACAACTTGTGGATGGCTGAGCACAATTGACATGAACATACACATTGGGTTGGTTGGACTCACCAATGACAAAACCTTGGCAATGAACATGGGTTGGTAAGGTTGGCAAAGGTGTACAGTTCTGGATGTTGATCAACAACGGCATGAACATGCCCAAACTAAGATCACTCGCACGATCAATGGTGCTTGAAATCTTCTCCATAATAATGTACAAATCTGCTGAGGACAACGACATTCGATCAACAATGTCAAAGAAGGTCGCGGTAGACTCGTCATCTTCCACATTATAACACCGATAGTATACAGCCAAACCAATCAGCTCAGGATAACAGTAATATATTTTCAATAGAAACCCCTCACTTGCAATACCAAGCCTTCTGAAAATTAAATCAACTCACTCGGAGTGGCTTAACCTCCTTTCGGTAGTCACGTTCCTCTCCGGTATGAGAGGATTAAAATACACACCCACAGTCAAATCAAACTTAATCTGACCCCCTTTGCATAGGTACACCATCAAAAACATCGTACAACTACATTTTACAAATACATAACATATAATTCAATATTCGGAAAGACAGTATTATTCAACAACTTATATTCAACTCCTCAACTCCTCAAACCCTAAACCGTACAATATTCCATTATAGTCGGTCAACCACCTCATACACTATTATCGATTTTCAAACTATTACACTATCCTAAAATGTGTGCTCACTTACGCCACACTAATTAAACTATTACTAGAACTTTGATGCAAAAATTAGTAAACAAATCACGTATAATCAATTAACACATAGTCATGCATCCTCATTCAACACTTTCATAGAATCAGACTAAACATAATCATTCAAACTACACACAATCATTCAACACATTTATATCAACAAGATTTTTTCAAGTGCTTCACAAATTACAGTGTCAGCAAATTCAATAAAAAATATTACAGGACAAAACACACATAATCATTCAACACATTCTTATAAACATGAATTGTTCAAATACCTTTAGGAAATTAAAAAATTCCCTTAGCGCATGTCTCAAACTCACGGAGGAGGTGGCGGTCAACAACGGTCAACCACAGTTAATGGCGGTCGACGGCGGTCAAATCTTCTACGCAAGACCGGGAGATGACTTTAGCTGCAATGAGAACTTCAATTTCAGCAAAACAAAACCAAAAACGACCGAAGAACGAAACGGGGAGCAAAAAAAAATTAACTAATAAAATTGGGACGAGATCCGGAGACGAGAATGCCAAAAACGGAGAGTGGGGAGGAGTCGGCCGAGGACTACGACAACGTCGACGTGAGAGGATTCCAGCTAAGTTACTCTAGAGTCTACGACGGTGGGTGGCAGAGAAAACCAAATGTGAATACCATGTCCGAATCTGGGATTTGGGCTATTGCATGAAGAATTGGAGGACGAATTCAATGAATGCGTCCTCGTTGACATGGCAGCATGGAAATCAGAAGAGGATTGGAGGATGCATTCAACGAATGCATCCTCATTGACGTGGTGGCACGGAAATCAGTGGCGTATTGGAGGACGATTTCAAAAAGAAATGGGACTATCGAGGACGCATTTGGGGAATGCGTCCTCTTCAATCAGGGACAAAAAAAAGAAAATTAAAGAGGGCGTATTTGCCAAATGCGTCCTCATAATTTCAGTAAAAAAATGGAAAAAATTGGAAGAACGCATATACGAAATGTATTCTCCACAATTACATCTACTGTGTGGTACTGTAGTCACAGTTCCAGAATTTTCTCATAATCTTAGTGCCTGCAACAACATACAATGCACATAGTGTATGGAAGTCTTGAGAACAGTCCTACAGGGAGCACAATTTTGTTTCTAGAAGTATTTATTAAATATGTGCATTGGTTGTAACACCTACCTATTATCATATTGTCTAAGACAATACATTGATGTCAAGAAACACACATATTCTTTGCTCTTAGAAAAAACACACATTTAATATGTACATATAAGATATGTATGGTCAATACAAACACACATTTAAAACAGAAAAATATTGAAGCTAAAGTTTCTATGAACAATTGCAGATGCATCTAAGAAATGAATACGTGTCTCATCACCAAGAAGGAATGAAATGCTAAGAAAATTGTATTTCACTAACTCCCTCTAAATTGAATTTGATTTCTCCTAGATATTCGTTTCCACTGAACCTTAGAAATTCATCATGCACATCATCCGCTACGCATCCATGATTCAAGGGTTATATTACTAATTCATAAGTCATAACTAGTAATATTGCAGGTTTCTTTAAATATGATTTTAAGGGCACTTTGAAGGGGGAAAATAGCCCCCCAGTTATTTCAATTGACAGGTTTTTCCAAATTTACTTGAGGAAATTAAATTTATCACGAAGAAACTGACATGATATAGAAATACAAGAACTTAGGGGCAATAGACAGAGAAAAGAAGATATCTTTCTACCTCTAAATCTTTCTTTCAATTCATTAGTGTCATCCTGCACTTGAGAAAGTTCTAGTGCTATAATGAACCGCTCTAAAACTATTCCAATAGGAAACTAAAAACAACGAAGAGAAGCACAATCAGGGTGACAAAGACAAAGAATTCAAAACTAACTGTGTAGATTGCAGACAATGTTAAGGGTGTGCTCACTTATTATCTTAGGAAGAAAGGGCCATGAACGCTACTGTCCAAAATACAAGAAGAAAGGGCCATGGAGATACCAGTCAAATTTCTAATCACACATCCAATTGGGATCATCAGCTCAAAAAAAACTCAAAAAATCATGGTATTAACCTGAATCAAAACTATTACTCAAAGAATTGGTATGAACCAAAATCGAAACAATTACACAAGCCCGATGGCAGGGGGTTGGAAAAAAAACCGGAATCAAAACAATAGAATTAGAATAAGTTTGGTCAAAACATACCGTTGCTTTCAATTACAAACAGTCCGCGCAGGGTTTTGAGCAAAGGAAAATCTGCATTGGGTTTCCAAGCAAGGAAGCATGACCAACTAATAAAGTGGGAACGCTAGATTACTTCGAGGAGATGATCCATTGAGAGCATGATTGATCGAGCTTCCTAAAATCACGTGGCAGGGAAACACATACGCAGGGCATAACACAATGAACATACATTTTAATTTCCTAAACTAAAAATTTTAACGTTTTTTAATTTTATATTATTTTAGGTTAAAAGAAAAGAACTGGATTTTTAGTTCTTTGTTAGAGAAAATAAGGGTGAGAAAACCCCTTCACAACAGTTTAATATTTAATTACAAAAATATATTTATTTCTTGTAAATAGATTGAGTGTTATTACAACGAAATCTCAAGTTTCATTGTAAAAACATATTATTTACAACCATTTTTTTCAGGAACATGATACTTTGATTTTTTTTTTGCAGGAAGCACAGCCTCACACAGAAAGGGAGGATAGACTTATATGGAAACTTGAAGATACATGTATCTTCTCCTTCAGATCAGCCTATAGAAGCCTTACCCAGCAATCAGGTAATTTCCCAGCCACTAGATACATCTGGAACCCTAGACTGCCAAAAAAAATATCCATTTTCACATGGAAGCTGCTGAATTCTCTCCTTCCTTTTGATGATGTCTTAGTCCAATGTGGTTTTAGCTTAGCCTCGAAATGTCCAACATGCAATCAATCTGACTCAATATAGCATTTTTTCACCTTATGCCATTTGGCTCAAGCTGTTTTGGATAATACTTCGGATATTCTGGGGATTCAACTGCATACATTAGACAGTTTAACTTTCAGGTTTTTTGAATATTGGAATAATACTGAACTCTCTAAGGTGCATAGAGATATCTGTAGGATGTTGCCATCTCTGATATGCTGGTCATTATGGAAAGCTAGGAATGCTTTCTACTATGAAAACAAAAGGTTTTCACAAGCTCTAATCAGTAAAGAAGTTAGGAAAAATGTTTTTCTTTCTTTCTCAGCCAAACCTGCTCACTCCAATGTGTATCTTATTAGAACCTATCCTATTTTCTCCCTGATTCAGCCTCTGAGACCACCCCCTAAGCCTTCTATATCCACTGTCTTATGGAAAAAGCCACCACAAAATAGTATAACTGTGAACGTAGATGCATTATGGTCCCCCAACATGTCCACAATTGGCCTTATAGCTAGAGATTAGACTGATAAGCCATGCCTAATTCAATCTTTCACTACCATTGCTAGTACACCATTAGAGGCTGAAATGAAGGCCATCCAGGCAGCAGCTAGATGCTTCTCTAGTTTGGACCCCGGATGTTCTTACATAGTGGAATCAGATGCCATGCTTGCGGTGAACATAATAAACAATCCTAGAAATGCCAAATGGTCTCTATATGTCTTAGCTTTCCAAACTCACTCTGAGCTTAAGCAGGCTACACTAAGACATGTCTACAGGGAATGTAATGCAGTTGCTGATGCAATCTCAAAGCATAAACCGACTCACCCTTCACAACCAAACATTAGCATCTCTAACATCCCTCATTCATCAAAGGTCTTATCGAACTGGACAAAAATGATTTCCCTTACATCCGAACACAGAAACATGCTGCTAAAGAATAGATACTGCTGAGTTTTTCTTTAATTTTTGCAGGGACACATCATGGACATCAAATTGAACCGTGGATAAGAAACAAGATGGAGAAATGCTAAAGGCAATGGGATTGAAGTTTCTACCTATGGAAGCATAAGTCCAGATTTGGCTACTGATCTTTGGAATCGTTTCAAGTTTTCCCATTTGATGCATTGAAACCATCGAGCACTGGAGCCTGGAGCCTTCGAGCCCTGGAGTTCTCGAGTACTCAAGCCTTGAAGCCCTCGAGCCTTGGAGCCCTCAAGCACTGGATACCTCAAACACTCAAGCTCTCCAGCCCTCGAGCCTAGGAAGCCTCGAGCCCTGGATCCCTCGAGCACTCAAGCTCTCGAGCCCTCGAGCCTAGGAGGCCTCGAGCTCTCAAGTTCTCAAGCCCTACCGCTCTCGAGCCATCAGGTACTCGAACCATCGAGTCTCGAGCCCTCGAACCATCGAACCAAGTTCTCAAGCACTCAAGCCCTCGAACCATCGAGTCTCGAGCACTGGATAGCTTGGAGCCCTGGAGCACTGGAGCCCTCGAGCACTTAAGCAGTCGAGCCCTCGATCCATCGAGCCTCTCGAGCCCTGCCTCCCTCGAGCCATCAGGCACTCGAACAATCCAGCACTCAAGCACTCGAGCCCTCAAGCACTCGAGCCCTCGAACCATCGAGCCTCGAACACTGGATACCTGGAGCCCTCGAGCACTCGAGCCTCGAACACTAGATACCTTGGAGCCCTCGAGCCTTGGAGCACTCAAACACTAAAGCCCTGGAGCACTGGAGCCCTCGAACCATCAATTCTCGAACACTGGATACCTTGGAGCCCTTGAGCACTGGAGCCCTCGAGCACTCGAGCCCTGGAGCACCCTTGAGCACTGGAGCCTTCGAGCACTTGAGCCATGGAGCACCCTCGAGCATTGGAGCCTTCGAGCACTTGAGCCCTGGAGCACTCAAACACTAGAGCCCTCAAACCATCGAGTCTTGGAGCCCTCGAGCAATGGTACCTCGAACACTCAGGCTCTCGAGCCCTCGAGCCTAGGAGGCCTCGAGCCCTAGAGCACTGGAGCCCTGGAGCACTGGAGCCCTGGAGCACTCAAACACTAGAGCCCGGGAGCACTGGAGCTCTCACTATAAAGCACTCAAGCACTCGAGGGCTCGAACCATCGAGCCTCGAACACTGGATACCTTGGAGTCCTGGAGCACTCACTCGAGCCATCGAACCATCGAGCCTTGGAGCCCTCAAGCACTGGATACCTCAAACACTCAAGCTCTCGAGCCCTCGAGCCTAGGAGGCCTCGAGCACTGGACCCCTTGAGTACTCAAGCTCTCGAGCCCTGCCGCCCTCGAACCAGCAGTCACTCAAACCATCAAGCACTCAAGCACTCGAGGGCTCGAATCGAGCCCTCGAGCCTAGGTGGCCTCGAGCACTGGATCCCTCGAGCACTCAAGCTCTCAAGCCCTACCGCCCTCGAGCCATCAGGCACCCGAACCATCAAGTACTCAAGCACTCGAACCCTCGAACCATTGAGCCTCGACTCCTCGAGACCTTGAGCCAACAATTACTACTTCCTCTCCTTTCTGAACCATTAGTCCACTAGTATTAGATCATTCTTTTGAAGGCAACGAGGTTGTCTGATCGATGTAATATTCAAAAACATCATTGTATATCTTTTGGTTTCTAAATAGGTTTGGGGAACCTAATAAATATCCCCCACCTTAGGGTGCATTCAAAAAAAAATACAACCATTTTCCAACTTTTTTTGTAATGTTTGGTTGAAAAAAGGGGGTAATTCTAATAGTGTATGTTTGAGACCTGAACACGGTGGGTGAATACATCCTAAGCTCACCTCCAACCAACCTAGGTTTTACTTAATCCCCAATCCTAATCTATTCAATTAAGCTTAACAACTTTAAATAAACACAAACTTCATAAGAGTTTCACTAGAAAACTAACTTATACAACCCTTCATTGAGTACGAACTCTACATAATTTTACAACGATTTACATAAGGGAGAAGAGATCTTAGAGAATTCTTTAATGAACCTACAGTAGAACCCCACATAACCTAAAAATGATCTAATTTCTCTAACACTAGATGGGTAAGGCAAGGATTGGATGGTGCCTATTTTATCCTTATTGACCTCTAACCCTTGGGAGGACACCACATGTCCTAGGACCATGCCTTGTTCACCCATGAAGTGATATTTCCCTGAGTTTAGCACTAAGTTGGTTTCTATATCCCCCTTGGCGACAAGGGAGAGATGGTCCAAGAAACTATTAAACGAGTCTCCACGTGTGGTGAAATCATCCATGATGACTTTATAAAAGCGCTCAACGTATTCCGTGAAAATAATCACCAAGCACCTTTGGAATGTGTCGAGAGCATTGCATAGGCCAAAAGGCCTGCGCCCATAGGCAAAGGTGTCAAAATGGCATGTGAAAGTAGTTTTGTCTTAGTCCTATAGGTCGATAGCTATTTGGAAGTATCCAAAATAGCCATCCAAGAAGAAATAGTAAGCAGGTCTAGCTAGCCTTTCTAGCATTTGATCTATAAAGGAAAAGGAGAAATGGTCCTTTCTAGTCTCTGCATTTAAACGACGGTAATCTATACAAACTCTGCACCCATTTTGAATACGGGTAGGTACCAAGTCTCCCTCTTTGTTTTCCACCATTGTTATCTCACTCTTCTTAGACATAGATTGGGTGGGTCTAACCCATTGGCTATTCAGAATAGGGCATTTTATTTTGGTTTGAAGTAGTTTAAGGATCTCTTCCTTCACTACCTCCACCATAGGCGAGTTTAATCACCTTTGAGGTTGCATCACCAGCTTTGCCCCTTCCTCCAATAGGATGCGGAACATGCAAGTCGATGGGCTTATGCCTTTAATGTGATCAATGATCCACCGTATTGTTGTGTACCTTTTTAACACCTTAATCAACCTAAATTCTTGGTCACTAGTGAGCTTGCTAGATATGATGATCGGAAATGTGTCTCCCTCACCTAGGAATACATGTTTAAAGTTGTCAGGTAGTGGTTATTGCTCAACTACCGGTATATTCACAAGGGGTGAGGAAGTCTCCGGCTCCTTAGGTTCAACTAGTGGTTATGAAAGGGTGTTAGGTTGGATTTCTTCATGGGCTCTAAGTTCCCCTGTGGTTTTGATCAAGCTAGAATTTATAGGGTTAACAAACACATAATCACATTCAAGATCATCATCTAAAGCTACCATCATATTGGTATCAGAGGCATATTGTACAATTTCATCAACAACATCCATAGCATGCAAAGAATAATCATTAAGGGGGAATTTCATGCTATAACATATGTTAAAATTTTCAATCTCTCCATTATATTCCATAGTCAGTTGGCTATTATGCACATTGATTTTAGTTCGAGAAGTTTTTAAGAAGGGTCTCCCTAGTAAAATAGGGGTGGTCTCCTCATCATTTTCCATGTGTAGAACATAAAAATATGTGTAGTTGTTTGATAATATCAATCTGAGACAACCAAACATAACCAGGCAAAGTTAAGCATCAAATGAAATGCACGCAAAATGTTCCATCAAGACTTCTGAAATGTTAAGGCAAACAAAACAAAGAAAATTGAAGCTCTCCAACTAAAAATCCGGTCCATCTCCATTTAACATGTTCAGCATTTTCCCTAAACTAGGAGACTAAAACCAGTCGTTTTAATTGCCGATTTTTTTTCGTCAATGTAAAGTAATCACTTATAATGTGTAGAATTATCTCTAACTCTATTCCAAAAGGCTAATCCTAATGGATCAAAGTTTAAAAATCTGATTTAAATACTCAAAACTAACAGGATCGCCAGAGCTCGTTGTTTTAACGACTTTGACTTGGAGTTCTCCTTACCGTCTTTAAATATTTGGATAATTGATCTAAAGTCAGTAAAATTTTACTAGAAAAGGTCTTTGGAAAAACATACAATGATAAACAATTCAAATAAAAAAAATTAAATTACCACCTTTTTTAAAACTGAAAAAAGCAAAAAGAGATGACAAAAAAAGTACAGAATTAATTGCCTCCCACTCTGAAAAGGAGAAAAATTAAAAAGTGGAAAAAATAAAATAAAAAAGAAAGAAGTACCCTTGTGACTGTGACATCGTTGTAGAAAGCTCTTATTAGCCATTGTAGTAGCCGAAAAACTTCTAGCTACCAGATTGTAATCAAATTTTGCACACCATGCTGTTGTCATCGAAGATATACTGGTGGAAATGATGATGTGCCATTAAAAAACCTGAAATACCTATCGTTGCACGATGATGTCTTGCAGTGAGTAAGAGTCTTCTTCGAAAAATCTGCCTCCTGTGAAAGTGTCCATCATTTCCTTGGGGAGTTTATGAGTTTACATGAGTCACGACCCGAGTTATTTCGAGTTGACTAGAGTTGCATTGACTCAGACCCTCGACTTTGACTTTAACCATGACTCGAGGATTCCACTCCTTGACTCGGGGATTCCCCTCTTTGACTCGGCCTTGACTCAGACCGTGATTCGGCAGAGCCCATGGATTTGATTTTGGAAATCCAAATTTTCTCCCATGAGTCAAACCTCCACCTCAGATCTGGAGCCCTCTCGAATGTCGTGTGTAAAGTCAAGGGATGAATTTTATTGGCAATTTTGTGTGAATTAATTTTGAACAGACCATGTTGGAACATGGTGCTGCAGCAGAAGTTACGCCAAGGTTTTAACGGAATTCAAAGCCGAAATATTGGAGTGTTTTAGAATTTATGGTAATCGTATATTTGGCTATATATTGGGCGTGTGAAGCATAATTAGTTTATGGAAAAATCCCTACTTATATGGAGAATATTTATTCAAATATGTGGGATAGAATGAGTTAAGGTAAATCCCTTTATTTATGGGATTTGGATATGCTTCAAGAATCAGATTTGGAATAGGAATATTGTGGAGATAATCATGGATATTCAGATCTGATTCATGGATATAAACTGGGGACAAACACGGCTGCATACTCACGGATTTATAGAGCAAAAATCTACACACAGATTTTTGAGACTTTTCAAAACTGGCATAGAGCTGATACACAGTGTTCCAACACACCCGTCCTGTTGCACTAAGTTCAGAATCGGATACCTTAATTTCTCGGGAGGAGGAGATCCTGTGTCGACGGAGTTCGAGGTCAGAGGGAGTCTGATCAAGGCGGATCGGTAGCTAGGGGAGCTAGCAGAGTCCACACATTATAGTTAGTAAAGATAAGTATTTTGTAAACTGTACTCTGTACTGTATCTTTCTAATTAGTGGATTCATTCTGAACTGGGCCAGGCCCTGCAGATGTAGGTGTTTTACACCGAACTGCGTAACCAAGTTGTGTGTCTTTTACGTTTACGTTATTTTACACTTGGTTAAACTAGGTATGTTGGAACACAATAGTAAGAACTAGAAAAAGTGGTAAAACTAAATTTCAATTTGTATCAGAGCTGATTCACTTATCGTTCCCTTGGTTGTTTCAAGGAATGTGAGATCCAGTTTTACCATGACGACAAGAGAAGGAGCTTCAGTCTGTCGACCACCACTGCTAGAAGGCAACAACTGCAACTATTGGAAGGCATGCATGAGGGTCTTCATCAATTCGCTGGATGAACTGGCATGGTTTTATGTTGAGAATGAATGGAATCATCCTACTGAAGATGCAGATACAAGCTCTAAGGCTGTTGAAGGGGAGTCAAGTCAAAAACCCAAAGACAAGGCTAAATGGACTCCAGATGACCTTAAAGAATCTCTGGCGAATTCAAAGGCACTTAATGCGATCTTCACTGCTGTTGATGAAAACCAGTTCAAGCTTATATCTACATGCCACCAAGCAAAGAAAGCATGGGATATTTTACAGACTGTTCACGAAGGAACCAGTCGAGTGCGGGAATCCAAACTACAGATGCTGGCTACCAAGTTTGAAGAACTCAAAATGGAGGAGGAGGACACCATTGCCACATTCAATGGAAAGCTCAGGGATATCTCCAACAGGGCTTACCAACTTGGAAAAGTGTACAAAGAAACTAAGCTGGTGAAAAAGACGTTGCGATCTCTTCCCAAGAGGTTTGCGATGAAAGTAGCAACAATAGAGGAAGCAAGAGATGTAGCCACCATGAGCCTAGATGAACTAATGGGCTTGTTACAAACTTATGAGATGACGTTCCAGCAACCTACAAAAAGAGTCTCCAAGGATTTAGCATTCAAAGTTTCTCTAGCTAAGGGAAGTCACGAGTCTGACAGCGATGATGAGTTTGAAAAACTGGCCCTTATTACAAAGAATTTCTCAAGAATGCTAAAGAAGGTGGTTGACAAGAAATCTCAGGAGAGGTTTGGCGGAAGCAGACAAAAACAACAAGATTCGAACAATAATCGTGGAATGAGATTTGAACAAGGAAATATGCAGGTCGAGAGAAATCAGAACAATGAACCAAAACAGGCTGGACGAATTCAATGCAGAGAATGTGAAGGATATGGACATATTCAGGCTGAATGTACTAACACCCGCAAGAAACAAGGAAGATCATATGTCACCTCTTGGAGTGATGATGAAAAGGATGAAAGAGATGAAGAGGAACTTACGAGTAATTATGTAGCTTTTGGAGCAAAGGTCCATGATACATCAGAAGATCAGTGTTCCAACACATTGAACAAAGGGAAATCTGTATGTTTCAACATGAACCTGGACGATGCTCACAGTGATGAAGATGATCTGTCTGTAAGTGATGAAGAGATCTATAGCATATACGAACAAATGTATGCCATGTGGGTTCAGGTAGCTGACAAGAACAAAGAGCTGAATGAAGAAAAAAGAAAGCTAATTGAAAGTGAAAAGGAATTACGATCCACGGTTGCAGAACTTGGAAAACAAAATGAAGAACTAAATAAGAAACTGATTGCAGCGGTCAAGAGAGCCGAGATGTCTGAAGAAACTATCTCTAAATTGAATTCCGGAAAGGCAAAGCTTGATGATATTCTGGATATGGGAAAGAACTTTGGTGATAGACACGGGATTGGATACAGGAAAGAACCCGAGACTGAATTGTTCAAAAAAGCAGTAACTCTCAAAGCAAGGATTCGAGAAGTAAAACAAAAGTATGGGAAGCCGTATCAAAGAAAGCCACTCATATGCAGATACTGTATGTACCAAGGATATGCTGAACATCAGTGTAGAAGACTGATCAGAGATCAAATGACAGGAAGACAACTTCTGCTGTGTTCCAACACAGGTGATACTCATACCAGAAAATTGGTCAGGAAGATATGGGTTGTTAAAAAATCCAGTACGTGTTTGGTTGCTCACACTTCTCTATCAGCTTATTCCAGTGACTCATGGTACTTTGATAGTGGTTGTTCTTGCCACATGACTGGCACTCCAAAATACCTCACGAACATTACTCCATATGATGGCGGATATGTAACCTTTGGTGATGGAAAGAAGAGCAGAGTAATTGGAAAGGGCGAATTAAAGATTGAAGGCTTTCCAGTGTTCACAAGTGTGTTATTTGTTGAAGATCTAAAAGCAAACTTGCTAAGTATAAGTCAGCTGTGTGACGACAATATGATAGTGGAATTTCAGTAGGACAAGTGTGTAGTGAAGCATGGAGAAAACAAGGTTCTTTCTGGAATAAGATCATCAGACAACTGCTATTTGCTGGAACAAGAAGTTCGATGCATGCTTTCAAAGCAGGATGAAGGAATTCTTTGGCACAGGAAGCTCGGCCACATCAACTATAAAACACTGGTGAAAATCGCAAATATAAAAGCTGTGCGGGGAATGCCTACCTTGACCAAAAAGGATGAAATTGTGTGCGGACCATGACAACAATGTAAACAAATTCATTCTCCTCACTCTTCAGTACAGTTTATTACTACATCTAGAAATCTGGAATTATTGCATATGGATTTGATGGGTCCGGTTAATACATCGAGTATAGGAGGGAAGAAATATATTTTTGTATGTGTTGATGACTTCTCCAGATTTACATGGGTAGCTTTTTTGAAAGAGAAATCTAATACGATAGAAGTATTTAGAAGCCTTGTAGTAAAGTTACAAACTGAAAAGGGAAGTCCAGTAGGGAAGATAATCCAAATTCGAAGTGATCATGGTAGGGAGTTTGAAAATGAACAATTCAGTTCCTTCTGCGATGAGCTAGGAATCCAACATGAGTTCTCGGCTCCTATCACTCCTCAACAGAATGGCTTGTCGAAAGGAAGAACAAAACTCTACAGGAGATGGCTCGAGTTATGTTGGCCGAAAAGGAGGTTCATAAGAAATGGTGGGCAGAAGCGATCAATACAACTTGTTATACAATCAATAGAGTGTATCTTCGACCGTTCACTGACAAGACATCCTATGAGATCTGGAAGGGCAGGAAACCTAATGTTTCATATTTTCATGTGTTTGGAAGTACTTTCTATATCCTCAGAGATAGAGAACAGTTGGCAAAATTTGATAATCGGAGTGATCCAGGAATTTTTCTCAGGTATTCTATCAACAGCCGTGCCTATCGAGTATTTAATCACCGAACCACCACTCTCATGGAATCCATCAATGTTATTGTGGATGATGCAGAAAAGGAACAACTTCCAGAAGGTGTAGAGGAAGAATCTGCCAACACTCATGTTCCAACATAGCCTCAAACTTCAGACAAAGAAAAGCCATCTGTTGATCCCACTGAACCAAATGCGCACCAGAATCCTAACTCTACTGAAGCTGACTATGTTCCAACACACGACCATATTCCAACACAGTTCCCTTCTACTGACGATCATGCTCCAACACATGACCAACCTGGTTCTACCATGAGAAGTACTAGATCAGTGCCTCGAGTTGATTATCGACGACTGGCTGGCCTACACTGTTTTGTTTCTCTAATTGAACCCAAGAACTATAAAGAAGCCTTACTTGATGAGTATTGGATTGCTGCAATGCAAGAAGAACTCGGTCAGCTTACCAGGAATGATGTGTGGTATCTTACTCCTCGTCCCAAAGATGTTAATGTCATTGGTACAAAATGGATCTTTAAGAACAAGTCTGATGCAGACGGCTTAGTCACCCGAAACAAAGCCAGACTTGTTGCTCAAGGATATACACAAGTGGAAGGTGTTGACTTTGATGAAACCTTTGCACCAGTTGCCAGGTTAGAATCTATCCATATTCTACTAGCTATTGCCTGCTCTTTGAACTTTACTTTGTATCAAATGGATGTCAAGAGTGCGTTTCTAAATGGAGTGGTGAATGAAGAAGTCTATGTGGAACAACCTAATGGCTTTGAAGATCCTCATTATCCACATCATGTGTACTGTCTCAAGAAGGGTCTATATGGATTAAAGCAGGCACCCAGGGCATGGTATGAACGACTTACTACCTTTCTACTTCAAAAAGGTTATCGTCGAGGGGGAGTAGATCACACTTTATTTGTGCTTGACAAGTCCTCAAAGCTTCTGATTGCTTAAATATATGTTGATGACATAGTTTTTGGCTCTACTTCACCATCTATGGTATATGATTTTGTCACCACGATGCAATCTGAATTTGAAATGAGCATGGTTGGAGAATTGACTTACAATCTGGGATTGCAAGTTAAACAAGGGCGGAATGGTCTATTCATAAATCAAAGTAAGTATGCCTTGAATTTGATTAAAAAATTCGGACTCAGTAGTGCTCGAGTAGTTCGAACTCCTATGGGAGTGTCTGATAAACTGGTAAAAGATGAAAAAGGAGTTTCAGTCGATCAGAAGTTATATAGAGGCATGATTGGAAGTCTATTATACCTCACTACAAGCAGACCTGATATATGTTTCAGTGTTGGAATATGTGCAAGATTTCAAGCTGATCCTAAGGAATCTCATCTTACTGCAGTCAAAAGGGTTATTCGATATGTAAGTGGGACTTCAGAGTATGGTGTTTGGTATTCAAAGAATCAAGATTCAGAGTTGAAAGGGTACAGTGATTCTGATTGGGCTGGTAATGCTGATGATCGAAAAAGTACCACAGGTGGATGTTTCTTTATTGGAACAAATTTGGTGTCTTGGTATAGCAAGAAACAGAACTCGATCTCTCTATCTACTGCAGAAGCAGAGTATCTTGCAGCAGGAAGTTGTTGTGCACAACTATTATGGATGAATCAAATGCTGAAAGATTATGGAATTCATCAAGGCCCCCTAAGGATTCTGTGTGACAACACAAGTGCTATTGATATTTCAAAGAATCCAGTCCAACACTCAAGAACCAAACATATTGACATAAGGCATCATTTTATTAGAGATCTGGTTGAAAAAAAAGAAGTGGAAGTAGTCTATGTTCCAACACACGAGCAACTTGCAGACATATTTACAAAACCGTTGGATGCCACCACTTTTGAGAGCCTTCGACAACACTTAGGTGTTTGTCAAATTTGAGGTAATTTTTACCAAAAGTATTTTCCTTGTAAATGTTTCTTTTGGTTTATTTTCGTTTTTTCAAATATCAAGAAAAGAACAAAAATATGGAAGGAGCAAAGGTGTACTAAAATAGGAGTTGGTTAGTATGGTGTGTTGGAAGCTAATTAAGGAAGACAAAGTGATGTGACAAGAAGAGAAAGGGCCATCATTACCATATGTGGGAAATCTAAAAAGGAACTTCGCGGGAAAAGAGGTAAATAAGATGAAGAGTTAAAGAGGGATTCAAATACATCCTTCCGTCTCTCTCTCGGCCAAATATTTTTCTTCCCAAAACTCTTGCCGAAAAATCTTATACTCTACACTCCTCATCATCTTGGCATTGTACGAAAGAATGTCAAAATCAAACTCTCCTATGGTGGAATCGACAGTACCAGAGATCAGGGAGGAAGATTCAGCTCGTTGGAATTTGGAGTTGATGTGGTAGAATATGGTGAACAAATTCAGACTAGAAGAAGCACAAAAGATGCAGAGGATGAAGCAGCAATGTAGGTTGAATCCGAGGAAGCCAGAGTACTAGAGGAAGAGGAAGAGGCATCGGCAACAGCAAAGTGAAAGGGGAACCCAAAGCTAAACCTGATGGCATTGAAGAACTTCTCAGAGCCAAGAGGAAAGGACGACATGGGAAGGTAACTGGTCCTGATCCTAGGCCTCTAAAGTTTAATGGAATGGTATGGAATTCAGAACCATGGATGATATATTCGAATGGTTAGAAGCAAATAGATATTCTGTGGATCTAAGCAAAATCAGGAGTATAAATAAGGATTTGGAAGTCTTGTATGTCAAAGTTAAAGAGATTGTTTCAGGCCATTTTTTGGATGTTTGGGATATCGAATATAAGAAAGTGAGTTATCTGAGAGAGATGTATGGTAGACTGAATGGAAAAGGAAAGGATAAATTTCATATATTCTGTCACATGTCTAGCCATAGCTATGTCTGGTTAAGGGACATTACTGATGAAGAAGCTGTTGGAATGAAGACAGTAAAGTATGGAGATAAGCTTCAGGTGGGATTCTTTGACATGAATTCTACAAGGAGAATGGAAGAATTAAGGGAACCTATTTTAATAGTTCTGTCTGATAGTGAAGGGAGTGTTCCAACACAGACAGATGAACCTGTGTACATGGACATGGATTCTGATGCAAATATGGGAGGAGAGTACGATGAGGATGATGAAGGGAATCAGGATGTTGAAGTATCTGATGAAGACTTTCCTGTTCAGAGTAATGATTCTGAGAGAGATGCAGAAACTCAGTCAGAAGAAGAACCTGAAAAGAAAGCTGAAGGAACAGGGTGTGTTCCAACACAGGATGTCCCTGACTTGGCTTACTCCAGTGATGAGGTACTGGATGAATTTTTTCAGAAGGCTAAAGTAAAGAGGAAGGCTGGCCCAACCATGAATTCAGCTAAAGCAAAAAGAAGCAAGAAAAGGCACAACAGCAACCCAAGGAAGGTTCTGCCTCCTCCATCTGTCACCGAGGCCTTCTCTGCTATGTACTTTGATGAGAAGGGTGCAGAGATGGGAGATTTTTTCTCCGAGAAGAAATTCATAGCTGAAAGGCTGTTGGATCTAAAAGCTTATCAGGAGAGCGGTTTCACAGATTTTTTAAAGGTGACGGGGATGACAAAGGCAGCTACAATTCAACTTCAATACAACAGACAGGTTGTTCTAGAGGTATATTCTAATCTTATGCCTGGCAATCTAGAGGTTACTTCCCCATGGTTTGGCAGAGTGTATGTTAGGGAGAAAATCATAGATTTATCTGCTGCTAGAATTAATATGCTGCTAGGTCTGAAAACACCTAAGATAGGGGGAGTGTTTCCTGATGACTTGGAATTGACTGATAATGAGATTTTGGCTGTTATATCAGGGGGATATAAGGTGGAGTGGCCAGCAGTGGGGTACTCACAAGCATCCTGCTTGACGTCTAGATTTTTTGGTCTATATCAAATAGCTGTACACTGCTGGTTGCCGTCAAGCAATACCACCGCATTGACTAGGGAGATGGCAAAGCTGCTATACTGTGTTGGAACACAGAAAGAAGTTAACCTTGGTCTTCTCATTCAGCAGCACTTAATCAGATAAGCTACTGTACCAAAAGTTAATGATGTTGTAATCTATCCTGCCTTGATTTCTGCCCTAGCCAAGAGTGCCAAAGTGAAGGGAAAGACGTCAGATGTGGTAATTGATACTGAGTTCTTACGGCCCAACAAAAAGACTTTTGGCCTGAGACAGGTTCATGATCTGCCGTGGAAAGCTTCTGGATCCACCTCGACATCAGCAGCAGATAAGAAGACTCGACTGATGATTGTAAATGCCAGGCTTGGAGCTTTAGCGATACAGATGGCGGCTTTGGAAACAGAAAGAGCATGTTTGGATTTAGCGATACAGATGGCGGCTTTGGAAGAAGAAAGAGCATGTTTGGAGGCAGAGAAGTCTAGACTTGAAAATTGAATTTGTATGCTTAATACAGGGGGAGTGCTACAGACTATTTTTTTTTCTTCTGATGATTTTGTTTGATGGAACTGCGGTACCTTTGGCCTCTGTGTGGTCCCAGTGGGAGTGATTTTGGAATGATTTCGGATATTTGGATTTTGATTTGAATGTTTCAATTGTATGATTTTGGATTTCTGGAATTCTGGATTTCGGTTTTCATTGGCTTATGTGAGTTCTGGTATTATGATTAGTATTCTGCTCGTTTTATGATATTGAGTATATGCTAGATGTTTTCTATGGATTTACAAGTCCAAAATATCATGGGTCCACAAAAATGCCAAAGGGGGAGATTGTAAAGTCAAGGGATGAATTTTATTGGCAATTTTGTGTGAATTAATTTTGAACAGACCATGTTGGAACATGGTGCTGCAGCAGAAGTTACGCCAATGTTTTAACGGAATTCAAAGCCGAAATATTGGAGTGTTTTAGAATTTATGGTAATCGTATATTTGGCTATATATTGGGCGTGTGAAGCATAATTAGTTTATGGAAAAATCCCTGCTTATATGGAGAAGATTTATTCAAATATATGGGATAGAATGAGTTAAGGTAAATCCCTTTATTTATGGGATTTGGATATGCTTCAAGAATCAGATTTGGAATAGGAATATTGTGGAGATAATCATGGATATTCAGATCTGATTCGTGGATATAAATTGGGGACAAACACGGCTGCATACTCACGGATTTATAGAGCAAAAATCTGCACACAGATTTTTGAGACTTTTCAAAACTGGCATAGAGCTGATACACAGTGTTCCAACACACCCGTCCTGTTGCACTAAGTTCAGAATTGGATACCTTAATTCCTCGGGAGAAAGAGATCCTGCGTTGACGGAGTTCGAGGTCAGAGAGAGTCTGATCATGGCGGATCGGTAGCTAGGGGAGCTAGCAGAGTCAACACATTATAGTTAATAAAGATAAGTATTTTGTAAACTGTACTCTGTACTGTATCTTTCTAATTAGTGGATTCATTCTAAACTGGGCCAGGCCCCGTAGATGTAGGTGGTTTACAACGAACTGCGTAACCAAGTTGTGTGTCTTTTACGTTTACGTTATTTTACACTTGGTTAAACTAGGTATGTTGGAACACACTAGTAAGAACTAGAAAAAGTGGTAAAACTAAATTTCATCGTGACTTGAATCTAACATCGTGAATTGAACCACCACCGCAGATTTGGAGCTCGAACCCACTGGAATGCCGTGAGCCGCTGGATCTAGACCACCGTTGAGAACTGCCTGTGAAGAACCCTCTGCCGTGAACAACTTCTGCGAACCATTGTTGCGAGAAACAAGTGAAACTAGCCTCTGTGAAGCGACCGTGCAAACAGTCGATGAAGAAACCACCGTTACGAACACGATCGGTGAATATCACACCTACATGAACTCGCCTTTGCGAAAACGTAGATTTTTTGGGAAGGATGGGTAAGGTGAATATGGGTGTTAGGGGAAGGTGAGATTGGGGTGTTGGGAGAAGGCGAGGAAGGGGACCAGAGCTGGTGGTTTGCGGCGACCCCGCCCCCTCCACCCACAAAGATATATGGTTAGGATTTTGCTTTAGAGTAGAAAAGGGAGACGGTGTGTAGAGGAAGAAGCGTAGTCACTTATCAAGAAATTCAGGGTCATTTTTCTGATTTACTTTAACAACATGATGGGTAAACAAAACCTAACCTTAAGCAGAAAAAATATACTCCCTCTGTCCTAACCTATTATGCACATAATTCTTTCACGGTTTCCAATTAACTTGTTTGAAAGTAAATATATGTAGCTACGGACAATAATGATGCACAAAAAAATTGATAATTAGAAACTACACATTACGACGAATCTAACCATATCTCATACGATAAATTATTGTTCATATATTTATTCAAATATATGATTCAAATTTGGCATCTTTGATAAAAAAAAAATTTAATTCAGAATAGACGGGCACGGAGGGAGTAACACACATGTAGCTAATATGGCTTACACAAAGTAAACTAAATCAAACCATGACATTTGAAGCTGAATATACATGTGCTCATGCCACCCACGTCCCACTCCATGATTGCCTAGGTCCATCCGGCATCCAATACAATAACCCGTCTTTATCACCTTGGTGTATATAAGCCATTCCCGCTATTACCTTCCATTCAACTCCAATATTTATAACCACAAAGGTCGAGCCCATGGGTCCTGGCGCTGGACTACCGTGATTTACTTCTCATACGATGGTCTGAGTGTGGACTGGTATGGGTCCGGAGGGCGAATTTATAACCAAAAAAAGCCCACCAAACTTTACCAAACAAAAAACCAAAACACACACACTAGTGGCTTTTTTCTACTCACCAATTCCAAGCCTCACATTCAAACGAAACTGTTATCTTGATTTTGTTGGTGCACTTTTTAAGGTTCCGTTCACATGTTATATCAAACACAATAATAGAGCATGTCTGAAATCACATCTTCTTCTCCAGAGAATTGTACATTCCAGGACGACGATGACGATGAAGGCGATAACAGTATCATTTCTTCCCCCGTGACAATTCAGTTGGTATCAAAATCGTTGTCAGAGAGATTGCTGAGAAAGTTCAGTGATGTTTCAGAGTTTAACTTCGATTACTCACAGAGTGGAATCTGGTCTCCTCCTATTCAAAGAAGCTCTTTCATCAGCTCACCGGGCCACCATGAAATGCTCACGAAGCTCCGGCGAGTCTTGGACGGAAGAAAGCACGGGAGCCGGTATCGACTTTCTCTGAATGTAAGTGCGTTTCTCTTAGATTTGATCAGTCATCTTATTCAAGAAATGACTCTGCAGAAAAGTTTTCAAAATGCAAAGGTGACATACAAATACATGTATTTTGGAGAGAAACTACAATTTGAGTAGTTTATGAATGAATTGCCTTCTTTATGTAGTTATATTTGATAAAAAAAAAGTGCCTTTTTCAAATATGGGAAAATTAGATGTTCTTTTAATTCGATGTTCTTTTATTAATTTGTATGTTTGTCGACGTTTTGCAGGCGTGTTTGTGTTCGCTGAAGAGAAATTAATTGAAGCCTCAACGCATATCTCGTGATGATAATGAACATGGTGAGCCAGCCGAGCAGTAGATGAAATGTGTTAGCTTTATGTATATATAGCTTACTCCAGTTGGCAGAAATTGTTAATTGTAGACAAAAAAGAGCAATGTTATCATAGTCATTAATTGATTTTCATCATACGAGCTAGTATGATGCTAAGAAACAGGGGTTATTATGCTTTTATCATTACGCGTATCATTACGTGAACATTCATATAGCAATGGTTCTATGTACATAATTATTATGCTTTTATCATTACGTGTATCATTACGTGAACATTCATATAGCAATGATTCTATGTACATAATTATTCTAATTCTGGCTCTTATATATGTAGTATACTCGTCCCTTTTAAACTTGCACTATACTCATTATTCATTATTAGATTATTTCAAGAAACATGATGGCATCAATATGTTTATTTATGTATAATAATTAATAATGACAAACAAAATGTTGGTATTTAAAACTACGAGTTATAGCAAATTCAACAATATCATGCATTCCCCTCTTTGCTTTTTCAAAACTAAATTTGTAAAGTTTGACCTTAAGTTTCAACTAATATATTTGTATAAAAAAATAGCATGTTAGATATTGTTAAATTTATCCTAAGATCTATTTTAATTTCTATATATATCTTGACGGTCAAACATGATCATAAAAGATCATAAAAAAAAGTAAATAAGCAATATTTAGTGGGATGGAGGGAGTATACAATAATATTGTTATTTATACATCTATTCATATATACGGTTAAACTTTGATAGATAATAGTATAAAAAAATAGGAGTATAAGTTTATAATTTTTTAAATAAAAAGTCAAGGAATTTGTACATAAATTTATGAATATGCCACATTTTCATATAATTTAATTTCTCTTTGATTTACTTGTTTAAATTTATTTAAAAGACCTGAAATATGCAGATCCTGTCCTCTAATATGTAGTCATGAATGCTATATATTTGTGAAGTTGAAAAGGACGGTGAGACAGAAATAAATAGGCATTTTAGTGTACATAAATTTTGTACGATTCATTTGCCAGCCAAGCCAATTCAGGTAAACGGTGCTCTATGAAACTATGATCACATCACATGCAAATAAATGCACTTGTTTCGTGGAGTATTGGGATTTATATAATTTCATGTCAAGGTCGGATTTTAAAAATTCAACCACGTAGGTTGAAATTTTGTGAACTATTCAAACACTTTATATCAAGAACAAAAGTTGCACATGAAGTACTCCCTCCGTCCCAACCGAATCTGCACACTTTTTGGTCAACTTTCTTAAGATACGTTTGACCATAAATTTCAACTAGTATATAGATACCAATATTATCATGTGAGATATTGTTGGATTCTCTGCATGCTGTATTTTCTAAATATCAAATTTTAACACACCGTTAATATACGTAACTAAAGCTATCGTTGGTCAAATATGACCTGAGAAAGTTTACTTATCAGGACAGCCTTGTGTTTGGACGGAATTTTACTTATCTTACAAAGCTGATTCTAAGGCCCATTCCCTGATCATTTCAACAGCTTTCCTTACTACTATATGGTTTCTATGGATTCATAGAAATAAGCTTCTATTTGATGATCTTATTTTTTCCCCGGCAGTGTGTCTAAACGATATAAAGAGTATGATATATAATATCTTCTCAATTCATAATCTATCAGGGAATCTGGACAAGCATAAATATTGGGTGGAGAATAGAATTGTTCCTCAGATTGCTCAAAAAAAGAGAAAACCTTGCTCCACTGCAGTTTGGGTTAAACCTTCTTCTGGTTTGAAGATGAATGTTGATGCTTCATGGAAAACAGGAGGGTTTTCATCCTTTGCTGTAATTGTTAGAAACATTGAAGGAGATGTTATTACAATGAGAACAAGAACATTTCAATGTCCTACTCCTTTACAGGCTGAATTGGAGGCTATTCTTTGTGCCTACTTAATTAGTTTTGAACTGAATCTGGGACTGAGTGTTGTGGAATATGACTGCCTAATTGCAGTTAAGGGCATCCAAAACCCCCAAACTGCTCCCTGGCAAATCTACTCTGACTGTCATTCCTTGAATGGCAAAATTCTGATCCAACACATAGTCAGAGAAAGTAACTATCCAGCGGACTTTCTGGCAAAGTATAGCATGGAACATAACCTATCTGGTGATCTTAATATCCAGGATGCACCTCCTTTTCTTAAAGGGCTGCTATATCTTGATAAAATGGGCATTCCTGGAATCAGAACTGGAAAATGAGTCTCTTCTTCCTGTCGTTACTAATGATCTTGAATTCTTTTCGCAGGGAGGAGATTCTACTATACCCTCTCCCTATTAATACTAATGCCACTTTTTTCTCTTTGCAGGAAGAAGCCAACTTTTTAAACACCCGGTGGAAGCTGCTGCTGATTCAGTCTTGCTGCTTGAGGTCTCTGGCTTCCAGCTCGGACATAATGCAGCTTGGCATGAAAGATCTTGTCATCATGCCGAGTTTCGGAACTGAAAGCTGTTTTAGTCAGTTCTCAAGTTAGATAGTAACAGGTTTCTGAAAATACAGTGTTAATGTTAAGGTATACATGCCAATCGACAACCTTGTGTTTCGATTACTCGATTCACTAATATGTTGGTTGACAAATGCTTCCTTGACATTATATCTCGGCCTAGTTAGGGATAAGTTGATGGCATCTTTGCTTTGCTACGGGTGCTTAGATCCCACCCTACGACTCTCTTAGGGAGAATTTCGTTGTACAAACTTGGCCATCTCTAGGCCTTCCTATGAGGATTAGGGATCCTTAATATATATCCCTCTCCACCTATGGTGGTGCTTTAAATTAAAAAAAAAGACCTGAGAAAGTTGACCAAAAAGTGTGCACATTCGGCTGGGACGGAGTAATAGATAAAATTGCAGCTTTAGAATCAGTACGTTATGAATGCGATCGATAACGTGAATTTCTTTTATTCAGCATCATTGATGTTTTACGTAATATAGGAAAGAAGAATAGTTAGGCCTTGCAACATAAATGTCGACTTTTATTAATTATAATCAAAACAAGCATCAAAATTACATAAAAATGCCTCATATATTCATAAGACACTAAATCTCCTAATGAGAAAGGAAAAAGGAAATTAACTAAATTCCCTAAGGGAAAAAGGAAAAGGAAACTAAATCTCCTAAGAGAAAGAGAAAAAAATAATTAAATATCCTAAGGAAAAGGAAAATTCCTTAATTAAAGATGATCAAATTAAGGGAAGTAAATATTATAATTAAATGAAGCAAATAAAATGCCATCACCCCGGTCCCACTTGTCCATAAATACCAAGCCTTATGCCACATCATTCTCCCGGGGGGTCGAAAAAAATTCGTCCCCAAATTTCCAATGCGTCATCGTCCGAATTGTCACCCGTGTAAAGGGGACGAAGGGGACGCGTCTGGTTTCTTGGACGGCCTTGAAGTCAAGCCCTTTTTCCACCAAGGCATGTTTAGAAATAGCGAAGCCAGTGCTAGTTTGAAGCCATGCAAGTTTGCAGGGTTCCAGGTGCTTTTTCGTTTCGAGACTGAGTATGGTGATGATGTCCGCTGTGATGACATTCTCACAACTTCCGGGGTCGTTGACAAAGCGAAAAATTGTATCGCCAATGGTGCATGAAGATTTGAAGATGTTGTGGTGAAGCCACCCATCCCTGCGACTTAAAGGGGTAAGAAAATTGCCGGACTATGAGTGCATGACCCACGTCTCCTGCGAGTTCCTCAATCTTTTTCTCGACCTCCACGTCATCATCATAAATTGGTTCACCAAAGAAATATTGCTCTATTTCCTCAATTTCCTCCTCAACTTCCATGTCATCATGATAAATATCATAAATTGATTCACCAAAGAAGTCCTGCGTGACTTCCTCAATCTCCTCCTCATCGTACGTCGTCTTGTAGTACTTCAGGATAACCACCGGGAACGCCGACTCCCCCCAATTTTCTGGATCTTTATCGCGCGAGTGCATTGTGTAGACGTGTCTACCAAATTCCTTGCGAAAAGGTTATCGTGGTCATTTTCGGTATCAAATTCGTCAAGAGGGGCCGGTCGTGCTTCAGGTCGCTTTTGACAAAACGTGCTATGGCCTCCACTTGTAGACATACTCCTATGATTTCTTCAAGTCTATAGACGTATTCCACATAAGTATCACGATCAAATATACTTCCACGGGGTCGACGATGCACCATGATAGGGATCAGAATGACTCTGATACCAACTGATGTAGTACGTAATATAGGAAAGATAAAACACTGGGGTTTGCAACATAAATCTTGACTTTTATTAATCATAATCAAAACAAGCATGAAAATTACCTAAGATGCCTCATATATTTATAGGTACTAAATCTACTAATGAGAAAGGAAAAAAGAAACTAAATCTCCTATGGGAAAAGGGAAAATGAAACTAAATATCCTAAGAGAAAGGGAAAATGAAATTAAAAATCCTAAGGAAAGATAATATGCCTTAATTAAAAAAATTAAATTAGATGGCCAAATTAATGGAAGCAAATATTCTAATTAAATGAAGCAAATAAAATATAATCACACCGATCCCATTTATCCATAAATACCAACCTTTGTGCTACATCAATTATGTTAGTCCGAATTTTCATCATCCCATAGCTTTGCTCCGAATTTGATGACATACTTGCATGCATGAGAATCAATATGGTATTTAAATGTCCGATGTGTGCCAATAATGTTGATTCCTTAGACTATTTTTAATAACGGCTTATTTGCCATGTATATCGGGAATGAAATGCACAATTGGTTTGATATTCCTCATCAAAAATTTTCTAATATATGGGATAGACTCTTAGTTTACTTGACTTTCAAGGGTTTAGCTCCTATTCACGCTCGGTTAGTCCAATCCTCACATTTTTTATCTGATGGGCTCTATAGAAATCTAAAAATAAATTCCGATTTGAAAGCACAAAACTAGATAGGATGTCTATAATTAGAGCTATAAAGCAAGATATTTATCTCAGTTTCTTATTAAAAACTATGTATTCTAAACGTTTCCTTAATTCTAATTGGCTTTGTTTAGGTCTCACTCCCATAATCAAACCAGCACCTAAACCTAAAATCACTGAACATCAGTGGAAAAAATTAGATTGTGGGTATAAAATCAATGTAGATGTTCTGTAGCTTAAGAACTCACTGGAGTGTGGGCTAGGTATCATATATAAGGATTCTGCAGGTGATATTTTAGATGCAAAAGGACACTATTTATCTGCTACTTCTAGCCAACTCGCTGAATTGATGACAATCAGTATGAAAATCGATTTTGGAAGAGAATTGCAGTTGGAAAATTTTATTGTAGAAACAGATAGTAGTAATGCTATGGAAACTTTTTTGAATCCACTTCTTTCCCCTTGGAAACTGTACAAACTAGCTTTCTCAATCAATAGCAAGAGGCAACATGTGCATATTGCCTTAATCAGTAGACAATCTAATCTAGTTCGGATAAACTATCCAAGTGGAATCTAAGGCTTAGACCCGAGGATCAAATTTTCCATTATTCAACTTTGAATAAAGAATTAAAGGGTTTAGTAATCTTGGATAAAATACAGTTACCTACAATTCGTATTCATGAGGTTTAGAACAAATATACTCTTTCTCTTTCTTATTGCAGATACAAAAGATGCACTGACAGTTCCTGCACATCTTGGTTTCCAAGAATCACAACTTCATTAGGACCATGTCTCAAGAACAAGATCAGCTGCTTATCAGATGCTACCTACCCACTCTTTAGAAATTTTGGAACAAAGTAGAACTAGTATTAGTTGGTATTACTCTAACTATAAGATGTCCGGCCAAAAAAAGCAATTGACACAAGGGGTGGAGATTGATTTCTTTTGATCAGTTTAGATTTACTCTTCCACTCACTTTTGAATTCGGATGTTCCTTAATCCATCATAGGGCAGGTCACAAAACAAAAATGAAATCTTTATTTATTAAAGTTTGTGGCCCTTAATAAATACCCCCACATAAGGTGGCCTTAAAATTTTGAAGAAATAACCATCATAGGAGTTCAAGCAAAGGTCAGACGAGTTCCACAATGCTAAACAAAATCTTTTTCAAACACCAAAAGCTCCATACATTTAGTTTCCATCTCGTTTACAAAACACAACCTCAACCACCGGTGTATCTGGGGTGGGGAACTAAGAGGGAAATGTGACTCCAAGAGCTCTCTACATTTAGTTTCCATCTCGTTTACAAAACACAACCTCAACCACTGGTGTATCTGGGGTGGGGCACTAAGAGGGAAATGTGACACCAAGAGCTCCCTATACTTAGTTTCCATCTCGTTTACAAAACACAACCTCAACCACTGGTGTATCTGGGGTGGGGCACTAAGAGGGAAATGTGACACCAAGAGCTCCCTACACTCAGTTTCCATTTCGTTTACAAAACACAACCTCAACCACTGGTGTATCTTGGGTGGGGCACTAAGAGGGAAATGTGACACCAAGAGCTCCCTACATTTAGTTTCCATCTCGTTTACAAAACACAACCTCAACCACTAGTGTATTTGGGGTGGGGCACTAAGAGGGAAATGTGCCCCTATTTAACCCACTTTTAATGATTGATACATAGTACTAAAGTTTTAATTTTTTTTAATGGAAAACACCCTAAGGTGAGGGAGTTATGTATTAGGTTCCCCAGGCCCTATAGCAAAATTAAACTGTTTGTACATCAGTATGTCTAGATCCATAGACATTGAGGCAACATTATTGCCTCCAAAAGTACTAGAACTATCAATATAGACAGCTATACAAGATTAGTGTTTTCTGTAAAGAGGTTGTGATCCAAGGGATAGAATCTCCACCCCCTGTGTGAATTCTCTCCCTTGGCCAGGCAACCTCTTAGTGAAGTAATATAGTATTTGAAAGCTAATGTAATCCGGAGGTAATCAAAGATGATTGCAGCAACACCAAGAAAAGGTTGCATCCAGTTTGTCAATGTGGTTGGATGGAGAATCGAGGAGCAGCAACAGCTTATCGGCATTCCCTCGTCATGTATAGTTTATCCGACCTGCATCAATACAACAAAACTCAGCAGTATCTATTCAAATACACTATCATTTCTGTGAACTCGAATGGAAGGCACAGAATCTTTGTCTAAAGTAATAAGCCCTCTAATATGTCTAGGAATATTAGTAATAGAAAGGCCAGGATCCAAATCAGAGTGGCATTTAGCGAGGGCATCAGCAACCTTGTTGCCCTCTCTTAGAACATGCTGGAGATCAGCTCGACCAAGAGAGGCCTTCACCTTATAACCTTTGTCAAAAAGTTCCCAATGCGCAGCTAGGGGTCAGTTATCATAGAGACCGCAAGTTTTGAATCAGATTCGATTATAAAATTTTGGTCGAGCTGAGGAAAAATGTGACAGACATGTATAATGGCATCATTTTCAGCTAATAGAGGTGACACTGCAGAAGAGGCAGCAAAGCTTATGGTAATTGGTCAGCCGGAGGAGTCTCTAGCAATAAGACCAACAGAGGCTTTGTTATGGGACCAGGAGGCATCAACATTAATTTTAATAAAATCAGACCTAGGCCTTTTCCAATAGAATTTTGATATATTTGGCTTAGGAGGTGGTCTAAGCATAGGTGCTAGATGCCTGAATGATGGTGGGATAGGACCAGGGGTGATTAGTTTCAAGGGGCAGACCTGAAATGTGAATGTGATGAGATCCTGCACCTCTTTACAGATAGAATGAACTTGTAGGGGCTTATTTTCAAATAGGAGACCATTTCTAGCTTTCCAGAGGCCCCAACAAATCAGAGAGGGTAGGATTGTACAATAGGTGCGCTCAAAATTTGGTAAATCACTACAGTTCCAGAACACAAAAAACCTCTATGGAATGGAATGAAGAGTATTTAGATTGAAGTGAAGCAAAGATGCAAAATTGGACCACACTGCCTGAGCTAGATGACAAGTTATAAAGAAATGCTGTATCGAGTCTGAATGACAACAGGCAGGGCATTTAGATGCTAAACTAAAACCACAAGAATTAAGCACATCATCAAAAGGGAGGAAGGCATGCAGTAATTTCCATGTGAAAATAATGATCTTTTTCTGCAAGGGAGTGTTCCAAAGAGAAATATTTGCCAGAGAGATACCTGATTCTGATGTTAAGGCCTTATATCATGATTTGAAGGTAAAATTTCCTGAGAACTCAGGTTTCCAAATCATTCTGTCATTCCTTCCCTCCGAGATTTGAGCTCCCTGCAAAAACATAAAAGTATCATGCCCCAGGAAGGGAGAAATTTGGTCCAAAACTGAGTTCCTATTCATAATGAAATCTGCCACTGAGATATTAAGCAAGTGTGATGAGATACTGTCTGGAATATGGTTTATGAGAGGGCCATTAGGGCACCAGTTGGCCAACCAGAAACTACAACTCCCTTTGCCATGAATTATAGTAGAGTTAGATTCAGCAAAGGTGTTCACCTGGTGTATTCTTTTCCAAGTAACTGATTTTCTATGTGATGGTGGCAGTGCCCATAGCAATTTTGACCACAAAGAGGTACCTTGTTGACACTTCCACCATAGTTTAACAGAACAAGCCTCAACTATGGCTTTAAAAGATCTAAAACCCAGGCCATTCAGTTTTGTTGGCTTAGCAAGGTCTGTCCATTTTTTCCAAACCCTATTGTTTTTATCCTCAAATTTACCCCAAAAGAAATGTGACAATTTTTTCTCAATAGATTTAATTATAGCTTTCGGGGGATTTGTTACCGTCCAAATATGTTGAGGAATAGAATAGAGGCAAGATTTTATTAAGACCATTTTCCCTCCTCCACTCAGCCATTTATTTTTCCAATTTTGAAGCTTATGGTCAATGTTAGCCAACATAGGATGATAATATCTCATTAAGGTTCTTCCTCTAAAAACCGGACAACCTAAATATTTGAAAGGAAAAGATCCTTTTTTCATTCTTAAAACCATTTTGACCTGATTAAGCTTAGCTGAACTTGCTCTTTTGCTCAAATAAAACTCAGATTTGTCAAAGTTAAATTTTTGGCCCGAGGTATACTCAAATATTTCAAAGAATGCTTTGATCTTGATTAAATTAGACTTAGATGCTTGCATTAAAATGATCGTGTCATCCGCATACATAAGATGAGAAACAGAAGGAATAGAAGCAGAAGTCTGAAAACTAGCCATTCTCTTATTTTGAAATATGTAAGCTAAACTCCTAGAGAAAGCTTCAGAAAATAGATTAAATAGAAAGGGTGAGAGAGGATCACCTTTTTTTATACCCCTTGATGCCTTGAAAAAACCTACAGGATTTCCATTTACCAATATGGAGAAATATGCTTGTGACAAATTATTCATAACTGCATTCAAGAACTTCCCATGGAAACCAAACTTATTCCAAATTTGTCTAAGAAAGTTCCAATTTATTCTGTCAAATGCCTTTCTTAAATCCAATTTTAAAATGCAGTTTGGAGTTCTGTATTTTTTATCAAGAAATCTGATCATTTCTTGTAAATACAAGATATTATCAGATATGTCCCTATTTTTCATAAATGCTGTTTGATTAGGAGAAATCAAGCTTTCCATATATGGTTTTAACCTTTCCATTAACACTTTAGAGCATATTTTATTCAACACATTGAAAGGCTAATTGGCCTAAAATAATCAAATGAGCAAGGGGTAGATTTTTTGGAATCAAGGTAATCCATGTGCTAGAAATTCCCTTAGGCATTACAGATCCAGCAATGAAATCATTAACAGCAGAAATCAAGTCTATTTTAATGATAGTCCAACACTTAGTGTAAAATTTGGGGGAAAATCCATCAGGTCCTGGGCTACTCCTCTTCTTTAACCCTTTAATGACTGTTTCCAGCTCAGATGCAGTGACTGGAGAGGCAAGTATTTGGTTATCTCTATCTGTAATGATGTTTGGGATCTGACTAAGGAAATGAGAGTAGTAGGTCTCATCAGGTTCCTCAGTAGGTTCAGTGAGCAAATCAGAGAAATAGTCAACAGCTGTACTATGGGACTGTGGAAGTGCCCACAACATTTTTGACCACATGGTTGTGCCCAATTGGCTTTTCCACCATAGCTTGGCAGAGCATGAATCAATTATTACTCTTACAGATCTAAATCCTAGACCATTCTGGTATCTATGTGTACTCAGGTCAGACCATTTCCTCCATACTTTGTTTAATTTTCCCTCTGTTTCCCCCAGAAAAACCTTGTCATTTTCTTTTCTAGTGCCTTTATTATCTGTTTAGGGGGCTTTAGGACTGACCAAATATGCCGTGGGAGGGAGTATAGACAAGATTGAATAAGCACCATTTTGCCTCCCAAACTTAACCATCTATTTTTCCAATTCAGAAGCTTTCTATCTACTGCTTCCAACAAAGGTTCAAAATATAGATTTAAGGTCCCACCTTTGAATATTGGACATCCCAAGTATTTAAATGGAAAGACTCCTTTCTTCATTCCTAAAATTTATTTTATCTGATTTATTTTAATAGTTGTTGCTCTTGAACTAGCATAGAAATTAGATTTATCAAAGTTTATCTTTTGTCCAGAGGTTAGTTCAAATGTTTCTAAGAAGTCTTTAATTTTGGTCAGATTAGACTTTGAGGCTTGCATGAAGATGATAGTGTCATCAGCATAACTCAGATGAGATGCAGGTGTAATGCCAGTGGGAAGCTGATAGTAACTGAGTTTTTTATTCATGAAAATAAAAGATAAGCTTCTGGAGAAAGCTTCAGAGAAAATGTTAAAGAGAAAAGGAGATAGAGGATCACCTTGTTTGATGCCCCTTGTAGCTCTGAAAAATCAAATAGGGTTACCATTTATAAGAACAGAAAAATAAGCCTGAGAAAGGTTGTTCATTGCACCATTTAAGAAACTCCCTGTGAAACCAAATTTACTGAGAACTTTTTCCAGAAATTGCCAATTAACTCTATTGAAAGCTTTTCTAAGGTCTAACTTTAAAATGCAGTTTGGAACCCTATTTTTCTTGTCTAAAACTTAATCATTTCCTGTAGGTGGAGCACATTATCAGAGATGTCCCTATTTTTCATGAAAGCTGTCTGATTTGGGGAGATTAAGTTTTCCATGTATGGTTTCATTCTTTCCATTAGCACCTTGGAATAGATTTTATTAGCAAAATTTGAAAGACAAATAGGCCTGTAATCATCAAAAGATGAGGGTGTCTGTTTTTTTGGGTATTAAGGCTATCCATGTGCTACTTATTCCTCTTGGTATTTCTGAGCCTAACAGGAAGTCATTTACTGCATCTATTAGGTCCCGTTTGATTATATCCTAGCATTTAGCATAACATTTTGAGGTGAATCCATCAGGGCCTGGACTACTATTCCTGTTCAGACTCATTGCCACTATTTTTAATTCTTCTTCTGAGACTGGTTTAGACAAAGACTGATTGTCCCGGGAAGATATTACTGTTGGGATTTGGCTGAGAAAGTGGGAGTAATATGTGGTAGTGTTAGTCTGATTTGGATCAGAGAGCAAGTCAGAGTAAAAGGATACAGCCTCCTCCTGTATGTCAGTGTGATTGTCTAACCAGAGACCTTGCCTATTTTTTATTTTTGAGATTTGTAGTTTACAGTTTTTTTCCTGAACTGATTTATGAAAACATTGAGTATTATTATCCCCAAGTTTGGTCCAGTTAGTTCTTGATTTCTGCTTCCAATATTTTTCTCTTTCTTTTAAAGCTCTTATTAGCAGTGCCTTTTTCTCATTAAGTTTGATTAATTTTGTATCTGTACCGGTGAAATCATAGTTTATCTCCTGCAATCTTAAATTTTCTTCAGCAATTAGTACATTGGAATCAATGTTTCCAAAGGACTCTTTGTTCCATACTTTAATGATCTTTTTTAGTCTAATTAGTTTAACATAGAGTCTGAGTATTCCTTGGTGAGGGATTGGTTTGGCCCAATTATTTCTAACCAATTCTGTAAATTCCGGTCTGTTGAACCTTGTATTAAGAAATCTAAAGGGCTTGGGTTGGGAGAGGACTGTGGATGAGATTTGTAGAAGAAGAGGGGAGTGATCTGAGGATTGTCTATTTAGGATTTGAATGGAAGATGCTGGGAATTTGGTATTCCATTGCATGGTACTAAGACCTCTATCTAATCTTTTGAAAGTGGGTTTTCTAAGCCTAGAATTAGTCCACGTGTAGAGATTTCCTACAGTATTGATTTCCTGAATTCCCATAGAGGTTATCCAATTATTGAAATCTCTTATACTACCTAAATTGGGGTTGGAAGGTCCTCTGTATTCTGTAAGTGAAGAAATTGTGTTAAAATCACCTATGAAAATAGTTTCTGAAATAGGAAGGTGACTCAGATCATGCCATAGAACCTTCCTTCCTTCCCTATTCCTAAGGCCATAGACAAAAACAACATCCATTTCAACTTTTGTTATTACATGTGTAATTTTAACATGTAAAAATTGCTCATGCTGTGATAGTAAGGAAACATTTAAAGCACCATTCCAAAACAACCATATTTTCCCATTTTGAAGAGGTAAGAAATGAGAGTATGTAAGTTTCTCCATGTAGGAGTGACATTTACTGTTATCATGCATTGGCTCTATTATACACACCAGCTTAATTTTTTTTCTGTTTAATGAGGCATTTTAATCTGAGCATTGAAGTCTCTAAACCCCTAAGGTTCCAGACTAGAAAATTAATGGAAGTGGTGTATGTCATTGTTCACCTGATTTGTGGCTTTTAGTATTAGATCTTAGCATCATCTTGTTTAACTGATTCAGGTAAGTGTTCTTTCCAGATTTGGACTCGCCTGTAGTGTTTATGTTACCTGTTGATTGAGATTGAACATTTACCAGCCCAGGTTTTGTAATTGTGTCATCCAGGAGAGGTCCTTCTTCCTCCGTTTCCCCTAGCAATGTTTGGTGTGGTGGGTGGTCCAGTTCTTCTTCTGATTCCGGGGGTACCTCTGTATCCTGCAGAACAGAAAATCTATTTGCCATCTTTCTATGTTGAGAAAGTGGAGGATTAGTGTGAGAGAATTTATAAAAATTAAGCTTTTGGGACCCTATCTGTATATTATCTTGAGCATAGACTTTGTGAGTCTTGTTTTGGCTTGGTAATGCTGTTGCATTAATCAATTATGTAGTAGGAGATTTTGGATCAGCTTGGGGTGAGTCTGTGAGGTCAAGAACTAGAGATGGATGAGGTGTAGGTGTTATGTTCCTTGCAGGACTGATTTCTTGCAGTTCAATAATCTTAGCAGGGCTAGTTTCCAGGTGCTTGGGTATGTAGGAGGATGGTTGCAGTGTAGGGTTAGTAGTGGCTTTTTGGTGCATTAACTGGTGTTTGATATGGGAGCTTTTAATAGGTTGTGGATCATTAGCAATTTTAGGCATCTTGTCAAACTTTTTCCCTATGGGTTGCCATTGTGGAGCTGTGTTATTTTGGATCAGAGCTCTACATTGGTTCAGTGAGTGTCCTAATTTAGCACAATTTTCACAATACAGGGGTATGTCCTCATACTCAATGTTATATTTCCTATTGTTTGAGACAAAACCCAATCTTATGAAGTGATTTAGGGGTTTTTTTGAAGGTCTATCTCAACACAGAGCTTGATGGAAGATGGTCTAGTTAGCATTTCAGTAGCTAAATCCTTTTTAATGAAATTGCCTATACTATTTCCAATAGCCTCTATAGATGAATTATTGTAATAGTAAAAGGGAACTTCCCTGATTGTGCACCAAATTGGGACGATCGGCGATTCCTTCTGTGTGGAGAAGTCCAGCGACCATTTGAGGATCTTCATGTGAACTCTGTTAAAGCTCCACAGTCCTTTGATCCAGCAGCGTTGATAGTCATTTGGGAGTTCAAAGAGGATCAGTATATGCTTGTAGTCGAGTGACCCCAATTGGTATTTCCCAGAGAAACCAATAGTCTTGAAAGCTCCTTCCAGCTGCTCCATGTATAATCTCCCTTTGGTGAATTTACCAACAAGGGTGTTCATATAGTGAGCCGAAAGTGTGGATATATCATCATCAGAGTATAGACAGGCAGGTTCTCCGAGGTGTTCAGATTTTTGGGTGATCTCTGGATTGTTTGGAAGGGATGAAAGGAGTGGTGGAGCTTTCGATTGAAGGGCTGCGATGAAGGATTTGGTATTTTTGGTTGTTGTTTTATCAGCTATGATTTCTGATGAATGGAGCAACTCTCTCGTCAAGGCGAGAAAAAGCCATTTGCAGCAGAGATGTGACCGTTTCCGGTCGCTACAGTAGAGAACGAATTTCAGAGGAGAAGAAAGGAAGAGAGAGAAGAGAGCGAATTCAGGGACTGGGCGCTCTCTTCATCATCTCTAATATCCAGCATAAGGTTCAGATCTTGGATGGCATCAAGGTCATGTACACCTCCTAGGTATGTCTGTTCCAGCTTCATGCCAAGGGTTACAAAGTTCTTGCGCACAGCGACAATACGCTGCCTCCTACCGAGAATGATGCACCCTTTGACACCTGGTGTGAGATTGACGTCATGTTCTTCAATGTATCCATGTAACATTAGTGATGACCTCCTTCTAGGGGTTCTTGAGGATGAACACTAAGCATGCCATGGGGACTTGTGTGAAGAACATCTTCATGAACAATATGGGCGCACGCACAACGTCCCTAAATCAGGAGTTCATCAATCTGATACTTGAAGCCATGCTGTCTCTTGAGGTATTTGTAATTGCCTGTGTGAACTTGATGGCCAATTGAAGGATGTCAATGCTACTATCAGCAACCAACATCTGGTGCTTAAACATATATGAGGTTTGTCCGGTGAATTTGATATGGTTGCCTCCTAAATTTACTAGACGATGCCAGCGTTTGAGACTGCTTGTAGCATGCTTGAATTGGAGCAGCACCATCGCGCTAGCCAAGAAGAAACCATGGTGGCTATGGTGGTATTGGTGCTGCCAACCCAAGAAATCCCGCCAGATTCACCACTAGCGCAACTGTACATCACCTCCCGCATCTTCAACTAGCACCGGCCCTACTGCACTGGAGGTTGTGGCCACCAGCAGCCCAGCTCCGCCGTCTTCTGGTGGATTACAGTGGGGCCCTCCACCGGCACCATACCCCTCTACTCTTGGTTGGGTGCCTCTTGGTAGTCTTGGTATCTCGTTCCAACGTGGCTACGACGAGAGGGTTGAGCCAGCTGCACACATAGCTGACACGGAGGCTTCTCAGCCGAGGGACCTTGGTCAGGCATTCCAAGCCTTAGTCATTGAGCCCAATGGCGACCCACAATGGTTCATGGATACTGGTGCATTATCCCACCTCACCTCAGATGCAGGTACTATTATTTCTCCCTTACATACGAGCAATATTCGTTCTATTCTTGTTGGTAATGGAAATAGTATTCCAGTTTATGGTTCTAGTATGTCCAAATTAACAACCCTAGGCTGTACCCTACACCTTACCAATGTCCTACATACCCCACACATTGTCAAAAACCTTATCTCTGTTCATCAGTTTACAAAAGATAATAACATGATTGTTAAGTTTAACCCATTTGGTTTCTCTGTGAAGGATTCTCAGAATGGGGAGACTATTTTGAGAAGCAATAGTGCATGCGGGATTTATCTCGTGTCTCCTTATCAGTCTTCTATTTCTGCTTCCACGTGTGATTAGTCTTTTGTGACTTTTGTCCCGAACACCTGGCACTCACGCCTTAGCCACCCTGGTGCCCCTATTCTACATCATCTTCGATCTCGGTCATGCAGTTCTTTCAATAAAGAACCTAGCTCCATTTTATGTAATTCTTGTCAGATCAGTAAACATAAACGACTTAAGTTCTAAATTTCACTTCCACTACTGTTGTTCCATTTGATATTATTCATAGTGATTTATTGACATAACCTATTTTGAGCAGAACGAGTTTCAAATATTACTTGGTCTTCATTGATAAGTTTACCCAATATATGTGGGTTTATCCTCTAAAATTCAAGTCTGAGGTGTTTTCGAAATTTGTGCAATTTCATTCTTATGTTGATACCCAATTTCAACACAAAATAAAATCAATTCAATGAGATCTTGGTCGCGAATTTGATAACTCCTCTTTCCATGACTTTACAGCTAAACACAGCCTAGTCTTCCGCTATTCAGCCCTACAAATTTCCTCTCAAAATGGTAAAGTCGAGCGCACATCATCTAAATGAAATCATTCTAGCTCTACTATGTCATGTGCCACTTCCGCCAACCTTCTAGGTGGAAGCTATATACACTGATGCTCACCTCCACAACACCCTGCCCACCAAAGTCCTTGCTTTTTTGTTCTCCTGCTTTCGTTCTATTTCTCAAAGAACCTCATATGACCATCTTCGTGTTTTCGGTTGTGCCTGTTACCCCAACCTTTCTGCCAAAATTCCCCAAAAATTATGACAGAGTCATAATATAAAAGAGATACGCAAGAACGAATCTTTGAAGAACAATCAAGGGCTGTAAGCACAAACCCTAGGTTTTGGGTCTGGAATCCACCAGAGAGAAAATATTCTCGAAAATAATATTATGAAAGATAAAATATCAGAATAGTACAAGAGGTCCTTAAATACTATAGTGAATTTGGAAAATAATAAAAAAGGAAATTAAAAATAAAGTAAAAAATTGGCAACAGTAGCAGAGACTTTTTGACCCCTTAAATGAGCTTAAATGGCCAAAAAAAGACCCTGCTTCACACCATAGTAGAGATTTTTGTTCTACTTGTTGTGATGGTTTTAACGGAACTGGCCTCGCCCGATTCTGACACCTGACGCTAAAATTATGCTCAAAACCGCATCGGACCTTTGCGGAGATCCATCTCTTCTTCAATCTTTGCCGCCATTCGCCCTACATCAAATTATCACCTCACTCTTCTCATTGTGTCTTCCTCGATTTATCCAAACCAATTCTGAGGATATCATTGTCTCGATTTGTCCACTGGAAAGATTAGTGTGTCTAGTCATGTCACATTTGATGAAACAATCTTTCCTTTCTCTGAGTCAGCCAGTGTCTCCACTCTGCTTATCATTATCTTGATCCATCCTTTGACCTTGTTTCTCCCGTCATCCTTGATTATGTAATATCATCACCCCCGTCTTCCCCACACCTTTCTCTGATCCCCGTACCCACCCCTCTGTCACCCCATAAACCCACACCTTTGTTGCCCTATATACCCACATCATCATAACCCGTGTCCTCCCCTCATCCCGCCTTCCCCACTACCACCTCTTTCATCGCCCTTGGCTCACCGTCTCCTTACACTTGCCTCACATCACCTCACACGTCGGCCCCAAACACTCAACCCACCCTTCCATTCCGCCACCCTGACCGGACCTATCCACCCCATAACCACCCAAGCAATGAGCGGCATATTTAAGCCGCAAGCTTTATTATCCGCTGCCCCAACAACCATTTTCCACTTTCCAAATCACCTCTCCTAGCCTTCCAGGATCCAAACTAGAATACTTCCATGCATGATGAATTTTGTGCATTAAAGGAAAACTATACGTGGGACTTGGTACCTCGCATTGCTGATGCTCATGTCATACGTTGCATGTGGTTATATCGTCACAAGCTTCATTTTGATGGCTCTACAATGGTATAAGGCTAGGCTTGTGGTTAATGGGAAAAATCAACAGGTTAGAATTGATTGTGATGAAACATTTAAGTCATGTCGTTAAGCCCACAACCATTAGCATTGTCTTGAGCTTGGCACTCTCTTGCTTTTGGCCAATCTATCTGCTGGATGTAAAGAACACTTTTTCTCCATGGAGACTTGCATGAAATAGTTTATATGCATCAGGCGCCTGGTTTTGTTGATCTCGCGGTGCCCCAACATGTTTTCTATCTTCAGAAATCTATATATAGCCTCAACCAGGGACCTCGAGGTTGGTTCCAGAGATTTTCTACATTTGTTCTGTTTCTCAGCTTCACAAGCAATGTTTGCTCAGTCTTTTGTCACTTTTGGCCCGAACATCTGACACCCACTCCTTGGCCACCCTGGTGCCCCTGTTCTTTATCATCTATGGTCTCAGTCATACATTTATTCCAATAAAGATCCTAGCTCCATTTTATGTAATTGCTGTTAGATAAGTAAACATAAACGATTTTAGTTTTTTTATTCCACTTCCACTATTGTTGCTCCATTTGATATTGTTTATAGTGATTTGTAGAGATTGCCTATTTTGAGTAACAAATTAAAAATATTACTTGGTCTTCATTGATAATTTTAGTGAACATGTGTGGGTTTATTCTTTAAAATTCAAGTCTGAGGTATTTTCAAAATTTGTACAATTTCTTGCTTATGTTCAAACCCAATTTCGGTGCATAATAAAATCATTTCAATGCGATCTTGGTCACGAATTTGATAACTTCTCTTTCCCTGACTTTGTCGTGAACCATGGCCTAGTTTTCCGATATTAAGCCCCACAAACTCCCTCTCAAAATGGTAAAGCCTGGCGTATGATTAATTGTCTAAATGAAATTGTTCTAGCCCCACTATATCATGTGTCACTCTAGGAAACCTTTTGGGTAGAAGCTCTACACACTTCTGCTTACCTCCACAACATTCTACCCTCCAAAGTCCTTGCTTTTCGCTTTCTCACTTCTGCGCTATTTCTCAAAGAAACTACATATGACCATGTTTGTGTTTTTGGTTGTGCCTGTTACCCCAACCTTTTTATTAAAATTCCCAACAAATTTATCACCTCACTTTTCTCGTTGTGTCTTCCTCGGTTATCCAAACCAGTTATGAGGATATTGCTATCTCGATCTATCCACTGGAAAGGTTAGTGTGTGATAGGATCTAAAAAATATCATTTACTTTAGTTTTTTGTTTAGTATTTTTAGGAGCTTAACACTATACTCTTTTTCCTACTGGGTTTTTAGTGAGGTAGTGTGCACATATTTTTGAGTTAATTTGAAATATTTTAATTAGGAGTTTTATTTCTGATTAGATTAGATTTGGTAAGTTTAGATAAAGCAGATTTCTTCAAAAATTCATCCAATATTAGGATTCATTTACTTGGATGAATTTGATCATCATTTAGGTTAAATTAGGTGTTTTAGTTTAATATGGTTTTAGCTTTTTAAAGCTACCATAAGTCATTCAGTTTCTGACTGGAATTACCAAATCCTTCTCTTCTTTGTATTTTCCCATACCTATGTACTATAAGTAGGGGATGGTATTCAACATTTTAATTAACCTTACACTCATATCAATAATATTTTGAGTTATTACTCTTTGCTTGTAGCATTTCATTGTTACTTAATCCTCCAGGTTAATTAAGTTAGCAATTTCCTCAAATATGTGAGCTAATCATGTGGGCTAGTTAGTGAGCGATTTGTGCAACTAGTGCTTGGGTTCATGCGAATTAGTCTCTTGTGTTAGTGAAGTTCATAAAGTTGTGTTCTTCACTAGACTTTGTCCGTGACTTCTTAATTTCAAGAGGGTGCTTCGATCAACCTTCGTTAAGAGTGCTTCTCATGATTTTGCAATCCAGAGTCTTTGCTTGTGACCATCATATAAGTCGGTATCATAGCAAAGCAAAATTTCCGTGATCATCATATCAGCCAGAATCAGTTGGTATCATAGGGCAATATCAGTTGGTACCTTCATATCCGTATTTATTTTTTTAAAAAAAAACCAAAAATAAAAGGAGGAAATTAAACATCAGAGATTCTACTTCCGCTGCCGAACATTCTCGCCGCCACCGCTCACATCAGCTCTGATGACTATATTTGTTCCGGCTATTTGATCAAACTCCCCGCATTCCACTGATCATGTTTGACTCCTAACGACCCAGCTCCGTCGTTCTTCTCTGGTCGCTCCGTTATTCATCGACCAGAGTATTCGTCACCAAGGTTTTTGTTCGGCGTGATATGCGTATCTCCATTTATTTTTTAGGATTGTTCACATCAGTTTTCGACCATGGAGGGAATGATACGATGAATATCATTTACTTTAGTTTTTCAGTTTAGTATTTTTAGGAGATTAACATTATATACTCCTTTTCTCACGAGGTTTTTAGCTAGGTAGTGTGCTCATATTTAGAGTTAATTTCAAAATGTTGTAATTTTAGGAGTTTTAGTTCTATCTAGATTTGATTTGGTAAATTTATATAAGGCAGATACCTTTAAGAATTCATCCAATATTTGGATTGATTTACTTGGACGAATTTTATCATCATTTAGGTTAAATTAGGTATTTTAGTTTAATATGGTTTTAAATTCTTAAACCTTCCATAAGTCATTCCAGTTTCTGACATCAATTACCTAATCCTTATAATTTTTGTAGTCTTAAAGGCCATACCTATGTACTATAAATAAGGGATGATTTTCAACATTTTAATTAAACTTACACTTATTTCAATCATATTTTGAATTATTACTCTTTTCTTGCGATCTTTTCATTGTTACTTAATCCTGCGGATTAATAAAGTTAGCTATTTCCTCAAATATTGTGCTAATCTTGTGGGCTTATTAGTCAGCGATTTGTGCAACTAGTGCTTGGGTTCATGAAAATTAGTCCCTTGTGTTAGTGAAGTTAATAAAGTTGTGTTCTTGACTAGACTTTGTCTATGTCTTCTTAATTTCAAGAGGGTTCTTCGATCAACCTTCGTTAAGAGTGCTTCTCAAAATTTCATAATCCAAAGTCTTTGCCAGGAGATTCATAGTATTGTGTTCTGTCATGTGACATTTGATGAAACAATCTTTCTATTCTCTGAGTCAGTCAGTGTGTCCACCTTCGCTTATAATTGTCTTGATTCATTATTTGACCTTGTTTCTCCCATCATTCCCAATAATGTCATATCATCACACCCATCTTCCCTACGCCATTCTTTGATCCCCGTACCCACCCATTGTTTCACCCCATATACCCACGTTATTGCCGCCCATGTCCCCTTCCCCAATACTACCATGCGGAATGAATTTTGTGCGTTAAAGAATAATAATATGTGTGACTTGGTATCTCGCGGTGTTAATGCTCATGTTATATGTTGCATGTGGTTATATTGTCACAAGTTTCATTTTGATGGCTCTATGCAATTGTATAAGGCCATGCTTGTGGTTCATGGAAAAATCAATAGGTTGGAATTGATTGTAATTAAACATTTAGTCCCATGGTTAAGCTCACAACCATTCACATTGTCTTAAGCTTGGCTGTCTCCCGTTCTTAGCTGATCCATTAACTAGATGTAAAGAAGGCTTTTTTCCATGGAGACCTGCGTGAAACAGTTATATGCATCAGCCACTTGGTCTTGTTGATCCCGCAGCGCCCCAACATGTCTGCCATATTCGGAAGTTTTTATATGGCCTCAAGCAAGCACCTCGAGCTTGGTTCCAGAGATTTGCTACATTTTCTTGCTGTCCCACGGCTTCACTAGTAGTGTTTACGACAATTCACTATTCATACTAAGTCGTGGTAGCCACACAACTTATTTGCACTTATATTTTATGACATTATCCTCACTGCTTCCAGTACTGCACTTCTCCATGACATCATCTTTGAACTATCTCGAGAATTTTCTATGACTGACCTTGGTGCTCTTTATCATTTTTGGACATTTCTGTTGCTCGTTCTTCACTGGTTTATTCTTATCACAGCAGTGGTATGCATGGGATATACTCGGTCAAGCCTCCATGTCCTCATGCAACCTGCCAGCAACCCATTAATACTGGTGCCAAGCTAAGCTCCACTGTTGATCCATTGCTTGATCATCCCGATCTATATAGAAATCTGGCTGGAGCTTTTCAATACCTCACCATCACTCGTCCAGACATTGCTTATGTTGTACAACAAGTTTTCTTATTTATGCATTAACCTTGAGAACCTAATTTACAGCTCATTAAGCGTATTTTAAAGTATACTCAGGGTACTATTAATTCTGGACTATTTTTGAAAAGTCTCAGTCCCACACAATCACTGCTTATTCTGATGCGGATTGAGCTGGTTGTCCGGATTCTAGACGTTTGACTTCTAGCCATTGTTTATTTCTTATCGACAACCTGGTGTCTTGGTCTTCTATACGTCAGGCGACTATCTCTTGTCCTTGTGTTGAAGCCGAATACACGGGTCTTGCGAATGCAGTTGCAGAAATGAGTTGGTTACACAACCTTTTTCTTTAGCTGCGTGTTCCCATCAGGCGCGCCACACTTTTCTAATGCGATAATATCTCTGATCTACACCTATCCAGCAATCCAGTGCAACATAACAGACCAAGCATGTTGACCTTGATATTCATTTTTTTGTGAGATGGTCAATGTTGGTTCTGTTCGTGTGCTTCATGTTCATAGTGAGTACCAGTATGCTGATATCTTAACTAAGGAGCTACCAAGACATCTTTTTCTTCAGTTTCAATCCAGCCTGAGCGTATGTCCTCCTTCAGCTCAGACTGAGTGGGTGTATTAGATAGTAAGTATGTAAATATTTTTTAGTTACAAAGATTAGCACAATTGTAGATATGGTATAGCTCTCTTGTACAATCTATTTATACTAAATAATAATCAATCACCCATTATGGGATTACACAATCTTACAATTAGATTGGGAGCACGAGCTAACAAGAGAGAAGTACAATATAAAGCGCACACAACTTGGGGATTAAATACTCATTTTCAATATATTGAAAAAGGTAAACGTATGTGGCACTACAAAAAACTAGACCTATTATGTCGCCCCTTTTACCTCAATTGTTTGCTTAGGTCAAATAACCAAGGTAAAAGTTCTTTAACCTCAGTTTTTTTCAAAGTAAATATTATTTTTTACCTCGGTTAAAAAATTGAGTTAAATAATATATTTTTCACCTCGGTTATTATATTAACTGAAGTAAAAGGCTAAAAAAATGGAGTAAATAATGTTACCGAATTGAGTGCAACATCACATATGTTGTTTGAAAGGCCGTCAAATATTACATTAAATGTCGTTCCCACTGACATATTACGCGACTGACGACTAACATCGCAGATTTGTAAAAGGGTTAGAGTTGAAAAACATGGACTTTGGCAAATGAAGAAGTATTATTTAAATAATTAAATGGGTTAGTTTTTTTACGTTTTGATTAAAAATGGTGGAATAAGAGGGAAAACCACAATAGGTAATTATTTAATGTTCAACTAATGTACTTAAATTATTAGAAAAGTCATGAAAATATCCTTTCAAATAGTACATAAATTAGAATAAGAATTTTCGTAGAGTTTAACATAACAGAAATTACAATAAACTCAATCTGCTCGGATTATGATGACCTTGAAGACGATTGCCCCCCACCCCCGCTTCTATCACCTTGAAGAATAAGGTGTCCCGATGCGTAGGCAGTTTTCAGAAAGGAACTTTCCAAAACCCTTTGGGGACAAGGCCTTGATCTTCCCACCCCCTGAGTAGTTCACATGCTACTCTGTCTTGTAACACCTTAGCACAACGCAGGTCTTCTCAGTCGACAGGAGTGGTACCAATTTCCCATATGATGTACTAAATCATAAAAAAAAATTAGATTAGAAATATATGTATATATATGTGTGAAATTTAAAAAAATTAATATTAATTTGAAATGGCCTACTAAATTTTGTTTTTTCCCGATGTTCTACTGCTTCAGAGTGCAGTGGAAACTTGGCTATCAACAACCATTGTATGATGTTCAAGGTTGAACACAAGAGGCTCTAGATTGCTATGTTGTGCGGAGAAATACAAGAAAACAAAGAAATATTAATTGTGGTAAAGTGTGAAAATGTGTTAGTAAATATATATGTAAAATTGTAAAAGACTTGGAAAAAGGGGTGACTTGAGTATCCTTCGCCAGCTAGTAGTCCTAAATGAAAAATGAAAATGTTTAGGGAAAACTAGACATGGAAATTCAAGGTGTCGTCGGCCTTACGTCGCAAATCAGTGGCTTGGTCGAAATATACCGACGACGTCGCTCCATTGTCGACCAAACTGTACAATTGACTAACGCTGAAATAAGGTTGCATTTACAAATTAACAGTAAACTAAAATGCCAGTATGTAACATCGATAAGGAATCGGTAACACCGATAGTCCAACCAAAATAGGTGCAACGTCTCAAACATATTTCTTGAAATATGAATGTACTACATTGCACACAATTCACATGGACCGACATGTAACTGACGTGGTGTCAATGTCACATAATTTAGAGATAGCTACTGAAAAAACACGATAACCCATAAAAATGATGTTTTAACAATAGATGATTATAGAAAAAACTTCCAAAACCATACCAAAACATAGTACCTTCACAATCTAACAGAATTGAGTAAGAACTAGAACACCAAAAAACACAACAAATTTACAGAACATAGATCGAACAATGTAAAGTTACAATTACAAAAGACTAGGTGCTAGAAGGGTTGGAAAACCTTACCTTTGACAAGGGAAAAGAGGAAAGGGGCTGGGAGACTGTTGGAATTCGTGAGAAACTTAGGAACATAAGCTTGAACTGATTGTGAGAGACCCCATATTTATAGCCTTTGCGAATGACATTATTTTTGACCCTTGTGATGTCCACCTCTTATAGATCGACGTTGCACCTGTGACGGTTAAGCCGAGACAAAATGGACCCATGACCGACGTCACACATTTATACGGGTCTAACAATTTGAGCCCACAAGCTAGTCGGTAATACTTCGAATGTATTAAAAATATTTGGTCGCAACAAGTATTTGATAGATTCAGAATGATTGAAACAAATTATTCATTACACACAAGTCTTTTCTTATTTTTTGAATGATCGTAATATTATTAAATTTGTCATATGTTAGGTTAAATATTAAAGATTCAATAACATTAAAATAACACTACAAGAGACAACACCTTTTACTTCAATTTTGCAGGAGTTTTACCTTGGTTTTTGGTCCAGAAAAGCTAAGGTAAATATAGTCGGAATAAAAATTAGGTTTTTTACCTCGGTTGAAAACCGAGGTAAAAAATATCTTTTACCTTTGTATTCAACCAATGTCAGTATGAATTATCAGTGACATCCGTTAAAGAAAGAAGGTTGAGGATTCAAGAACGTATGTGCGACCTCGTTTGGAGCAACCTCGACTTCCACTTGTATGCGAGGTTATCGAATGCGAGAAGGGAGTCGAAGGTTGATGAAATAATGTAACATCAGCTTGTAGTCCCCACAATGTGCGATATTGCATGATGTGGATCACCGACGCCATGTGGATGCTGACGTTGAACATTTACAAAAACAACGTCGTTTTGATTGGCCGATGTCGCAAAATACAGATGCCGATAACTGCAATTTTGGTCACGTGTCGTCTGGGCAATAGTCTGCGCGGCGTTGCAGGCCCAGTCGGTCAAAATTTGTTTAACGTACAATATTATTATATTTAATTTTTGATGGTCAAATGATTAAATGTCATACTACATCCAATTGTTTTCAATTAATTTGGGAAAGAATGACATGTTCAAACCAACAAAACTATAACATATAATACATTTGTATTCAACATGTCATCACATATTGAAATACATATGGTTAATTTGAAATTGACTAATTATTTGTATTGAAACACCGTTTTCTATTTTGCACACCATTAAAACTGTTAGGATGACTAGTGAAATGACAAGTCATTCCATCTTCATGCTAAAGGTCCATCGATGGCTCTCCTCAGGCCTATTAACATCATTACATACAAAACAAAGTTTATGTTAGAATTGGTCATTCCTCAAATGAAATACACATAATGTAGTAAAACGTAGACGACATTAAATCTAAGATGGTAAAAGTATACAGGATTGGTTGCATGCGATGTCGTATAAATGGATTGAAAATGTCGCAAAGACCGACGAATAAGAAATATAGGTCATTCATTTACCTGACAACAATATGAATTGATATGCAAATTTATTATTAATTCGGTAACATTTCGTATGGGCCAATGACATGTGACCGAGGTCGCACATTCGAACTATGTTCATAGAAATCTCAGGATCTTTCTTCATAATCAAAATAAACATGGCACTATCTTGGAAAGAATAACAAAAAAAAAATGTATAGCATGTAAGTATCATACCTCATGTAATGTCAAAATCTTTGATCAATTATTGATTAGAACAATGTACAGTAGGATCATCACATAATTTGTTATTGAACATGGAATAGACGGAAAAGCTACCTCAATTAATTAGGAATCATAGATGCTCCATCCTCGGACACTTGTTGATGTTTGAGAGAAGCAACTTGGTTAGATCCTTAAATGTTATAAGGTTGTGGATGAAATTTATGGTGGGAATTTTGGTTGTTGGAAATGATATATGGGTGTTAGTGCTGAGATTTATTGGATTGAAATAGGGTGGGGGGGGGGGGGAATTTTGGGTTCAAATTTTTGGCTGAAAATTTGAATTCCCGCTTGAAGTTTTAGAGTTATCGACGTCGGTTAATATTTGTTTTAGTGTCGTATCTATCGACACAATTCCATGCTCACAAATAATTTCAATTCCGGGGGGTAATATACACTGTTTCAAGATTGCAGCCCGTCCATCGACCCGTTCATGCCAAAAGCTGAACTTTATTGTTATGAAAATTTAAATAAAAAAAATTTTATTTCTAATTTTGTATTTCTAGAAAAGGGCAATAATGGAATACTAACACAAACGTCAGACGGCTACCCCGAATTGCGGACAAGATACTTGAGATCCCAAGTCAAATTCTTTACCACCGTATCTGATAAAGAAACTCGCATAATCCCACACAGAGTTTCACAAGTTCTTTACGAATGACCCTTGTATACTTATAAGTAATCATCTACAATTTATTCTGGAAAATGTACTCGCGCTTTTTTAAATTTGATGGACGGAATTTTATTAGCCTTTTAATTTCACAAGAAACCTAGAATATATAATTTCATGCAATTCTATGTGGAGGAAATTATTACATTTATAGCACTTATTGTAAAGGCAATAATGGAATACCAACACAAATGACAGACAATTACCCCGGCCGCGGATGGGACACTTGCAATCCCAAGTTAAACTCTTTATCACCGTAACTGATAAAGAAACTCACATAATCCCATAATCCCATAGAGAGTTCCACAAGTTCATTACAAATGACCCTTGTATACTCATAAGTAATCGTCTACAATTTACTTTGGACAATGTACTTGTGCTTTTTAAAATTTGATGGACGGACTTTAATTAGCTTTTAATTTTAAAAAAACCTAGATTATAAACTTTCATGTGATTCTATGTGGTGGAAATTATCATATTCATAACGCTTATTGTAAGGATCATAATGGAATACTAACACAAATGACGGACGGTTACCCCAGATCGCGAACAGGACATTTGCAATCCCGAGTCTAACTCTTTACCACCTTAACTGATAAATAAACTCGCATAATCCCACCGAGAGTTCCACAAGTTCTTTACGAATGACCCTTGTATTCTTATAATTAATCATCTAAAATTTACTCTGGACAATGTACTTGCACTTTTAAAAATTTGATGGAGACACTTTTATTTCCTCTAAATTTCATAAGAACCTAGAATATATAATTTCATATGATTCTGTGTGATGGAAATTATCGTGTTCATATCACTTATTGTAAGGGTAATAATGGAATACTAACACAAACACTACAAGAAAAAACACCTATTACTTTGCCCCTTTATCTCAATTTTTTCCTTAACCCCAAAAAACTGAGGTAAAAAGTTCTTTTACCTTGGTTGTTTTTTTCGAAGTGAAATGTTTTTACCTCGGTTGAAAAAATTGAGGTAAATAATTGGTTTTTTACCCCGGTTGTATGGAATCCGAGGTAAATAATGTTCAGAATCAAAGTAAAAAGAATAACCAATGTGTGTACAACGTCTGTTGGCTTGGTCTGAGCATGTTGTATAACTAGATCTAGATATGACTGATCTTGCCAATTATACTATTTTGAACGATTTGTAGTCGATGTCCTATAGCAACGTCGCATACAACCGGACTTATTAAGTTACTTTGGTCCCACTGACCATATTCAATCATTTTATACCCCAAAACTTTCTCCCCATTCCGAGTTCCCACTTTGAAATTCAAATCTCCATTCTTAGAGGTGGCCAATAGGGTTGTTGATTTTTCTCAATTACCAAGTAAGTTTTCCAATATCTAAAATTTGTAGTTTCATCTTCAAATTAGGTTATAGGTTAGTTTATTTCATATGAGAGGATGTGCTTAAGTATGGGCTGATTGCAATCAGGCATTTCATCATTGTATATATGGGTTTTGTTTATATATATGTGTATGCTAATAGCTAATATATATATATATGATTTGTGTATGCATGTCATGAGTTGAATGAATGTAAGTGGATGTATTTTTTGCCAAGATAGGTTCATAAAGAGTGTGTACTTATTCTTGTATAGTAGGAATGCCTATGGATAAAACTCATTGTTTCGATGAAGATCGAACAAGCGATGGGTATCAATCTTTTGTAGCCAACTTCATTGAATATGTATTTGTAAATGCCACAAAGGAGAATTTGTCTTATGTATAAAGTCCATGCAAGAAGTGTCGGAACACCGCTATTCATGAACAAGAAATTTCTTTGAAGGAAGACTTAAAAAATTTGGTTTTGGTATGGGGAGAATGTGGATGAGCATACTAGAAATGAAGAAAAGGTTGAGAAGGATGACATGATGGATTAGTTGGTTAAGGAGATTGTCAAGAATTACACTGGAAATCCTAAAATAATTTCAGACCTCCACGGGAAAAAAGAGGCACTTCAATACGATGGATGCCCCGAAGGAATAAGTGTATTGAATGCTACATTGCAGTTGATGAATGTCAAAGCTAAGTATTCCTATAATAATTTCGTTTTCTCTACTTTAATGAAAGTTTTGAAAGAAATGCTTCTGGATGGCAATAGACTACCCAAAATGGTATATAAGTTGAATAAGGTACTATGTCCGATGGGCTTGGATTATGAAAAGATACATGCTTGTCCGAATGATTGTATCTTGTATATGGGAGATCACTTGTATGTGGAGGGATGCCCTAAATGCAATGCTCTAAGGTTTAAATTGAAGGAGGCCGATGTTGATGGGGAAATTGGAAATCAGTAGACGAAGAAGGTACCTGTCAAGGCTGTTTGGAATCTACCTATTATTCCTCATTTGATAAGATTGTTTGAAAATGCTGAGGATGCTAAGAATTTGAGTTGGCATGCAGATTAGACAGTGGTTGATGCTGAATTGATTAGTCATTTGGCCGACGATGATCAGTGGAAAAACAATATATATGGCATTTTCGGACTTTGGGAATGAGCCAAGTTACTTGAGGCTAGGTTTTTGCACCGATGGAATAAACCCGTTTGGTAATATGAGCATCAATTATAGTTCTTGGCTGGTGATGTTAATGGTTTACAACTCCCCCCTTGGTATTGCATGAAAATGAAGTACATAATGTTATCTCCAATAATCTCCGGTCCGAGACAACCAGGCAACAATATTGATCTCTACCTAGCCCCCTTGGTGGATTACTTGAAAAAGTTATGGCATCCTGGAATTAGTATGTGTGATTAGTTTCACAAGGAGAAGTTTAATTTCAAAGCGATGTTGTTCTGCACTGTTAATGACTTTCCCGCGTATGGGAACCTTTCTGGCTCTTTCGTAAAAGGATACAAGGCATGCCCAATTTGTTTAGATGGCACCGATTATTGTCAGTTGAGGCATGGAAGCTAGACTATGTACCTTGGTCACCCAGAGATGGCTTCTAACAACTCATCGGTGAAGGAATAAATTTGATGAATTCAATGGAAAGGTAGAGTTTTTGCCCCTCTTTCTGTATTAACATGTGCGTCAATCTTGTACATGTTGAGAGATTTTTGTAATGACTTTGGGAAGAGGAAGAGGAAACCAAAGGTAGCTGGTAGTTGGAGGAAGTGTTACATATTTTTCAAACTACAATAGTGGGAGAAACTTAACCTCCAACACTATTTGGGCGTGATGCATATTGGAAAGAATGTATGTGACACTTTGGTTGGTACTTTGATGAATATCCCGGGTAAGACAAAGGATAGCATGAAGTCAATGAATGATATGGTTGAAATGAGAGTTAGACCTGATTTGTCCCCACATGTGCGGGGGAAGAAGACATACTTTCCAGTAGCTTGTTACACACCATCAAAAGCACATAAAGAGTTGATATGTTCTAGTCTCAAAGGAATGGATGTCCCGACGGGCTACTCATCCTGGGTAATAAATCTAGTGTCCGAAGAGGGATTGAGATTGGGGAGTATGAAATATCATGATTCACATTGTTTGATTCAAGAATTTCTCCCGGTTGCATAGATCCATCTTGCCAACTCACGTAAGGAAGTGCATTACCCGGCTGTGTTGCTTCTTTAAGGAAATTTTTTGTAAAGAGATCAAGCGTGGGAAATTGGAGGAACTTTAGGAAGAAATAATTATCATTTTGTGTGAGCTGGAGATATATTTCCCCCCTTTTTTCTTTGACATAATGGTGCACTTGTTGGTTCATGTTGTACGGGAAATTTTGATTTGTGGTCCTGTTTACCTTCGATTGATGTATCCTTTCAAGAGATATATGAAGATATTCAAGGGTTCTTTGAAAAATCATTTTCACCCGGATGCCAGTATAGTCCAGAGGTATGTGACTGAGGAAAATGTAGAATACTGTATGGAATTTTTTAAAGAATGAAGATTCAGTTGGCGTACCAAAATTTCTCCATGGCGATAGAGTTGGAGGCAAAGGTTTGCGATAAGGAACAACCCAGGTATTAACCCATAATGAGTTGATGAAAGCACACTTATATGCCTTGTGCAACCTTGCATAAGAGCCATAGTTACATCATTGATAAGGTAGTCGATTGTAGACAGTACCTAAATCCACAAAACCCATTAAATCTTGCGAGGTCGCAGACATGTATACAGGATTTTATGTCAGCCGAGTAGTGTTTTAAGGCATGCCTATGACATCGCACACTACATAACTTTGATTCATGAATTGAGAGCAAAAATATTCTAACCAGAACTTGGAATGTAAAACCTACAAGGAAAACATTTAGAGTTCACAACAGCCTAGTCAACAACTATTTGTAGCAAAAATATAGATAAAACATCAAACATGATACATTAATGTATTGTACCATACGTAAATTGATAGCATAATAAAATTCTAGCATTCAATCGAAAACATAATCAATCTCAAAAATATTACACACCACTAATAAAATTCAATTCAATATCCAACAAATCATAACATCTCGTCAAATTAATTCTCAATGCCGGGCATCTTAGGTACCTGTTCATCCTCCATTTCAGTCTCACTATTGCCCTTAGTGTTTTCCCCTTCATTTTCACCAGACCCGGACTCATAGCTGGAATCCATCTCATCATCATTAGTGTCTAGTGCATGTACATTTGGGTTCTCAGACTCCAATTTAGCTTCATTTTCCACTGGCCCCCTGCTGTAGCCCCAGGGGTAAGATGGGCCCTCAACCACACCAACCCCACCATCATCTCCTATTGGTTAGCTCCAAACACAGCATATTAGCCTTCATATTCTCCATGCCCTTCAGGAGGGTACTCCAGGTTCTGCGTCTCATCCCCGATGCTACAAAAATAATGGTTGGACACATTATAATTAGCTACTTGATATACTCTAATGACGAAATAAAAATATATATGACCAATTTCATTACTGGAAGTGAATGGGACAGTATGCCCAACTTCGGCTGCTGATTGAGTCCCTTCTTCCCCAGGGGCGGCTGTCGGATCAAGATCACCCTTGGAGATGTTGCAATCAACCCACTCATCCACCTCCCAGTGCCAATGCTTTTGGACAAAATAGTTCTCATCATAGTATCTTGGGAGGTCTTCTAAATGGACCAGATGGGAACACTCTGTTTCTCCATGAGGGCAGTTATCACAATGCCGTAAGGGAGAATCATTCTCTTATTTGATTCAGCCACTATGTGCCTCTCTTGGATGATGGTGTAAAAAATCTTGTTCTTGTATGTGTACCAGTTGAGGACAGAGCCATTGATTGTGGGCTCGGAAGGATTTCCAGCCAGTATTAGGCAGTGGCAAATGAGGTAGCACTTTATCTTCTCATTGAGGTTGAGAACATCAATCTTGATTCCTCTCGGTTTAAAAGTCCCGTTGCCCACTTTCAAACTGAAGTACTTTTCAACCATTTGATTGGGATTGAGGGCCCCTGACTCATCATCCCCAGCCACCCTGTTAGGCCTATTGTCATGACAGTAGACTTGGATTCTTTCAACTGGGTTTTTCGCATCCTTACCAACTGTGCACCCAATAGCGTTGTTAACCAACTCACTTGTCAATACCATATCGACCCCGTTAACTAGAGTTTTGTACTTCCGGGTACTGAGACAAGTGAAATTTGAGTAGAAGTCTCCGACCTCGATCTTATATGTGGGCTTATCCAAGCAAATCAGCTCCTCAATCCCCAACAGTTTGAATGCCTCGAGGAATACTTCAAGGTGGAGCCGCTCTTGCTGATGACTTTAGTGTAGCATTTCTCATTTTCCACTAGGATAAAACATTACTTGTCATAGGTTGGTGTTGGTGGGGGGGGGGGGGGCTTGCTTAGCTTTCTTTGCATGAAACGTGCCCTCCCCGCTGCCCTTTACTCGGGACCTTTTCACTGTGCTTTTAACTGGCATCTTATGGACAACATTAGAAACAATAAGTAGTGATGTGTTTAAATTGATTTGCTGTTGTAGCACATAACATGACCGATCATTATTATTTCGATAACATTTTGACTGACACGATTAACCGCTGCGAGATCGCACATTCAACAACATTAGAAAATGTATGAATGTGCGACCTCACAGAGTAGTTCAATTAGGTCAAATTGTTAGCAACATACACACGAATGGTAAAAAAATGCCTAAAAAGTATGAGAAATTCTAAAAACACCATCAAACCGTAGGAAATATGCATAAAATCAACTTTTTCCCAATACCAATCCTCCCCATTTCATCCATGCACTAAAGAACATTATCATACACTACTAAAGTAGCCCTAAAACATAACCATTCATATAGAAGTAAGATAAATCTTGCACATTGGACTAAATATACAAATAACAACAACATACAAGCTCTAACAATTATCCTAAACCACATAACAAATAGATAAAATAAAAATTTCTGACCTTGTCTGGGGTTTGTTGGTAATGTGGGAATCTCTTGCGCTGTTGATGGCTAGTGACGAACAAGGAGTAGTGGAAAGCCTTCAATTTGTTTTATAAAGGTTGCGGTTGGGCGGTTGAATTCAGTAATTTTGTGGTAGTTTTGTAAAGGGGGGAAATTTTGAATGTGCGACGTCGAGTTCATGGAATGCGATGAGACAGAGCTTTGCCACTTACAGTACTTCGACATTACGCTTTCATTTAACCATGTATGCAAAGTCATAGTAGTTGTCAACTTGGTCATTCGATGAATTCATAGTGGACGAGGTCGCGCAAAAAGGTGTCTGGGCCAAATAAAACCCAGTAAAACGTAGCATAGCAGTTGTACTAGGTACAATGTAACCTATGTTAAAAGGTTCCTGGGCCAAATAAAACCTAGTACAAGTAGATAGCAGTTGTAATGATTGGTGATGAGAGAAGCCATTGTAATTACTATGACTAACATCTAGTAGTTCATTACAAGGTTGGCTAAGCCACACCCTACACAAACATGATAAATGAACAATTACTGTACAAAAATTAGACGTCTAAGAGGATTGTGTATTTGTATTGATATAAATAATTCCCTATTTAATAAGTGTAACTAACATTACAATCTTGCGTACAATTAACTGTAACAAGCCATAACCGGACCAAAATGTGATACATTGCACTAGATTACCCTTTATAATTGTGATAGGTTGTACTGGAATACCAGTTATTATCTCGATGGTTTACGACTAATGCTTCTTTCTCAGACTATCAATCCTATAACATGGTTCAATGAACAATGGTACCAAATAAGATACATTGTACTGGATTACCCTTCATAATCATCAAACACGTTCGTAAAATTCCTTTACTAATACTTTAGGTCCTTTCTCAATGCATAACATGATTACCCTTTAAAATTGTTACAACTGATATATACTTGTATATGATGACAGAGGTCCAAGGGTTTACTTTACTTGACAGCCAAATTTTATTTGGAAATCATCGTTCTATCCTGAAAAAGTTATTTATACTCCTCTAATACCATCGGGTATGACTATTGAAGGAAAAAAATAATTTCTATATTATAACTAATTTTGGAAATGTTAGACATACCCATGTTGTCAACGTCGCTGGTAATCTCGCATTTGGCGAGGGGAACATGAAGACACACCGATATCGTTCCTTATCGTGAAATAGGCCATTTGGTTCCCAGATAGGCTCAACATATGAATTCCAATCTACAAAGATATCGATGTCGCACAAACGTCGTATTAGTTGAACTGTGAACGAATATATTACGAATTCAGACATTTTTACAAGATGGGCCTGATGGGCTGCTTTTGACCCAATAGATGAAGGCCTATAATGAACACACACAGGGAGTTGTATGTAACACGCGATGTCACATGAATGGAGGGAGAATGCAAGTATGCGCCATATTTAGCAAAAAAAGGCCCAAAATCTTTGAAAGAGCTTTTATTGCCAAAAATGGTGCCCTCCATCCTCCAAGAATAGAATTTCATGTTTCTCAACTCCTTTCTCCTCTTAGGAAATAGCCACAAAATAGTTCTCATCTATCTCTCTATTAGATGCTTAATGGAGGTCACCAAAGTAGGGGGTGTGGAGGTCACCAAAGTTGGGGATTCCATGAATCAAAATTGTGGTAAGATTTAATTTTTCATACCATACAAACATGACCGTATTGTTCGTTTTACATTCATTAACCTAGAATGTTGAATGAGATTTTTTGTTATTTTGTGTTTTAGGTATCATCTATTTTTCATATGGCCAATACATGAAGGATTGTGTGTGGTTACATTAAATATTTAATTTTTGAATGTGTATTGTGTGTACCACTTGTTGAAGTTTACATATGGTGCTTATTCAATATGGAAATGACATGAAATACTTTATTTATTTCATTTTTTAAAAATAAAATGGAGATCATCTTCACCGAAGTTGTATATAAGGTGTCACCTAATGGATGTTATGGTTATTTTTGTTTAAAACCCTTGATGTAGTAGCATTTTCCAATCATTATTCTGGTGTGCATCACTCACTCGTGGCTTGTGAATGACATAGTGTTGTGTGATTTATTGCCTTTATTTTTAGGTCATGATGTGGTAATCCACGACAAGAGGAAGTGGCCTGAAGGAACTAGATATCAAAATGGTTTGAAAAGATGTAAGGAAGGTCGGGGTAGGGCTATTTGCAAGGAATTAATGGGCATGGTGGACAAAGGTATGAAATGTCAAATGAAATTCGACCACATAGGAAATGCATTTGGCAAGAATAGAAATTGGTGGTCTAGTAACCTAGGATTGATAACTAGGACAAAAGTTGACATTTTCTTGTAAAATTCTTAGCCTCGGGTTGATACGGCTTTCAAGGAAAAGTTGTGGAAGGCCCTAGAATTGGCATTTGAAATTATTGTGAAAACATGGAAAAGTTGAAGACAGGAACGATATACCGCTTTGGCAAGTGATGGAGAGATTTCAAAGCCAAATTGGCAAGGGATTACATTTTGTGGAAAAAGAAACATTTGAACCCAAGGATTAAGCATCCGTTCATAAGTGACTCTAGCTGGAAGGGTTTTGTTACGAGAAAACCGGCGGACGAAGCATTGGTAAGAGATTAACATTTACATGGTTTGAGGTTTATACATAGTGGATACATAATTATATTTGTAAAAAAAGTAATTTTTTGATGATTAGATTAACTTATGCATGAATTTATTACGATTAAAACATCAGTTATGAATGTGGTTTGTGACTGTCAATGATTTATTGTTGTTGAGGTCCCTGTTTTCCTTAAACATAAGTACTAGGATCTGGTTCTACGATGCTGCATAGTACCCATCGGACTATGGTCCATCTGTACAGAATGTTTTGTGAAATTGCGTGACATCAAGGATTAGGCACTGTCTTTGATTGATGATTATATCAACGTCGCAAATTGTCCGTTCATAAGCTGCGAATTACCAACCGACCGTTAACGATGTCGCATAGATACAGGGGAATTCTTATACAATTTCACCTCTTTATTTTTTTTATTCTTTACATTAGGATGATGACTCGAATGAATTATTTTACAGGGTCCTAGAGTTAAACATATTGAGGTTGTAGAAGGAAACAAAATGCGACATACCATGAGTCGGGATGGCTATGCACTGGTCACAAGAATTATCATGAAGGATGGGATGGTGGATGATGAGGAAAGGATTTCTACGAAATATCCCACACCAGATAAGGTTCCCCAATTTAAAAAATGGTTGAAAGGATATAAAAAGCGAGGGAAGAAGGAAGGTAAGTTCCACACCAATGAAGCGGAGGTGGTTGCCCAACAAATTGTGAGTTTGCTAACATTTTAGTTGAATTAGTGTATGTGAAATTGTTTGAGATAATTTTGACCTATTAAATGAGTTTGATTATTGGTAATTTTTAGGAGGACTCAAAAAGAAAACAAGAGTCGGGCGAGTTCGTTGGGGTTGGAAAGAAGGACATACTAGGTGTAGCGCTTAACAAGGAAAAACATCCGGGCAGGGTCCAGGGTGCCGGCACACTCGCTAGATATAAGGACATCTTTGTTAAACCTCGATGACCTAAGGTTGATATTTGATCAAGTAGTAAAAGAAGAGAGATTGATGGTTTGAAATCCACATTAAGCCAACTAGTGGCTTATGTCTCTCAAGAATTGAATGGGAGGAAAATGCCACTTGAATTGGAGGACAATCATTGTAAGTTTTAAACCAACAACCTCAATGACCCCTTGCACTACTTCTCTAGCAACCTTAACACATGAGCACCCATAGTGTCGTAGTGGGCCTGCCCCACTTTTTTTGACTTCAATAATACCTCTTGCATTTGACCGACTAAGAACAAAGTTAGTATAGTCAACACAATGTAACATGGAGGTATACGTGAATATATTACTTTTCATTTTCAAAATATTTTATAATTTGTTCTTAAATAGCAATTCTTTTATTGAAGGATAATTCCTTGTGCATTCTTCTTGCCGAACGTGTTGATATTGAGAGCCATGTTATGACCAAAGGTAAACTGTACACATCCATATGACCGCATCATCATAAGATGGTTGCAAAGGAGAACATGGTGGTCAACGTCACAAAGACCCTTGTTGATGTTATTGGTCTTCTAATCCCAGAGGCCGAGGCAACTTTAGTGGATGAGGCTGTGGGAATGTTTGTTGAATGGCCCTTTTGTTTGGTATCTATTAAGGACAAGATTGTTCCCCCAAGAAGGTAAAAAAAATAGGCAATACGGCTGTGAGCACAAACACAAGTTATTTACATAAATTTTCTAATTTGTTTCACGTAGATCCAAGAAATCATTAGTAGCCTGAAAAAATCCTCAAGTACATGTGGGGATTGGAAACCTACAAAAGCCTGTGTCTCCAGAGTCAAGGCACCTTCATTCAATCCGTCCAAGGATGGGTGTCTAAAGAATATCCACACGACTGTGAAAACTCACCCTACCTCATCTTCGTACAAAATTACCATGGATGTAGTTGGTATTTTGGGTTACAAGGAAAATCCAATCATCCGGAAGGAGGATTTTGAGGCATTATTCCATTTCAATAATGTCCCCCGACCCGTAATGCAACCTAATTGCATGTAAGTATAAATGAAATGTCCAACATGGTTTTATTTATTGCGTTTCCCCTCAATTTATCAAGACTAACTATGTATGTAGGCTTTTGCATATGCAATCAAAATCCAAAATGAAAGGGTGTATAGGGGTTCTTTGCCCCTTCAAGATCCAACATGAACATGTGGCAATGGAAGAGTATTTGGCTTACTAGAGCTTCCGGTTTATGAAGAATGAAAATTCAATATATATCGCACCTTATTATGAGAGGTGACTCAAATCTACATCATTACAAAAAAACTAATGTTTTGATTCAAATTAAAAATATTGGATTATAATGAACTAATGGAAAATTCATTTTTCTAGCAATCATTTGATGGTCACCTTCTTTGTTATTCCCACAAGCACGGTGTACTGGTTTGATCATTTACATCAAACACCCCCGGATACAATTTCATTCGCAATTGAAAAAGAGACGACGGATCACTTAATCAACCACCCCAAGGCATTCCATTGGAAATCCCAAAAGGTCAGAATTCAAATCTAAGCATAACATGACATAACTATTGCTATAGCTACATCTCTTTGTGTTCATAATCAAATTGCGTGTATCGATAGCATAAAAAATAATCGGCCCCCATGGCAAAGCGGTTACTATTGCATGCACTTTATGAAGGACTTTGTGGCGAATGCGAATGAGAACAAATATGAACTAGAAAAGGTAACTCAAATCCACAGATTATGTTTCAATAAACAATGAAATGGACTCCGTCTTGATTAATATGGTGTTTACTCCGTCTTGAAGTATTTTCCCGAGGACAAACTGCCATACGCCATCAAGCATTTGGATGAAATACGTGAAAATTGGGCAATTTTCATGATGGTAAAAAATTTGAAGGATTTTCTTATCCCATCCAATATATGAGGAACTATTATTAGGTCAACTTTTTTGTGCTAGCATAATTTTCTAAAATGTCCATTGATACTTTGCAAGTTTTTTTTGGATACCTTCATATAAATCTCTATCTACTTTTGGAGTATCAAAGGTATAGTTAATTTCGTGAGAATTTTGGTATCTTTTTAAGTCCATCGAAGGTGTATCATGTATCCTTCTTATCTGTATGCATTATTGTTGCTATAGCTACATGTCCTATAAATAACGTTTGAGGTCGAAAACAAATTTTTAATGAAATTTGCATTGCTGTTTATATTAAATGTAATAACACCACTGGTGTACAATTTACCATTCTACTCACATGACTTCTGAACAACGTTGCTAAATGGTCATCATAGATTAGCGACAGTGCCTTGATAGAAGTGATGTCACTTATTACGAGATCGCACATACATCGTTCATCACGTAACCAACACGTTCATCACACAACTGCAAGCGAGGTCGGTTTACAAAAATGATATTGTGGTATCAACATGTAACATCATCATCTCACATGTGTCGACCAATCGATTTTGATCTAAACAACGTCACACAACATCGACCACATTGCATTTTCTAGTCGACATCGCTAATTGTTTGGGTGGTGACTCTGTGATAACTCATTTACTGCCATTTATTTTGACATAAAACCGAGGTAAAAGACAACAATTATTGTGGTTTGTAACCGCAGTAAAAAGCAGATGACATTGCGAGGTCAGTAATATGAATGAGCGACTTCACCTATAGGACCTGGCGAATTTACACATGAAATTCTTGACATTGATTCTAACGAGGTCGCAGGATTCTGGGTAAGTCGGCCACCTCCACAGGTTACCAATGTTGCAACATATTCGGTAGCCCTGTCAGCCATTGCAGTATTTACCTCAGTTATTTTTCCAAAAAACCGAGGTAAAAAATACTTTTCACCTTGGTTTTGTACCAAGGTAAAAAAAAACCTTTTTACTCCGCCCACATTTACCTCAGTTTGTTTTGGACAAAAAACTGAGGTTAAAACCCCCGAATAACCAAGGTAATAGGAGATGTCTCTTGTAGTGAAATGATGGATGGTTACCCAAGATCGCGGACGGGACACTTGCAATCCCAAGTTAAACTCTTTACCACCGTAATTGATAAAGAAACTCACATTATCCCACAGAGAGTTCCACAAGTTCTTTATGAATGACTCTTGTATACTTATAAGTAGTCATCTACAATTTAGTTTGGACAATGTACTTGGGTTTTTTTTAATAAAAATATTTGTATATTAAGATCTCAACCCAAAATCACCTCATTGGAGTCCTTTACACTAGACCTTTTACAATCTCCTATTTAACTATAAATCTTAGATTGTAACCAAATTCAATCAATCCAGAATTGAAATCAAATAAACATTTTCAGCCCATTTGATTCTTCCACGGCCCAACACTTGCATTGTCTCCTTTTCATCTATTTTCTCCACTGCATTTTCCTCCTTTCTCTGCTTTCCCTTCTGCTGCTCTTCATCCTCACACATCAAATGCTCCATCTCTTTACTCAACCTCAATTTATGTCTTTTTTTATCCCTCCATTCACATTCCATGACAACTTGAGCCACAATTGTGAGCATCTCAGTTTTCTCCTTTTCAAAAATCCTCTTGTTTTTCTCCATCCAAATAGCATGCATTGCATTTACAACTTTTATCTGTCTCTGCTCTTGCCTTCCTTTTGCTTGCTGATACAACATTCTTTTCTTCTCTCTTAAGTTTCTGCCCAGACGCATCCCTAGCTTGGTAAAACAATCCTGTTACAAACTCACACTCCACAAACAGTTGGTGTGTAGATTTACCTTTCTTATCACACAACAACATACTGTGTGCTCAATGATGCCAAACTGATTGAGTCTGTCAGTTGTTGCAGGTTTATTATTTAAGAACATCATGATGAAGAACCGATGTCTAGGATGGACTAACCTGTGCCAAAAAATCACTGATTTTTCTTTTACTTCTTCTCCCCCCTTCAACAGATCATACACTGATGTAGCCTTCAATTTCCCCTGGAATCACCATATTTTTCTAGCTCCCTATGCACCTTACCTCTCAACCTTAACAAGGTATTCCAAGCCTAGCTTTGAGAAGTAAATGTTTTACTCTCATTAAACTATTTTCCTTTCATATAGTATGATTAAATCCACAGTATCCACAATATATCCTCATTCCTGTCAATATCCCAAACATGTTTACAAATAGCTGCCAAATTCCATATGACTAGATCTCTTACAGATAGCTGACAAAAGTCTTTCATTTTCCTCCTTACCCTACATATAACTGCTACATATTTTAACAATTCTTCTATTAACACTTTCTGAAAACTTTATAACAGCAATCCCAACACAAGTAGTGCTGAGTAATACTAAATTGATCAGTTGCAATTTACCAGCATGTGACAGATAGTTCGTTCCCCAGCTATTGATTCTCCCTTTGACTTTTTCAATCAGTGTTTCACAATCAACTTTATCCCACGTGAGTGTAGATAAATGTAGCCATAAATACTTTATAGGAAACTAACTTTTCTTAATCTCCATATCTGCTGCTAATATGTTTTTTTCATCTTCATCCATCCTTGAGAAAACTATCTTTGACTTCTTTGTGTTCACTCCCAGTCCCTTAGCATCCGGGAATTCCATGAAACACTGCTTAACTCCTGTTACAGATTTTCTATTTGAACCACAGAACAATAACATATCACCTGCAAAGAGTAATGATTTGACTCTTTCTTTACCACTCCTCTGCTAATAATCAATTAGCTTTTCTCCATAAGCTGTATGCAGCACTCTAGTCAAATTTTCCATACATATCACAAACAGTAGTGGGTACATGGGATCCCCCCGCTTCACTCCTTTTCCTGCCTTTAAGAATTCTGAGTACTTGTCATTTATAGACAGACAAAAAGAATAACTTCTAACACATCTGTCTATCCATTTAACCATTAATTCTGGAAACTTTAACTCCTGTAACCAGCCCTCATTAATTTCCATCTACTGTTGCCAAAGGCTTTACTTATGTTTAACTGCAAAACACAAGAGGTTATGGGCTATATGTCTACTTTTAATAAAAAGTACTCTGATTAGTACTTATTATTTTAGGCAATACAGTCCTTAATCTAGCACATATGGTTTTTGTTATAATCTTATTAACAAATGAGCACCACGTTATAGGTCTGTAGTTAGAGGGTACTTGAGGCTGCTCTATTTTCGGTACAAGACTGATAACAGCAACACTGAAGGTCTATGGAATTCTATCTCCTTCAAAGAATCCAGTCACAACTATCACCACATCACCTCCAACTATGTTCCAAGTTTCTTTAAAGAACTCGCTTATATACCTATCTATTCCTGGACTCTTAGTGGATTTTATGCCCTTTAGGCCATCACTATCTCCTTTCTATCTACTGGATTGATAATGTCCACCCGCTGATTGACATTCACCACCTTGCCATATTGTACTCCTCTATCCATCCCTTTTGTTCCAACTGACTTTCCCAACTGAGTTTTAAAATGCTGAACCAGGCTTTCCTCAAATCTTTCCCGATATGTAAAAAATTCATCCCTAACTCTTAGAGCCACTATATTTCTTCTACATTGCTTTGCCTTCATTTCTATATAGAATACTTTTGTTGGCCTATCCCCTTCATTAAGCCACTGCATTTTTTTTAATTCTGATGCAAGAATCTCCTTTCTGCCTCCTTCAGTTTCTCCACTTCCCTCCTGTCTTCTCTTTCTTTCTCTTATTTCCAAACTGACTTTGGATCTTTGTTTTCTTCTTCTTGGGAATTACTCCATTTCACCATACTATTTTCTACCTTTTCTCCAATTTCCCTAAACTCTCACCTGTTCAATCTGGCCAGGGGTTTCTCCAGTGCCCTCAGTGTTATAGCCAGGTCCTGTAAATTCCTAGGTATCAAACTCCTCCATACCTGTGCTACAGTCCCCTCAAAGTATTCAGACAATGAGTACATGTTAAAATAATTAAAATATTTTTGGAACTTTACTTTTTTACTACGTAGCCTTATAAACAGTGGAAGATGATCAAAGGCTATCTCACTCACTACTTCACAATAGGTTTTACTCTGGTTGCTCATCCATTCTGCATTAGTCAACCCTTTGTCTATTCTGCTCATTATCTTTTCATCACCACTCCTTCAGTTACTCCAGGTGTAGAAGTTCCCCACTATTTTCATGCTCAGTAGTTATAGCTCTTCCACCACTCCCAAGAAATCTTCCCATTCCTTCTCCACTACTGGCAGACCTCCAGTTCTATCCTCACATTCAAATGTTGCCCCATTTACCTCGGTTTTTTTTATAAAAATCGAGGCCAAACCCCCTCAATAAGCGAGGTTATAGGTGTTGTCTCTTATAGTGAAAGAAAAGATAAGTACCTCAGATCACGGACATGACAATTGCAATCCCAAGTCAAATTCTTTACCCGCCAAAGAAGAATATTGTATACTTATAAGTAATCATCTACAATTTACTCTGGAAAATGTACTTGCGCTTTTTAAAATTTTATGGACAGACTTTATTAGCTTTTAATTTGAGAAAAAACCTAGAATACATAATTTCATGTGATTCTATGAGGTGGAATTTATCGTGTTCATAGCGATTATTTTAAGGGCAGTAATGGAATACTAACACAAATGACAGACGGTTACCCCGGATCTCGAATGGGACACTTGCAATCCCATGTCAAACTCTTGACCACCATAACTGATCAAGAAACTTGCATAATTCCACAGAGAGTTCCACAATTTATTTACGAATGACCCTCGTATACCTATACGTAATAATATGCAATTTACTCTGGATAATGTACGTGCGCTTTTTAAAATTTTATGGACGAATTTTTATTAGCTTATTATTTCATAAAAAACCTAGAATATATAATATCACGCGATTCTATATGTTGAAAATTATCGTGGTCATTGCACTTATTGTAAGGGAAATAGTGAAATACTAACACAAATGATGGACGGTTACCCGCGATCACGGACGTGACAACTGCAATCCCAAGTTAAATTGTTTACCACTGTAATTGATAAAGAATCTCGGATATTCCCACAGAGAGTTCCACATGTTTTGTTTACAAGTAATCATCTACCATTTGCTCTTGACAATTTACTTATGCATTTTTAAATTTGATGGATAGACTTTTATTTGGTTTTAATTTCATAAAAACCTAGAATATATAATTTCATGTGATTCTATGTTGTGGAAATTATCGTGTTCATAGCGCTTATTGTAAGGGCAATAATAGAACACTACCACAAATGATGGACAGTTACCCCAGATCACTGATGGGACACATGGAATCCCATGTCTAACTCTTTACCACTGTAACTGATAAAGAAACTAGCATAATCCCAACGAGTGAGTTCTACAAGTTCTTTACGAATGACCCTTGTATTATATATAAGTAATCATCTACAATTTACTCTGGACAATGTACTTGCGCTTTTTAAAATTTGATGGATGAAATTTTATTAACTTTTGATTTCATAAAAAACCCAGAATGTATAATTTAATATGATTATATGTGATGGAAATTATCGTGTTCATAGCACTTATTGTAAGGGCAATAATGAAATACTAACACAAATGACAGACGATCACCCCAGATCGTGGACGGGACACTTGAAATCTTAAGTCAAAATCTTTACCACCATAAATGATAAAGAAACATGCATAATCCCACAGAAAGTTCCACAATTTCTTTACGAATAACCCTTGTATACTTATAAATAATCATCTACAATTTACACTGAACAATGTACTTGATCTTTCTAAAATTTGATGGACAGACTTTAATTAGCTTTTAATTTCATAAAAACCCAGAATGTATAATTTCATGTGATTATATGTGGTGAAAATTATCATGTTCATAGCGCTTATTGTAAGGGTGATAATGGAATACTAACACAAATGATGGATGGTTGCCCCGGATCACGAACGAGACACTTGTAATCCAATGTCAAACTCTTTACCCTTGTAACTGACTCACATAATCCCATAGAGAGTTCCACAAGTTTTTTTGCAAGTGATCCTTGTATAATTATAAGTAATCATCTACAATTTACTCTTGACAATGTACTTGCGCATTTTAAAATTTGATGGAAGGACTTTTATTAGGTTTAAATTTCATAAAAAAAACCTAGAATATATAATTTCATGTGATTCTATGTTGTGGAAATTATCGTGTTCATAGCACTTATTGTAAGGGTGATAATAGAATACTACCACAAATGATGGAAGATTATCCCAGATCACAGACGGGACACTTGGAATGCCAAGTCAAACATTTTACCATTGTAACTGATAAACTCACACAATCCCATAAAGAGTTTCACAATTTCTTTACAATTGACCCTTGTATACTTATAAGTATCATCTACAATTTAGACAATGTACTTGCACTTTTTAAAATTTGATGGACGGACTTTTATTAACTTTTGATTTCATAAAAAACCGAGAATATATAATTTCATGTAATTCTATGTGGTTGAAATTATAGTGTTCATAGCACTTATTTTAAGGGAAATAATGGAATACCAACACAAATGAAGGACAGTTACCCCAGTTCGCGGACGGGACACTTGAAATCCAAAGTCAAACTCTTTACCACCGTAACTTATAAATAAACTCGCATAATCCCAAAAAAAGTTCCACAATTTCTTTACGAATGACCCTTGTATACTTTTAAATAATCATTTACAATTTACACTGAACAATGTAATTGAGCTTTCTATAATTTGATGGACGTACTTTAATTAGCTTTTAATTTCATAATAACCTAGAATATATAGTTTCATGTCATTATATGTGATGGAAATTATCGTGTTCATAGCACTTCTTGTAAGGGTAATGATGGAATATTAACACAAATGACGGATGGGTATCCTGGATCACGGACGGGACAATTACAATCCCATGTCAAACTCTTTACCACCAAAACTGATAAACAAACTCTCATAATCCCACAGAGAGTTCCACAAGTTCTTTTACCAGTGACCCTCTTATACTTACAAGTAATCATATACAATTTACTCTTGACAATGTACTTGAGCTTTTTAAAATTTGATGGACGGACTTTTATTACGTTTAAATTTCATAGAAACCTAGTATATATAATTTCATGCGATTCTATGTTGTGAAAATTATCATGTACATAGTGCTTATTGTAAGGGCAATAATAGAATACTACAACAAATGATGGATGGTTACCCTAGATCGCAGACGAAACACATGCAATCCCAAGTCAAACTCTCTACCACTGTAACTTATAAAGAAACTCGCATAATACCATCTAGAGTTTCACAAGTTATTTACGAATGACCCTTGTATAGTTATAAATAATATTCTACAATTTAATCTAAACAATGTGATTGCACTTTTTAAAAATTTGATGGACAGAATTTTATTAGCTTTTAATTTTAAAAAGAATTAGAATATATAATTTTATGCTATTCTATTTACTGAAAATTATCGTGTTCATAGAGTTTGTTGTAAGGGTAAGAATGGAATACTAACACAAATGAGGGACGGTTACCCCGGATCGCGCACGGAACACTTGGAATCCCAAGTAAAACTCTTTACCATCGTAACTGATAAAGAAATTCGCATAATCCCACAGAGAGTTTCACAAGTTCTTTACGAATGACCCTTGTATACTTATAAGCAATCATCTAGAATTTACTCTTGACAATGTACTTGCACTTTTTAAAATTTAATGGACGGACTTTTATTAGCTTTTAATTTTAATAAAAAACCTAGAATATATAATTTCACGTGATTATATGTGGTGGAAATTATCGTGTTCATAGCACTTATTGTAGTGGAAATAATGGAATACTAACACAAATGACAAACTGTTTCCCCAGATTACGGACGGGACACTAGGAATCCCATGTTAAACTCTTTTCCACTGTAACTGATAAAGAAACTCGCATTATCCCACAGAGAGTTTCACAATTTCTTTACGAATGACCCTTGTATACTTATAAGTAATCATCTGCACTTTACACTGAACAATGTACTCATGCTTTTTAAAATTTGATGGGTAGACATTTATTAACTTTTAATTTCATGAAAACCTAGAATATATAATTTCATTTTATATGTGGTGAAAATTATATTGTTCTTAGCGCTTATTGTAAGTTAAATAATGGAACTAATGCAAATGACAAATTGTTCCTCCGGATCGCAGACGAAACACTTGCAATCCCAAGTCAAACTCTTTAACAATGTTACTAATAATGAAACTCGCATATCCCACAGAGAGCTCCACATGGTTTTTACGAATAACCCTTATATACTTATAAGTAATCATCTATAACTTACTTTGCACAATGTATTTGAGCTTTTCAAAATTTGATGGACGGACTTTTATCAACTTTTAATTTCATAAAAAACCTAAAATATATAATTTCATAAGATTCTATGTGATGTGGTGGAAATTATCGTGTTCATAGCACTTATTGTAACGACGATAATGGAATACTAACACAATGATGAACGGTTACCCTGGATTGCATACGGGACACTTGTAATCCCAATTAAACTCTTTACCATTGTGTTCCATAAGTTCTTTACGAATAACCCTTGTATAATTATACATAATCTTCTAAAATTTACTCTTGACAATGTACTTCCGCTTATTTAAATTTGATGGGCGGAATTTTATTAGCTTTTAATTTCATGAAAAACCTAGAATATATAATTTCATGCAACTCTATGTGGAGGAAATTATCGTGTTCAAGGCGTTTGTTGTAAGGGAAATAATGGAATACTAAAAAAAGTGACAGGCGGATACCCCAGACCGCGGAAGGAAACCTAGCAATCCTAAGTCAAACACTTTAACACTGTAACTGATAAAGAAACTCGCATAAGGCTAGGGAGTGTTCCACAAGTTCTTCATGAATGGCCATTTTATACTTATAAGTAATCATCTATAATTTACTTTGGACAATGTACTTGCACTTTTTAAAATTTGATGTACGAACTTTTATAAACTTTTAATTTAAAAAAAAGACCTAGAATATATGATTTCATGCAATTCTATGTGGTGGAAATTATCGTGTTCATAACACTTATTGTAATGGCAATAATGGAATACTAACACAAATGACAGACGGTTAACCTAGATCACGGATGGGACACTTGGAATCCCAAGTCAAACTCTTTACCACTATAATAGATAAAGAAACTCGAATAATCCCACAAAGAGTTTCACAGTATCTTTACGAATGAACCTTGTATACTTATAATTAATCCTCTACAATTTACTCTTGACAATGTCCTTGCGCTTTTTAAAAATATTATGAATGGACTTTTATTAACTTTTGATTTCATAAAAAAACCTAGAATACATAATTTCATGTGATTCTATGTGGTGGAAATTATCGTGTTCATAGCACTTACTGGAAGGGAAATAAGGGAAAACTAACACAAATGATGGACGCTGACCCTGGATCGCGTACGGGACACTTGAAATCCTAAGTCAAACTCTTTACCACTGTAACTGGTAAAGATGCTCACATAATCCCACAAAAAGTTCCACATTTTCTTATGAATGACCATTGTATACTTATAAATAATCATCTACAATTTACATTGACCAATGTACTTGAAGTTTTTAAAATTTTATGGATGGACTTTAATTAGCTTTTAATTTAATAAAAGCCTAGAATATATAATTTCATGTGATTATACGTGGTGGAAATTATCGTGTTCATAGAGCTTATTGTAAGGGTTATAATGGAACACTAACACAAGTGACAGACGGTTACCCCAGATCACGGACGGGACACTTGCGATCCCATGCCAAACTCTTTACCACCGTAACTGATAAAGAAACTCGCATAATCCCACAGAGAGTTCCACAAAGGTTTTACAAGTGACCCATGTATACTTATAAGTAAGCATCAACAATTTACTCTTTACCAGTTACATGCGATTCTATGTGGTGGAAATTATCGTGTTCATAACACCTTTTGTAATGTAAATAATGGAATACTAACACAAATGATGGACGGATACCCCAGATCGTGGAAGGGACACTTGGAATCCCATGTGAAACTTTTTACCACTGTAATAGATAAAGAAACTCGAATAATCCCACAAAGAGTTTCACAATTTCATTAAGAATGACCCTTGTATACTTATAAGTAATCATCTACAATTTACTCTTGACAATGTACTTGTGCTTTTTAAAATTTGATGGATGGACTTTTATTAACTTTTCATTTCATAAAAAACCTGGAATATATAATTTCATGTGATTCTATGTGGTGGAAATTATTATGTTCATAGCACTTGTTGTAGGGGCAGTAATGGAATATTAAAACAAATGATGGACGGTTACCCTGGATCGTGTACTGTGATTGAATTTTGGCGCCAAAACTATTAATTTTTGCCCGAGTACTGTGATTGTACCGGTGTAGGACAGGAAAGCATGCGCATTTTGGTTGAATACCGGTATAGAAAATCACATTATCGGTGTAAAAGGCTACAAATGTAGCTGTAAAGTCTAAATACCGGTATAGAAAATCGCATTAAATGCTCACCTACCCCCTTTTTTAGCGGGTTAAAAATGGGATTTTTGGAAGAAGAGATTCATTAATGGTGTTTATTGGTTGATGAAGGCATTGAATTCTCCACAATGAAGATCCTTGAAGGTACTTTTTTTTGAATTACATTTATAGATATTAAGGATTTCATGTATGGTTTTGGTTAGTAGAGATATTTACATTTTGTGTTTGATCATTTGATGGTGATTGAGATAGATTTGTAGCTATTAGTTTCTGATTTGTTCTCAAGGTTGTTGTAGTTATAAGGCTATGGCTTTTGATTCCTATAGTGTTGGACATGTTAAGAATAATGTAATTGTAATGTGGAATTTTGGTATATTGTGCATTTATGATGTTGCATGATTAGGAAGTCATAATGAAAAAAATAATATTGTATTAAATGTGTTGAAGTTTGATTGTTGGATATTTATTGATATGTAGAGTTGTATCGCGTGATGGAGAGGTGCAAGCATGTATGCCAACGTTAGTAGGGTGAGCGATGAATATATTATATTCGTAGATGAGTTCTTGGAGCATGCTTTTAGTCGAGAAAAGCATATATTATGTCCCTGTTGTGACACTACCACGGAGACCCCCCTCTAGCACCGGTTTTTTAGCTCTTTTTTTAAAAACCGGTGCTAATAATGTAATAGCAACGATTTTTATTTTGTTAGCACCGGTTCTAAAACTGGTGTTAATTTAGCACCGGTTATAATTATGTTAGCACCAGCTTTTTTTATAATAACCGGTGTTAATATAATACCGGTCTGAAAATCGGTGCTAGAATTGATGAAAACCTGTTTTAAATTAGCACCGGTTTGAAAACTGGTGCTAAAAATCTGCATAACCAGTGAATTGAAAATTTTGGTGCCGGTGCTAAATTTTAACCGGTTTGAAAACCGGTGCTAGAAAATAAAGAAAACCGGTGTAAATTATATATTTGGCACCGGTTATAGAATTCGGTGCTAAAAAATTAAAGAAACCGGTGCTAAAAGAATTCCGGAAAAAAAGCGGGAAAAATGGCACCGTTTGATTTTGCACCGGTTAAAAACCGGTGCTAATAGGAAAAATGGCACCAGTTTTACGTACTATTCACAAAAAACCGGTGCTAAATTGAGCATTTAATGCTCCAAACTACCCCTCTAAAATTAGATCTGAACTTGTAGTTTCCTTCTCCCTTCATTGATGGAAGAGTTTTTGGATGGTGAGCGATAACTCAAAGCAATGAAGACCCATGAATGTAAGTTTTCATTAACTTCTTGGAATTTAAATCAAATAGCTAGTAGTTATAATAACCATAAATGCATGCTTGGAAAGAGTTTATTCGTATGTATTAATGGTTTCTATATGCCTTATGTCAGTTTAGTATCATGTTGTGAGAGTGTAAATGAGTGTGGATGTAAACATGGATGTATCCCAAGAGCAAGCTAGTTGATCGATTCACATACATATACACATACATGACACTTTTAGTATTGTGTAGCAAATTGATTGTGTTTATTTTTATTATGTTTGAACAATGAAAATTTCTGTACTTGTTTATTATGTGTTGTTTAGATACAACAGACCGAGGGTCGATGTTTGCGTAGAGGGAAAAAATGGTTAGCTATCCAAGTGTAGCTAGAGGGAGTGGTGAACATATTGCATTTATTGATTCATTTCTTGATTATGCCTTTGGTCGGGAGGAGAGGATATTTTGTCCATGCAAAAGATGCTTGTGTCGTGAACGGTTTGAGTATTGTGGGACTGTTAGATTTCACTTGTTGAAGAACGGATTTGACGAAGGTTACATTGTATGGACATTTCATGGAGAGGTTGAGCAAGGACATAACGGTTGTTTTGACAAGGTAGATGGAAACAAATATACCGTTGATGCTATCTTCGATGACATTGTAAGAGATTTTGAGGGGAAGCCTAAAATGTTGAGTGCTTTGCTGGACGAAAAAGAGAAGCCATTGTATCCGGGATGTAAAAGTAAGGATACCATAATCTCTTTTTTTATGGAGGTTTTCAATTTGATAGCCAAAAGTTCTTGGAGTGATGCTAGTGTGAATTCACTCCTAAAGCTTCTAAAGGATAAGTTTCCGGAAGGGAATGGAATACCAAAAAACTTTTACGAGGCCATGAAAATATTGTGTCCACTCGGTTTGGAATACAAGAAAACACATGCATGTCCAAATGATTGTGTGTTGTATGCCGGTGATTTGAAAGATGCAGTTCAATGTCCCGTGTGCAAACATTCAAGATATAAGGGTGTGAGGAATGATGATGATGGGTGTGTGGGTAAGAAGAAGAAGAATGTTCCATTGAAATGTATGTGGTATCTTCCTTTAATTACTAGGTTAAATAGGTTTTTCACGAATTCAAAAGATGCAAAGAACCTGCGATGGCATGGAGAGCGGGAAAGACCAAGCGACGATAAGATAAGACATCTGGAAGACGGTGAACAATGGAGAAATTTTGACAAGTGATATCCTTCATTTGGTTTGGAGGCTAGATATTTACGCCTTGCATTGTGTACTAATGGGATGAATCCATTCGGTAATATGTCATCGAAGTATAGTTCTTGGCCCGTGATGTTGGTTATATATAATTTGCCCTCTTATTTGTGTATGAAACGTAAATATGTTATAATGCCTTTGTTAATCTCAGGTCCTAGATAACCTGGGAATGAGGTTGATGTGTACGTGAGACCATTGATCGATGATATGAAGATATTGTGGGAAGAAAAAGCGGTGTTGGTATTTGATGCCCATATGAATGTGGAGTTTCAATTGTGTGCCATGTTTTTTTGCACGATCAATGATTTTCCAGCATATAGAAATTTATCGGGCTATATTGTGAAGGGGAACAAAGCATGTCCTATTTGTGAGGAGAATACAGAATTCAAACAACTAAGACATGGAAGAAATACAGTGTATCTTGGCCATAGAAAATGGCTGCAAGGAAACCATAAATACCGGGATGATGTGGTCAATTTTGTTGGTGGGAAAGAAGGAAGGAAATCCCCTACACCACTAACTGGTGTGCAGATTCACAATGAGGTAAAGAAAAGATCATTGGGAAAGTATAAAGGCAAGGACAAAATACATTGTGATGGTCCATGAAAGAAAAGATCAATATTTTTTGATCTACCATACTGGGAGCATCTTGAGGTTAGGCATTTCCTAGACGTGATGCATATTGAGAAAAATGTTTGTGAAAGTTTGATAGGCACCCTCTTGAATATTCCTTAGAAGACGAAAGAGAGTTTGAATGCCCAGTTGGACTTGGTTGATTTGGGAATCAGAAATGACCTCACTTCAGAAATGAAGGGTAAGAGGACTTACCTGCCCCTTGCACCTTGTACATTGTCAAAGAAGGAGAGAATCTCAGTTTGTGATGGTTTGAAATCAGTGAAGGTCCCAATTGGTTATTCATCGAATGTGAGTCGGTTAGTTACGATGGATTTTCAGATGACCGGGTTGAAATCTCATGATTGTCATGTTTTGATGCAAAAACTGTTACCTATTGCTATTCGTGGGGTAATGGAGGCTGACGTAAGGTACTCAATCACTTGACTTTGATTATTTTTCGCTTCCATATGCCAGAAGTCTATTGATCAGGATCATTTGGATGTCCTCCAAAAAGAAGTTGTTGTTGTGCTATGTAAGTTGGAAATGTATTTACGTCCATCTTTTTTTGATATAATGGTTCACTTGGTTGTTCATTTAGTGCAGTAGGTAAAGATATGTGGTCTGGTTGGTATGCGTTGGATGTACCCTTTCGATCGTCACATGAAAGTCTTCAAGGGATACGTGAAATGTATGAGTCGGCCGGATGCTAGTATTGTTGAGAGGTATGTTACCAAAAAAGTAATTGATTTTTTCTCTAGCTATTTAGAGGAACATAGAAATTTTGGGGTGCCCCTGAATCAACATGTTGGAAGGAAGGAGGGCAAACCGAGGTCAAGGGGAATGTTATTTACTCCATTGAATAGTGATCTGATGTCAGTTCATTTGTATGTGTTGAGGAATTGTATGGAGATGACTGCTTATGTGATTGAGCACCTCAATTTGATCACATAGTCTCATCCCACGTGGCCCCCTAATAAAGTTCAGTTGGAGCACAATGACAATTTTGTGAATAAGTTATATGATCGATACAATGTAGGTGATTACTACCCGCAAATTAGGGAATTTACAAGGAAGCCTAACTGCACGGTTTTGAGGTATTCCGGATATGACATGAACGGTTTCTGTTTTGCTACTAGGGACCAAGATTTAAAGAACAAAACAAAAAATAGTGGGGTATACATTGAGTTGGAGACAATGTGGCAAGCAAGTAAGAAAGACAATAAACCAGTCCTAGCTGTGATGTCGTTTTATGGTGTTATTGATGACATTTGGGAGCTTGACTATGGAGAATTCAAGATGCTAGTTTTCAAGTGCCAGTGGTTTGATAACATAACTGGAGTTCGAACATATTACACAATGGGATTTACCCTTGTTGACCAGACTCGTGAAGTATATGAAAATGATCAGTTTATTTTGGCCGAAGAAGCAAGACAAGTTTTCTACATAAATGACCTGTGCAATTTAGGTTGGTCTGTTATGTTACAAGGTAAGACATTATCTTTCCGTGATGAAATTGATTTTGAAGTTACAAGTGAAAGGTTAGAGTTCCCCTTTATTTCCCCTCTACTTAATAACAATGGGATTGAGGTGGGAGCAATACGGAGGAAACACAGAGATGGCATTTGGATAGATGAAGAAGGCCAAGAAATTCGAGAAGTTCAATCCAAGAAGAGGAAGATGGTTGAAGACTAGTGGGGGTCGATCAATGAATTTGAGATAAAATTTATGTATTTTTGTAGCTTGTTGTGTTTTGTACCATTGTTAACTATTCTACAACTATGTTCCAATTGGTCCCCATTTTGAGCAGCTTTGTGAGCTGCAGCGCGCTGCCGCTGCTTTGGTAAAGCCTTGGACAAAATTACCTTCATTTTCCTATGGTAGCTGCTGCCAGCTGCAACGCGCTGCAGCTCTTTTGGTTCAGTGCGCTGCAGCTTTTTCACACACATTACCTGTTTTGAGTCGCTCCTTCGGTTAGAAATGTCAAATTCCAAAATCACATCCAAAGAGTAGTAACACAGTAGCAATAAAAAAATCTACTAATGAAAGTTGCAAGTAACACAGTTGCAAATAAAAAATCTACTAATGAAAGTTCCATATTATCCTAGCAAAAGAAACAACCTGACAAAAATGAAAATGTGAGCTCAATGTAGCTAGTCAATCCCTGTGCAAGCTGTTCTCCCCGGTGTTGGACGTAGGTGAATCTAAGGTAGGGATTGGACCAAATTCCTTGATCCTCTCACCACACGGCAGTGGGGATCTTCCCAACCTGCGATGTCCATCGCACCTAGTGATCCACCTTCAGTTGCAATGCTGCCATGTCCCTATCCGAGTTCTCCTTAGATGATTTACTTGTTGCCGCCCTAGATGACTCAACAACGTTCTTCTTCTTTGAGAATATTAGAGGGTTTATGGAAAGCTTTGGCATCATTGTGAGATCATCATCTTTGTGGCATCATTTTTCCTCGAGTTTTGGGTGTTGGTGTTCTACTTGGGTACACTCTTTTTGGGGGCCATACCTGGTAAAATAAATCAATTATGGTACGTAATGCGCCAGTAAAATGTTAACACAAGCCAGAAAAACTTGAAAAATGTAAATAACCTGACATGAAAATTTTCAATCAGGAATACATGATCAGCTTTCAGAATACAGAATACAAAATTAGGTTTTTGGTCAGAATCATGTTTTCTCACATGCAGAATACACAATCTGGATTTTTCAAAATTACTCCCGCATTTCAAAAATAAAAGCACAAGCAAAATAAGAAAAGTAGGTGGACAGAATATCAACACTACCACGAATAAATTCTCCATCCAGAATAACCTCACTTGAAAATTTTTGAGGGGTTATACAATAAGTTTTTTTCCAGAATCATTCTTTTTCATATTCAGAATAAATAATCAGGTTTGTACACAATTACTCACGCATTTCCAAAACAAAAGCACAATAAGGTTCTTCACAATTAGGCATTTTCATGAAATCAAACCGAACATCGAAAAATTGTAGATAATCCCTAGGAAACCAAATATGAGTGTGTATCTGCTTACCTAATTTGGACTATGGTTTGTTGACGAAAGGTGTTTGGAGTACGGACGGTGGTTGGCGGACAAAGCTTGGCCGATGGAGCTTGGCAGAAGAAGCTTTGTGGACGGTAGCTTGGTGGAAGGTGTATGGTGGAAGGGACGATGCTCAGCAGAGGTGAGATTGAGCGGGGACAGCGGAGGGAGCAGGGAGGGCGAAGGGAGCAGGAGGGCGAAAGGAGCAGGGAGGGCGGAGGGAGCGGGGTCGACAAAGGGAGCGGGGACAGAGTTTACTGGTGGAAGGAGCGGGGAATGTTGAGGGAGCTTGAGAGAGGAAAGGTGTTAGGGTATTGGCTGGGTTGAGTGACCAATTTTACAAATACATTGCACCAAGTCTACAAACAAATGGGCTGAATTTTACACACAATTGAGCTGAATTTTACAAAGACATGGGTTGAAAAATGTTAACTGTATTAAGAGCACAGATCGAGGCTTGAGCTGCGAAAGGGGCTCGAGGGGTGAAAGGGGCTCAGAGGGTGGATGGGTTTGAGGGGTGAAGGGGTCGAGGGGTTTGTGGGGTGGAGGGGTTCAAGGGGTGGAGGGGTGGAGGGGTCATGTTCGTAATCGTTTCAACAAATTCTCTTTAACATCTGCACAAGATACAAAGTAGTACTTGGGAGTGTGGATACCATTACATGTATTACATGGAAAGAATTGTTAGGCACGTGCATAACATTGACATTATTCCGGTACGTTGTCCTACATTGCTTATATGCTTTTGTTATTCTCTCACATCTATATCCTTTTCTTAACATTTGATTTAATATATTGTTTCAGAAATTTTCATAAGATTACACTCTACTGGGGAGCGATGAACTGCGGAGAATTGCTATGATATGGGTTTGTGTTTGCAAAATGTACTCTGCCAAAATGCATAGCTCAATTGAATGTCATACAGGTACTTATCTCCATCATCGGATAGTGGTTAGTATTATCTCTTATGAGAAAGGTAATTGACCTTCACTTTTGATACTCGTCAACTCCGTGATGAGGGGGGCTCCAATATCTTAGGCCACTAAGAAACACATTGCTCTTCTTTTGTTAATAAAAAAAATATAGTTCATCAAACTCAATGCTTTTTTTAACCAACTTCTTGTCTATGCGTCATGGTTGCTCACAATTTGTTTTATTTTTATTCGTGCACCATTCTATTACTACGCACAACAAATAATCGGTACCATCCTTGAAAAATAATGCACCGGGTAGGAAAAAATGCGTAAAAATGAAACTGGCTGCGTGAAGATAAACTAAAAGAACGGCAGCGCGCCGCAGCTTACAATGACCACAATAGTTCGTCACGTTTATCACCGGTTTCTCCTGATTACCAAACCAGTGCTAATATTAATTGGTGTAAAATTTATGCTTTCAACACCGGTTTCAAAACCGCTGCTAAAAAATAAACCGGTGCAAAACATACATTATTATCACCGGTTAAAAAACCAGTGCAAAATAATAACCGGTGATAAATTTACACTCATTGCACCGGTTTTTAAACCAGTGCAAAACATAACCAGTGCAATATATACACCTCTAGCACCGGTTCAAAAACCATTGCTAAAAAATAACCGGTGCAACATACACACTTTTAGCACCGGTTTACAAACCGGTGCTAAACAATAACCGGTGCAAATAATTTTTTTTATCAGGGGTTTAAAAACCGGTGCTAACTAAAAACCGGTGTTACATATGCATATTTAGCACCGGTTTTATAACCGGTGCTAAAAATAATCGGTGCAAAATATACAAATTTATCACCAGTTTTTTTGTGCTAAATTTAGCACTGGTTTTTTTATTAGCATCGGTTTTAGCACTGGTGCTAATTTAGCACCATTTTTCCATAATTAGCACCGGTTTTTCAACTGGTGCTAAAGAAAAAACCGTTGCTAATTTAGCACCGGTTTAAAAACCAGTGCTAACAAGAAAAATTGGTGCTATGCGGTTTATTTTAGCTCCTGTTTAAAAACCGGTGCTAACTGAAAAACCGGTGCTAAAAGTTGGGATTTTGCACCATTTTGTTTCCAACCGGTGCTAAAGTTTCATCGGTTACTTAGACACCGGTTTGTTTTACAAAATAAAATGGTGCTAGAACATAAAAAAATCGGTGCCAAAGGGGGATTCTTGTGATAGTGTGATTGTGTTTGAAAGGTGTAGGGTATTGGAGTGATACTAGCATGAATAAATTGCTTAAGTTTTTGAATGAAAAGCTTCCACTCGGTAACGGGGTTCCTGATAACCTTTATGAAGCTAAGAGAATTTTGTGTCTGATGGGATTGGAGTATGAAAAGATACATGCTTGTCCGAATAATTGTGTCCTATATAGGGGTGACCTTAAGGATAAGATTGTTTGTTGCGTTATAAGAAGAACAAAAAATGTGGCTATCGGTGGAGAGCGTGTCGTGCCGGTGTGGAGGTGGGTGCCTACCAAATGTATGTGATTTCAATGCTGAGAAGTTTGTTTAAGAATGAAAAGGATGCAAAGAACTTGACATGGTGCGTTGATAGGGGAGGTTGTAAAGATGATGATATAATTCGACACCCGGCAGACTGGAACCGGTGGAAGAAATTTTAGAGGATGTATCCACACTTTGCATCCGAACCTAGGAATTTGATATTTGCTTTGTGTATTGATGTATGAACCCATTTGGAATATGTCCTCGAAACACAGTTCATGGACGGTTATGCTTGCCATTTACAATCTTCCCCCATACTTGTGCATGAAGAGAAAGTATGTGTTGATGCCCATCATGATTTCAGGCCCAAAAAAACCTGGAAATAGAATAGACACTTATGTTGCCCCTTTGATAGAAGATTTAAAGGTGCTTTGGTCAGAAGGTTCCTCAATGTTTGATGGTTATAGGGGTGAAGAGTTTACATTGAGGGCGATGCTTTTTTGTACCATAAATTATTTCCTGGCATAGGGTAACCAATTTGGGTATGTGGTCAAGAGTCACATGCTAGCCCTTTTTGTGAGGATTAGATAGATTACCATCAGTTGAGGAATGGGCGGAAGATTGTTTATATGGGTTATCATAAATTCCTACCTGTAGGTCACAAGTTGCTAGAGGATGCAGTTTCATTCGTTGGCGGGAAGGAGAAGAGAAAGGCACCCGAAGCTTTGACCGGTGTAGCTATTCATAATAAGGTAAAGAAATTGAATGTTGTTCTAGGTAAGAAGTTATCAAAGGGTGGTGGGGCTATAGAAGGACTGTGGAAGAAACGGTCCATTTTCTTCGATTTGCTGTACTGGGAAGATTTAAAGGTACGCCATTGTTTGGATGTCATGCATATCGAAAAGAATTTTTGTGAGAGTCTAATTGGGATGTTTATAAACATTCCCAGGAAAACTAAGGATAGCTTGAATGGGAGGAAAGATTTAGTGAACCTTGGTATACGGTTGGATCTGGCACCAGAGGTAAGAGGGAAGCGAACGTACCTGTCCTCCGTTCCTTAAAACTTATCAGTTGCTGAGAGGAGGTCGGTGTGTGAGAGCATCCAAGGAATTAAGGTACCTTGTGGTTAATCCTCTAATGTCAGTCGGTTTGTTAATGATGAGTTGCTTCTTAGTGCTTTGAAATCACACGATTCTCATGTCCTTATGTAACAACTTTTTCCCGTAGACATACATAGGTGTTTGGAAGAGGAAGTTATATTTTCTCTTATGCGCTTGTGTTTCTTCTTCAACTCGATATGCATGATGAATATTAGCAGGCAACAATTAGATGAACTAGATCGAGAGGATGCTATTGTTCTATTCCATTTGGAGAAGTATTTTCCCCCTTCATTCTTTGACATCATGGTGCACCTAGTGGGACACTTGGTTAGGGAGATATGTATGTGCCAGCCTTTTGAAATGCATTGGATGTACCCCCTTGAGCTACATGGCTATTTTCAAGGGTTATGTTCATAATCGTAGTCGAACTAATGCCTCCATTGTTTAGAGGTATGTCACCAAGGAGATCATCGAGTATTTTACATCGAACTTGGTTGGAAGAAGAGCAGTTGGTGTTCCTGGTAGACCCCACTGTGGAAGTTGGAATGGGATTCCACGTTCCAAGGGTACACTTCATACACCCTAGCACGCTGAGTTCATGATTGTTCACCTGTATGTATTGCGTAATAGTAGTGAGACTGTAACATATATTGAAGAGCATGTTTGCCTGTTCGAAGAGATTCATACAGACATGCCCCCAAATAAAATTAGGGTCGAGCATTCTTCAAGGTTTTTTAACTGGTTTTTACAATTGTTGTAATGTCGATGGGATGCCCAGTAACCTACGACTATTTGTAATGTCGATGGGATGCCACAGGAACCAGTGTACTACAGTAGGTATGGTTCGGATAAGCTTTGTAGCAGCTCCATTCGTAGGTTTGAGATTCCAGTAAAAGAAAATTCTATCCCACACAAGTTGAAAGGAGTTATTTGGCAGACTGAAAATCAAATTCACCATTTTCCAAAGTTGGTTGACCTTGACACAAGAGTTAAAACAGTGGTGGATTGTTTCTGATTGATTAAAACAGAAGCAGCATCTCGATGGGAGATGGAATTGGAAATCCTCGAGCACATCCGGTAGTGCTATTAGTCTATTTAATAGTTTCCAATTAAAGAGACTAATTTTCCTTGGTAAAAGGTTTGACCAAAGATGAGTGTAGGAGGGTAGTTTCAGTTTCTTTTCTCTGATCAGTTCATAAGCTGACCGAATAGTGAAGGCTCCTGTTGGAGTGGGTTTCCATACGAGAGAGTCATCGTAGCCAGAGAATAGGGTGTGTTCTATGCTCAGCCTTTGGAAGATGTGGTCAGGGAGAGAGACTCTGATCTATTCAGAGAAGGAGGCTTTGTTGTGTATATAGGCTGCCATTGTTAAATTGTTAGATAGATAAACTGAGGGGTGATTAAGTAATCCGTTAGAGGACCAAGAGAGGTCCAGTTGGAATTCGAAAATGAAACTGATCCAGAGCCGAGGATGACTTTTGTATTACTTAAAGCTATATCATTGACCTCTTTGATTCATTTCCAGGTTCTAGATGTTTTGTGTGTGTCTCTCATGGTCCACATAACCTTAGCCCATAAAGATTTTCCGGTCTGGAGTTTTCACCACAGTTTAAGCGAGAAGGAGTTTGTTAAAGTTTTCAGATTTTTAAAGTTGAGTCCATTATCTGCTGTGGGAAAGCATAAGTTGGCGTAGGATCTCCAGATTCTGTGTTTCTGTTTATTATCAGAATTATTATTCCAGAAGTATCTCGTAAGAGTTTTGTGAATTAGGTTAATTATGTGAGTAGTTGGCTTAAGTACTGTAATTAGGTGTGTTTGCATCGAGGACAAAACATGTTTGATTAGCGTTGCCCTACCAACTGGAGATATAAGTTTGTTTTGCCAATTAGTGATTTTATTTTGGACTGAGAGAAGCAATCCCTGGAAGAGGGAGTTTTTAGCTCTTCCTGTGAAGATTGGACATCCCAAATATTTGAATGGAATTGATCCTTCCAGCATGGCTGTCTCTCTTTTGAGTTGAGTTGTGATTCTATTTGGTGTGTGTTTGGATGAATAGAAAGTTGATTTCTCGAAGTTAACTTTCTGACCGGAGGCTATCTCGTAAGATTTTAAAAAGTTCATGATAGTTTGTAGCCCCTGTTTTGTATATTTCAGAAAGATAGTTGTATCGTCAGCGTAGGAGAGATGTGAGGAAGATTTCATCTCTCGGGGTAATTTGTAGGGCTGAATGTTCCCGAACTGATATAGGAAGTTTAGGTTTTGTGAGAAAGCTTCAGCCATGAGAATGAAAAGCATAGGGGATAGAGGATCCCCTTGTTTTAAACCCCTGGAAGCAGGGAAGAAGCCCACTGCTTTTCCATTGATCAGAATAGAGAAATGGGCAGCTTTGATGTTCCTCATAATTAACTCAACAATGGCTGAGGAAAAACCTTATTTCAGTAGGACATTTGCTAAAAAAGACCATGAAACCCTATCAAAAGCTTTCATCATGTCTAGTTTGATGATCATGTTCGGCCCTTTTGTTTTTGTGTTCAGGTGATTAGTGATTTCCTGCATGAGAAGTACATTATCTGCTATTTCTCTTCTGGAAACAAAAGCTGATTGTTCTGGACTGATTATATTGTCTCGGTGGGTCTTGAGTCTTGTAGAGATTATTTTAGAAAGAATCTTATTGGTGAAATTGCTTAAGCTTATAGGTCTATAGTCTTTGAAAGATGAGCAAACAGTTTTTTTTGAGATTAATATTATGTGAGTTGAGGAGATGGCTTTAGGAATCTCTTTTCCAGTAAAGAAGTCCGCCACTGCCATCAGCACATCATTTTTAATGATGTCCCAACATTTATGGAAAAAGAAACCAGAGACCATCGGGGCCTGGGGCTGACTGGCTATTCATAGAATAAACTATGTTAGTTAACTCTTCCATGCTGATTTCTTTTTGTAGATTAGAGTTCATGCCATTGGTTATGACAGCTGGAACATTCTCCAGAATCCATGATTTAGAACCTGATGGGTCTGATGGTTCAGCAGTTAGAAGATTAGAGAAGAAGCTGACAGCTTCTTGCTCAATATCATCAATGTTATTAAGCCAGGTTCCATCGTTGGATTTGATAAAGGAGCTTGTTTGTCTTTTATGTTTGTTTAGGATTGATTGATGAAAGAATTTTGAGTTAGCATCACCTTCTTTCAGCCATTTCAGTCTGGACTTCTGTTGTAGGAATGTTTCCTGATTCCTTAGGGCCATTCTTAGCTTGGCCTTAGCATAATTTAAGGCTTGGATATTTTTGTTAGATTCATGCTGGTGCAGATCTGTTTCAGCATTGAGTAGTTGTTCCTCACTCATCTTAACAACATCAAAAACATTACCAAACATTTTTTTGTTCTAGATTTTAAGGGACAGTTTCAAGTGTTTGAGTTTGGAAACCAGTCTTCTCATCCCTTGTTGGCTGGTATGGGTATTCCAAGCATCCTCCACGAGCTTCATAAAAGTGGGGGTGATTCGCCCAACATTCTTGGAACTTAAATGGTTTTGAGGAGGTTTTGGGTGGCGAATTGGACACAGAAAGGATTAAAGGGGTATGGTCAGAGCCTTCTCTGGCTAAAGTTTTGATGTTAGAGCTGGGAAATTTTGACCACCATAGATTGTTTGAGATCCCTCTGTCTAGGCGTTTCCATACTCTCCCTTATAAGTACTTATCTACAATTTACATTGGACAATGTACTTGCGCTTTTTAAAATTTGATGGACGGACTTTTATAAGCTTTTAATTTCATAAAAAAACCAAGAATATATAATTTCATGCAATTCTATGTAGTGGAAATTTTCATTTTCATAGTGCTTATTGCAAGGTAAATAATAGAATAATAACACAAATGACGGACGGCGACCTCAGATCGCAGACGGGACACTTGCTATCCCGAGTCAAACTCTTTACCACCGTAACTGATAAAGAAAATCACATAATCCCACGGAGAGTTCCTCAAGTTCTTTACAAATGACCCTTGTATACTTACAAGTAATCATCTACCATTTACTCTTGACAATGTAACAAACGGATTTTAATTAGCTTTTAATTTCATAAAAAACCTAAAATAAAAAAATTCATGTGATTATATGTGGTGGAAATTATCATGTTCATAGTGCTTATTGTAATGGCAATAATGGATTACTAACATAATCTACAGACGGTTATCTGGATCGCGAACGCGACACTTGGAATCCAAAGTCAAACTCTTTACCACCGTAACTGATAAATAAACTCGCATAATCCCCCAGAGAGAGCCACTAGTACTTTACGAATGACCCTTGTATACTTTTAAGTAATCATCTATGATTTACTCTGGACCATGTACTTGTGCTTTTTAAAATTTGATGGATGGACTTTTATATGATTTTAATTCCAAAAAAAACCTAGAATATATAATTTCATGTGATTCTATGTGGTGGAAATTATCGCGTTCATAACAATTCTTGTAAGGGTGGTAATAGAATACTAACACAAATGACACACTGTAACCCCAGATCGCGGACAGGACACTTGCAATCCCAAGTCATACTCTTTACCAACGTAATGGATAAAGAAACTCGCATAATCCCATAGATTCTACAATTTCTTTACGAATAACCCTTGTATACTTATAAGTAATCTTCTATAATTTACTATGGACAATGTACTTGCACTTTTTGAAATTTGATGGCCAGACTTTTATTAACTTTTTAATTTCCTAAATAACCTGGAATATATAAGTTCATGCAATTCTATGTGGTGGAAATTATCGTGTTTATGGCACTTATTTTAAGGGCAATAATGGAATACTGACACAAATGATAAGCGGTTAGCCTGGATCGCGGAGGGGACCCTTGGAATCCCAAGTTAAACTCTTTAGCACTGTAATTGATAAAGAAACTCGCATAATCCGTCGAAGAGTTTCACAATTTCTTTACAAATGACTCTTGTATACTTATTAGTAATTATCTACAATTTACTCTGGACAATGTACTTGCGCTTTTTAAAATTTGATGGACGGACTTCTATAAACTTTTAATTCCATAAAAAACCTAGAATATATAATTTCATGTGATTCTATGTGGTGGAAATTATAGTGTTCATAGCACTTATTGTAACGGAAACAATGAAATACTAAAACAAATGACAGATGGTTACCTCGGATCGCAGATGGGATACTTGCAATCCCATGTCAAACTTCTTACCACCGTAAATGATAAAGAAACTTGCATAGTCCCACAGAGAGTTCCACAAGTTTTTTACGAATAACCCTTGACTATATTTAAGTAATCATCTACAATTTACTCCGGAAAATGTACTTGCGCTTTTTGAAATTTAATGGATGAACTTTTATTAACGTTTAATTTCATAAAAAACCCTGGAATATATAATTTAATGTGAATCTATGTGGTGGAAATTATCGTGGTCATTGCACTTATGGTAAGGTAAACAAAGGAACACTAACACAAATGACGGACGGTTACCCCAGATCGCGAATGGGACACTTGAAATCCCAAGTCAAACTTTTTACCACTATAACTGATAAAGAAACTCGCAAAATCCCTCAAAGAGTTTCACAATTTCTTTACAAATGACCCTTGTATGCTTATAAGTAATTATCTACCATTTACTTTGGACAATGTACTTGCGCTTTTTAAAATTTGATGGATGAACTTTGATTAACTTATAATTTTAAGAAAACCTAGAATATATAATTTCATGTGATTCTATATGATGGTCATTATCGTGTTCACAACACTTATTGTAAGAGAAATAATGTAATACTAACACCGGTTACCCCGGATCACGGACGGGACACTTGCAATCCCAAGTCAAACTATTTACCACCGTAACTGATAAAGAAACTCGCATAATCCCACAAAGAGTTTCACAATTTCTTTATGTATGACCCTCGTATACTTATAAGTAATCATCTACAATTTACTCTGGACAATTTACTTGCGCTTTTTAAAATTTAATGGACAGACTTTTATAAGCTTGTAATTTTATAAAAAAAAACTAGAATATATAATATCATGCAATTCTATGTGGTGGAAATTATCGTTTTCATAGCGCTTATTGTAAGGTAAATAATGGAATACTAACACAAATAACGGACGGTTACCCAAGATCGCAAACGAGACGCTTGCAATCCCAAGTCAAACTCTTTACCACCTTAAGTGATAAAGAAACTTGCATAATCCCATAGAAAGTTCCACCAGTTAATTCCAAATGACCCTTGTATTCCTTTAAGTAATCATCTAAAATTTACTCTAGACAATGTACTTGCACTTTCAACTCAATGTGATGGACAAACTTTTATTAGTTTTTTATTTCATAAAAAACTTAGAATACATAATTTCTTTCAACTCAATGTGGTGGAAATTATCGTGTTCATGACGCTTATTGTAAGGGTAATGATGGAATACTAACAAAAATGACAGACAGTTACCCCAGATCGGGATGGGATAGTTGCAATCCCAAGTCAAACACTTTACTATTGTAACTGATAAAGAAGCTCACACGATCCCACAGAGAGTCCACAAGTTCTTACGAATGACCCTCGTATACTTATAAGTAATCTTCTACCATTTACTCTGGACAATGTACTTGCGCTTTTTAAAATTTGATGGATGGATTTTAATTACCTTTAATTTTAAAAAAACCTAGAATAAAAAATTTCATGTGATTCAATGTGGTGGAAATTATCATGTTCATAGTGCTTATTGTAAGGGTAATAATGGAATACTAACACAACTGACAGACGGTAACCCGGATCGTGAACGGGACATTTGGAATCACACGTAAAACTCTTTACCACCATAACTGATAAATAAACTTGCATAATCCCCCTGGGAGTTCCACAAGTTCTTTACTAATGGAACTTGCATAAATTAACTTGCATAAATAAACTTTCATAATGACCCTTGTATACTTATAAGTAATTATCTACAATTTACTCTGGACAATGTACTTGCTAGGAGGTCATCACCGTACCTCTCAAAGTTATAGTTTATAAGCCCTTTATGCTTACTAAATATAATTAAGTAGATTGTGGCAAATCGGAATCGGCTAAGAAGAAGAGGGATTGTCTTAAGCATTTATACATATAAGGTTTATATTAGGCTAGAAGTAGATATATATATATATATATAGATATATAAAAGCAAGTAAAAAGGGGGGGTGGGGTTGGTTGGTTTTTGGTCCTAAGTTATGAAATTAAAAGACAAGATAACTAGCAAAGTCAAGTAACTATGCTAATCATCAAAAAAACTATGAAAAGAGAAACACTACAAAATATAAAGCCTTGGGGGCAATTGAGATCCACTTCCAAACCTCATATAGATCACTGAGCCATCCACTCATTCTATCACATTTGTTACCTACGGGGAATACTATCACCTCCCAATTGAAGATTAACATTCATTTCTTATTAAGAGTAATTCACAAAGATGCTCAACGACCATTTGCAAACCTCATTCATAATCACTTTAGATGTTCAACAACCATAAAGATATTTCAGCAATGGCATTATACACGAAGAACTATAGATTTGATAACAAGAAGCCTTTTACCAAAGACATAGCCATTTAACCAAACATAGCATTAATTAGGCTAATTCTAGAACAAACCACATTCAAGATTAAACCTTTCATTGCATCTATAGGTAAAATATGAGAACAATCCACATTAACATACATATCTAGCAAGATTCACAGCACATTATACAAAAGAAGTTCTAAATCTATGTTCTTGGATTTTAATTTCAAAGGAGCTAAGAAGTTGGCCACTTTCCTGGCACCTTAACATTTCAATCATAAAAACACTTCATATTCTCAAACAAACCATGGTATAAATGAAGAAAAACATTTCATTAAGAACACATGAATACTAAATAAAAAATGCGTTAAGAAATGGTGAAATAGAGGTTCTTACTACATAGGTGTGGAAGCTTCAATCAATTGTTCCCAAGTACAAAACTAAGCTATATAATCAAAACCCATAACATAAAATAAAGATCTACAAAGAAAGAAGAAGAAACGGAAGAAAATTGTGAAAAAGTAGGGTTTTGGAGCCCCCAAGTCGGGCTTGGGCAAATGGGAAAGAAAAGGGGCTATTTATAGCCCAAGTTGGTAAAAAAGAAGGTCAAAATGCAGCATGCATCGCCCGGGTGAAAATGGCGTTGCCCAGGCGGAAATGGCCTTGCCTGGGCGGTGGGGATTTCAGCCCAATATTTAGATCCATCCGCCCGAGGTAGCTACGATTTGCGGCATCTTGTTTTGCTTCCCACGGGTGAACCATTGATTTGTTTTGGGAGTTCTTGTAGCCGTTTTTATAGTGCTCGAGAAGACAAATCCAATGACGCCATCCTTGTAGGCTGATTCTTCTTGGATAATTTGAAGAACTTTGTCCAAACTTTGGGTGATAATTTATCTGCTTTTTTGCCTTCTTTCTTCAACCCTTCTATCTTCTACCACGTTTTGGCACGTGGCCTTCACTAAGCCCCTTCAAATGACTCATGAGCATCTACAAATGAATCTCACAAAATGGAATCTAAATGCTCGCAAGGACCAAAAATCCATTAGACTAAACATAGGTTGCAAAATGAAGGATTTAGATATAATAATGAAAAAATGGTCATCTAAACCCCTTATCATGTAAACCTACCTAAATTTAGAAATATTACAAAAAATATATATGAAAAAATTGATGTTAAATGCTTTGGAAAATACATGCATTTGACGTCTCATCCAATCTCCCCATACTTAAACCTTACTCGTCCTTGAGTAAATAAGAACAAGCAAAGATCAAAGCGTAAACTAGCATGTAAAAGTTTTCCAAAAACATCCAACATCATATTCCTAGACTACCCTAACCCCAAGATATAAGAATCTACCACACTCTTAAATCCCAAAACCTAAGATAATCTAAGCAACCAACAAACCATAACGAAAGTGAGGTATACATATAATGCCAACCTAACTTACTCTACCAAAAAAAGCCACCCATTAGACAAATCAAGAGAAGCATAAATTTTTTCAATTTCTCTCATCTTCTCTCATTTTGCCTAGGAGCCCTCTCGGGTTTTCATCCTAGATTCACACATTTTTATTTTTCAATGCTCTCCCTCACCTTTTTCCACACCATTTAGCCTCTCATGTTTTAATAGTTTGCCTTTTCGGGGTTTTTAACCTATCTGGGCCTCCCACTTTTACCTAAGTTTCCCTCTCGGCTTTTCGACTTAGTGGGAAATTGTTTTGTCATTTTTTAGAAACAAAACGAATCAAAGTGGAGCATATGCACACTACAATATAATACAATGAGATATATTTCTCTTTACCTCCCTACACTTGAAACACACATTGTTCTCAATGTTAAAAGGACAAGATAAGGAAATAAGGAAGAAACAAAAAAATACTCACAACTAGGACCTTGAAGGTCCTTCCCGGTGATGGAAATAATCACTTCTCAATGAATGTTCTCTCCTATATGTTCTCGAACTCCGCCCAATATGCAATATTGATCCATACACTTCGAAGTCACAACTATACAAATCCCGATTAACACTCACAAAAGACAACAACTAGTAGTACTTCTAGATGGTGGTTTTGGTAGTGGTTTTTTGGTGGTGGATTGTGGTGGCATTCTTGTGGTTTTGGGTAAAGGTTTGAGGACATGGTTGGGGATTTTTTTTTCAATAAAATAAAAATGCTGACCTAACTTAAAAGCTCAGGATGCCTCCCGAGAAGCTCCGTATATTTAAGGTCATCGGCATGACCCTAATGTTATCCATATGGTGGAGGTTTGGACTCCTTCACCATGAGTATCCAAAAATAGAGAGGTGGGGGTACAAAACATTCAAGAGGAAAGTTTTGTGGAGGTGGAGATGGTTTAAAGGGAGTTGGGTGGTTAGGAGATTCGGGATTTTTTTTGGCTTCTCTCGTATCTCTCTCAAAACTTCCGAAAATGGTGGAGTTAGTTCACTAGGTGGGGGTAGGGGTGACGATGCTAATGAATGCAGCACAATCACCTTTACACCATTTTTTCATCCTCAACAACCAACTTCTAATCCCCTTCAAACTCAAACTAATTTCCCATGGTCACCTCACTCACCTAATCCTCAAGTTCAACTTGGGATGATGTATGGAATCACGAGTTTCCTTTCGGGTCAACGATTCCAGTATACTCCTCTCATGCCCCTCAATAGCCTCAACACTAGAGGAGAGCCGTGTGTCTGGTTCCTCACTAGTAAAGTTGTTCAAGTTTTCTATTGCATTCATGACTTTCTTATGTGTAAAACTTGAACTTCCTTAGTGGGCTTGGTTTTGGGGTATGGTATAAGATAGTGATGACCAACTATTTTTCTCGTATCATTGGTTTTCGGGCTCATTCTCATACCACTAGTCTGTATTACCACTCCATTCCGGGTTGTAAGAATTTTGGTATGGATACCATTCTTGGGTTTCCTTCCCTTGAAAACAAACATCTCCTACCTCTTGGTAGCACTCTTCATAATACCCTTGGTTTTGGAAACCAAGGGTTCTTTCCTCCCCATAGTTCTCCTCTCTAAACATATAGAAAGACTCGGTAGGATGGTCGGAATGACACATCCTACAAAACGTTGCTTGTTGAGCCTCTGTTCTCATCATAAGTTCCCTCAAGGGGAGACTTTCCATTTTTAATTTTTTTTCTCTTTTTCAAAAGTCCAAAATTACATTGCAAGGATTCCCGATAAAAATTCACCAAGAACTCAAGCAATATCTACCTCAAACAAAAACAATAAAAAAGAAGTGAAAAATAACTAGCTAATATGCAACCAAATATGCCCAAACACTTAAAAATAAATGCCGCTTCCCCGGCAGCGGCACCAAAATTTGGGAGGTCATCGCCGTACCTCTCAAAGTTATAATTTACAAGACCTTTATGCTTACTAAATATGATCATGTAGATAGTGGCAAGTCGGGGTCGTCCACGAAGAAGAGGGATTTTCTTAAGTGTTTAAAAATATAAGGTTTATATTAGGCTAGAAGTAGATATATATACATATATAAAAGAAAGTAAAGGGGGGGGGGGTTTGGTTGGTTATTGGTCCTAAGTTATGAAATTAAAAGACAAGATAACTAGCAAAGTCAAGTAACTATGCTAATCATCAAACAAACTAAGAAAAGTGATGAAAACTACAAAAGATAAAGCCTTGGGGGCAATTGATATCCACTTCCAAACCTCATGTAGATCATTGAACCATTCACTCATTCTATCACATTTGTTACCTATGGGGAATGCTCTCACTTCCCAATTGAAGATCAACATTCATTTCTTATTAAGAGCAATTCACAAAGACGATCAACTACCATTTGCAAACATCATTGATAATCCTTTTAGAAATTCAATGCCCATAAAGATATTTCATCAATGGCATTATACACGAAGAACCATAGATGTGATAACAGTAAGCATTCTACCAATGACATAGCCATTTAACCAAACATAACATCATTTGGCTAAACCTAGAACAAACCACATTCAAGATTCAACCTTTCGTTACATCTATAGGATAAATATAAGAATAATCCACATTAACATACTTATCTAGCAAGAATCACAACACATTATACACAAGAATTTCTACATCCATGTTATTGGATTTTCATGTCAAATGAGCTAAGAAATTGGCCACTTTCCTAACTACCAAAAACTTTAATCATTCAAACGCTTCATATTCTCAAACAACACATGGTATAAATGAAGTAAAACATAGCATTAAGAACACATGAATACTAAATAACAAAAGTTTCAAGAAATAGTGAAATAGAGGTTCTTACTACATAGGCGTGGAAGCTTCAATCAATTGATCGCTAGTACAAAAATAAGCTAGATAGTTAAAACCCATAACATTGAACAAAGATCTACAAAGAAAAAAAAGAAGAAATGGAAGAAAATGATGAAAAACTAGGGTTTTGGAGCCCCTAAGCGGGGCTTGGGAAAATGGGGAAGAAAATGAGCTATTTATATCCCAAGTTGGTAAAAAAGAAGGTAAAAAATGCAGCAGGCATCACCCGGGCAGAAATGGCCTCACCCGGGTGGTGGGGGTTTCAGCCCAATATTCAGATCCATCCACCTGGGCGAGCTACAATTTGCGGCATCTTTTTTTGCTTCCCACAATTGAACCGTTGATCCATTTTGGGAGTTCATGTAGTCGATTTTATAGTGTTCAAGAAGACAAATCCAATGACGCCACCCTTTTATGCTGATTCTTCTCGGATAATTTTAAGAACTTTGTCCAAGCTTCTGGGTGACAATTCATCTGCTTCTTTACCTTCCTTTTTCAACCCTACTATCTCCTACCACGTTTTGGCACATGGCCTTCACTAAACCTCTCCAAAGGGATCACGAGACATCTACAAATGAAGCTCACAAAATGGAAACTGGATGCTTGTAAGGACCAAAAATCCATTAGACTAAACATAGGCTATAAAATAAAGGATTTAGGTATAAAAACAAAAAATGGACATCTAAACCCCTTATCATGTAAACCTACCTAAATATAGAAGTCTTACAACAAAAATATGACAAAAGTGTGTCAAATGCTTTGGAAAATACATGCGTTTAACGTCTCATCACTTGCGCCTTTTAAATTTCAATGGTCAGACTTTAATTAGCTTTTAATTTCATTAAAAACCTAGAATATATAATTTCATGCGAATCTATCTGGTGGAAATTATCTTGTTCATAGCGCTTATTGTAAGGGTAATAATGGAATACTAACACAATTGACAGACGGTTACCCCAGATCGCAAACGACACACTTGGAATTTCAATACAAACTCTTTGCCACCATAACTGATAAAGAAGCTCGCATAATCCCATTGAGAGTTTCACATGTTCTTTACGAATGACCCTTGTATACTTATCAGCAATCATCTACAATTTACTCTGTACAATGTACTTGCGCTTTTTAAAATTTGATGAACGGACTTTAATGAGCTTTTCATTTCATTACAAACCTAGAAAGTATAATTTCATGCGATTCTACGTGCTGGAAGTTATTGTGTTCGTAGAGCTTATTGTAAGGGCAATAATGGAATACTAACACAAATGACTGATGGTTACCCCGCATCGTAGATGGGACACTTGGAATCCTAATACAAACTTTTTGCCACTGTAACTGAAAAGGAAACTCGCATAATTCCACAGAGAGTTTCACAAGTTTTTTACGAATGACCGTTGTAAACTTAAATGTAATTATCTACAATTTACCCTAGACAATCATCTACAAATGACGAACGGTTACCCCAGATTGTGGACGGGACAATTGCAATCTGAAGTAAAACACTTTACTACTGTAACTGATAAAGAAACTCACACGATCCCACAGAGAGTTGCACAACTTCTTTACGAATGACCCACATATACTATAAGTAATCATCTACCATTTACTCTTGACAATGTACTTGCACTTTTTAAAATTTGATGGACGGACTATAATTAGCTTTTAATTTTATTACAAACCTAGAATGTATAATTTCATGAGATTCTATGTGGTGGTAATTATTGTGTTCATAGGGCTTATTGTAAGTGCAATAATGGAATAATAACACAAATGACTTACGGTTACCCCAGATCGCAAATGGGATAATTGAAATTCCAATACAAACTCTTTACAGCCGTAACTGATAAAGAAACTCGCTAATCCCACAGAGATTTTCACAAGTTGTTTACGAATGGCTCTCGTATACTTATCAGTAATCATCCAGAATTTACTTTGGAAAATTACTTGCGCTTTTTAAAATTTGATGGACGAACTATAATTACTTTTAAATTTCATAGAAAACCAAGAATATATAATTTTATGCCTTTCTATGTGGTGAAAATTACCGTATTCATAGCACTTATTGTCAAGGAAATAATGGAATACTAACACAAATGACAGACGGTTACCCCGGATTGCAGACGGGACACTTGGAATTCCAATACAAACTCTTTGCCAACGTAAATGATAAAGAAACTTGCTTAATCCCTCATAGAGTTTCACAAGTTCTTCACGAATGACCCTGCTATACTTATCAGTATTCATCTACAATTTACTCTGCACAATGTACTTGAACTTTTTAAAACTCGATGGACGAACATTAATTAGCTTTTAATTTCATTACAAACTTAGAATGTAAAATTTCATGTGATTCTATTTGGTCAAAATTCTCAAGTTCATTGCGCTTATTGTAAGGGAAATAATGGAATACTAACACAAATGACAGACGGTTACCTCGGATCACAGACGGGACACTTGAAATTCCAATACAAACTCTTTGCCACCGTAACTGATAAAAAATATTCGCATAATCCAACAGAGAGTTTCACAAGTTCATTACGAATAACCCTTGTATACTTATCAGTAATTATCTACAATTTACTCTGGACAATGTACTTGCGCTTCTTAAAATTTGATGGACGAACTTTAATTAGCTTTTAATTTCATTAAAAACCTAGAATATATAATTTCATTCGATTCTATGTGGTGGAAATTATCGTGTTCATAGCGTTTATTTTAAGGGTAATAATGGAATAAGAACACAAATGACGGACGGTTACCCCAGTTGGCAGATGGGACACTTGGAATCTCAATACAAACTCTTTACTACCATAAATAATAAAGAAATTCGCATAATCCCACAGAGAGTTTTACAAGTTCTTTACGAATGACCCCTGTATACTGAGAAATCATCTACAATTTACTTTGGACAATTTACTTTCGCTTTTTAAAATTCAATGGATGAACTTTTATTAGCTTTTAATTTCATAACAAACCTAGAATACATAATTTAATGCAATTCTATGTGGTGAAAATTATCGTGTCCATAGAGCTAATTTTAAGGGCAATAATTGAATACTAACACAAATGATGGACGGTTACTGCGGATCATAGATGGAACACTTGGAATCCCTATACAAACTCTTTGTCACCGTAACTGATAAAGAAAACTCACATACTCCCACAAAGAGTTACACAAGTTCTTTACGAATGACCCTTGTATACATAAAAGTAATCACCTGGAATTTACTCTAGAAAATAAACTTACGCTTTTTAAAATTTGATGGACAGACTTTTATTAGATTTTAATTTCACAAAAAACCAGCAATATATAATTTCATGCCATTCAATGGGGTGAAAATTATCGTGTTCATAGCGCTTATTGTAAGTGTAATAATGAAATAATAACACAAATGACAGTCGATTACCCTGGATCGCAGACGAGACACTTGGAATCCAAATTCAAACTATTTACTACTGGAACTAATAAAGAAACTTGAATAATTCCACAGAGAGTTCCACAAGTTCTTTACCAATGATTCTTGTATACTTATTTGTAATCATTTAGACATTACTTTTGACAATGTACTTACACTTTTTAAAATTTGGTGGACGGACTTCTATTTGCTTTTAATTTCATAAAAATCTAGAATATATAATTTCATAAGATTCTATGTGGCGGAAATTATCGTGTTCATAGTGCTTATTTAAATGACAATAATGGAATACGAACACAAATGATTGACAGTTACCCCGGATCGCAGATGAGATACTTGGAATCCAAAGTCAAACTCTTTACCACTATAAGTAAAAAGGAAACTAGCATAATCCCACAGAGAGTTTCACAAATTATTTACAAATGACCCTTGTATACTCATAAACAAACATCTATAACTTACTCTAGAAAATATTCTTAAACTTTATAAAATTTTATGGATAGGCTATTATTAGCTTTTAATTTCATAGAAAACCTATAATTTATAATTTCATGCGATTCTATGTGGTGTAAATTATCATGTTCATATCACTTATTGTAAGGTCAATAATGGAATACTAACATAAACGACAGACGGTTACCCCGGATCGCAGACAGAACACTTGGAAATCCAATACAAACTCTTTGCCAACGTAACTGATAAAGAAACTCGCATAATCCCACAGAGAGTTTCACAAGTTCTTTACAAATGACCCTTGTATACTTACCAGTAATCATCTACAATTTACTCTGCACAATGTACATGCGCTTTTTAAAATTCGATGGACGAACTTTTAATAGCTTTTACTTTCATTAGAAACCTAGATTGAATAATTTAATACGATTCTATGTGGTGGAAATTATCGTGTTCATAGTGCTTATTGAAAGGGAAATAAGGGATTACTAATACAAAGGACAAATGGTTACCCCAAATTGCAGATGGCACACTTGGAATCCAATACAAACTCTTTGCCACCACAACTGATAAAGAAACTCGCATAGTCCAACAGAGAGTTTCACAAGTTCTTTACGAATGACCCTTGTCTACTTAAAAGTAATCATCTACAATTTACTTTGGACAATGATCTACAAAAGCTGGACGGTTACCCAAGATTGCAGACAGGACAGTTGCAATCCCAAGTCAAACACTTTACTAGTGTAACTGATAAAGAAACTCACATCATCCCACAGAGAGTTCCACAAGTTCTTTACGAGTGACCCTCGTATGCTATAAGTAATTATCTACCATTTACTCTGGACAATGTATTTGCGCTTTCTTAAATATGATGGACGGATTTAAATTAGCTTTTAATTTCATAAACAAACCTAGAATATAAAATTTCATGTGATTCTATGTAGTGGAAATTATCATCTTCATTGCGCTTTTTGTAAGGGAAATAATGGAATACTTACAAAAATGACAGACGGTAACCATGGAATGCAGAAGGGACACTTGGAATTCCAATACAAACTCTTTTCCACCGTAACTGATAAAGAAACTCGCATAATCCCACAGAGAGTTTAACAAGTTCTTTACGAATAACCCTCGTATACTTATCAGTAATCATCTACAATTTACTCCAGACAATGTACTTGCATTTTTTAAAATTCGATGGACAAAGTTTAATTAGCTTTTAATTTTAATTTCAGGCGATTCTATGTGGCAAAAATTATCTTGTTCATACCGCTTATGTAAGGGTAATAATGGAATACTAACACAAATGACGGACGGTTACCCTAGATCGCATATGGGACACTTGCAATCCCAAGTCAAATTCTTTGCCACCGTAACTGAAAAAAAAAATGCATTATCCCACAGAGAGTTTCACAAGTTCTTTACGAACGACCCTTGTATACTTATCAGTAATCATCTAAGATTTACTTTGGACAATATACTTGCGCTTTTTAATATTTGATGGACGGAATATAATTAGCTTTTAATTTCATAGATATCCTAGAGTTTATAATTCCATGTGATTCTTTGTGGTTGAAATTTTTGTGTTCATAGTGCTTATTATCAGGGCAATAATTGAATACTAACACAAATGATAGACGGTCACCCTGGATCGCAGATGGGATACTTCGAATTCCAATACAAACTCTTTTCCACTGTAACTGATAAAGAAACTCGCATAATCCCATAGAAAGTTTCATAAGTTCATTACGAATGACCCCTGTATACTTATCAGTAATCATCTACAATTTACTTTGCACAATGTACTTGCGCTTTTTAAAATTTGATGGATGGACTGTAATTAGCTTTTAATTTCATTAGAAACCTAGAATGTATAATTTCATGAAATTCTACGAGCTGGAAATTATCATGTTCACAACGCTTATTGTAAGGGAAATAATGGAATACTAACACAAAGGACGGATGGTTATCCTGGATCACAGATGGGACACTTGGAATCCCAATTCAAACTCTTTGCCACCGTAACAGATAAAGAAAATCGTATTGTCCCACAGAGAGTTTCACAAGTTATTTATGAATGACCCTTGTATACTTAAAAGAAATCATCTATAATTTACCCTTGACAGTCATCTATAAATGATGGACTGTTAGCCCAAATTTTGGATGGGACAGTGACAATCCCAAGTCAAACACTTTACAATTGTACCTGATAAATAAACTCACATGATCCCACAGAGAAGTCTTTACGAATTTCCCTCGTATACTTATAAGTAATCATCTACAATGTACTTGCGCTTTTTAAAATTTGATGGATGGATTTTAATTAGCTTCTAATTTCATAAAAAACCTAGCGCTTATTGTAAGGGCAATAATGGAATACTAACACAAATGATAAACGATTACCCCAGATCCCGGATGAGACACTTGGAATTCTAATACAAAGTTTTTTCCACCGTAACTGATATAGAAATTCACATAATCCCATTGAGAGTTTCACAAGTTCTTTATGAATAACTACTGTATACTTATCTGTAATCATCTACAATTTACTCTGCACAATGTACTTACGCCTTTTAAAATTCCATGGACGGACTATAATTAGCTTTTAATTTCATTACAACATAGAATGTATAATTTCATGCGATTCTACATGCTGGAAATTATTGTGTTCATTGTGCTTATTGTAAAGGAAATAGCGGAATACTAACACAAATGACAGACGGTTACCCTGGATCGCAGATGGGGATGGGGCACTTGGAATCCCAATTCAAACTTTTTGGCACCGTAACTGAAGAAGAAACTTGTATAGTCCAACAAAGAGTTTCACAAGTTCTTTACAATTGATCCTTGTATACTAAAAGGAAATAATCTATAAACTCTGTACAATCATCTACAAATGACGAACGATTAGCCCAGATTGCGTACAAGACAGTAACACTCCCAAGTTAAACATTTTAATACTATAACTGATAAATTTACTCACATGATCCCATAGAGTGTTCTACAAGTTCTCTAAAAATGACCATCGTATAATTATAAGTAATCATCTACCCTTACTCTTAACAATGTACTTGCTCTTTTTAAAATTTGATGGATGGATTTTGATTAACTTCTAATTTCATAGAAAACATAGAATATAAAATTTCATGTGATTCTATGTGGTTGAAATTATCATGTTCCTTGTGCTTATAGTAAGGGAAATAATGGAATACTTACACAAATGATATACGGTTATCCAGGATCACAGATGGGGCACTTGGAATTCCAATAAAAACTCTTTGCCACCATAACTGATAAAGAAACTCATAAAATCCACAGAGAGTTTCACATGTTCTTTACGAATGGCCTCTGTATACTTTTCAGTAATCATCTACCATTTACTCTAGACAATATACATGCGCTTTTAAAAATTTGATGGACGAACTTTAATTAGCTTTTAATTTCATTACAAACCTAGAATATAAAATTTCATGTGATTCTATGTTGTTGAAATTATCATGTTCCTTGTGCTTATTGTAAGGGAAATAATGGAATACTTACACAAATGATGGACGGTTACTCCGGATCGCAAATGGGGCACTTGGAATCCCAATACAAACTCTTTGCCACCGTAACTGATAAAGAAACTCGCACAGTCCCATAGAGAGTATCACAAGTTCTTTACGAATGACCCTTGTATACTTTAAAGTAAATCTACAATTTACTCTGACAATCATCTATAAATGATGGACGGTAACCCCAAATTGCGGACGGGAGAGTTGCAATCCCAAGTCACACACTTTACTAGTTTAACTGATAAAGAAACTCAAATGATCCCACGGAGAGTTCCACAAGTTCCTTACGAGTGTCCCTCGAATACTTATAAGTAATCATCTACCATTTACTCTGGACAATGTACTTGCACGTTCTCAAATATGTTGGGCAGATTTAAATTAGATTTTAATTTCATAAAAAACCTAGAATATTAAATTTCATGTGATTCTATGTGGTGGAAATTATCATATTCATTGCGTTTTTTGTAAGGGAAATAATTGAATACTTACACAAATGACAGACGGTAACCCTGGAATGCAGACGGGACACTTGGAATTCCAATACAAACTCTTTGCCACCGTAACTGATAAATAAATTTGCATAATCCCATAGAGAGTTTAACAAGTTCTTTACGAATAACCCTTGTATACTTATCAATAATCATCTACAATTTACTCTAGACAATGTACTTGTGCTTTTTAAAATGCGATGGATGAATTTTAATTAGCTTTTATTTCATTAAAAACCTAGAATATTTAATTTCATGTGATTCTATGTGGCGGAAATTATCATGTTCATATCGCTTATTGTAAGGGCAATAATGAAATAATAACACAAATGACGGACGGTTACCCCAGATCGCGGATGGGACACTTGCAATCCCATGTTAAACTATTTACTACCATAACTAATAAAGAAACTTGCATACTCCCACTGAGGGTTTCACAAGTTCTTTGCCAATAACCCTTGCATACTTAAAACTAATCATCTACAATTTACTTTGGACAATTTTCTTGCGCTTCTTAAAATTTGATGGACGGACTTTTATGAGCTTTTAATTTTATAGAAAATCTATAATTTAAAATTTCATATGATTATATGGAGTAGAAATTATTGTGTTCATAGTGCGTATTGTAAGGGAAATAATGGAATGCTAACACAAATAATAGGTGGTTACCCAAGATCGCAGACTGAACACTTGGAATTCAAATACAAACTCTTAGCCACCGTAACTGATAAAGAAACTTGCATTATCCCACAGAGAGTTCCACAAGCTCTTTACGAATGACCCTCGTATACTTATAAGTAATCATCTTCAATTTACTCTTGACAATGTACTTGCGCTTTTTACTCCCAGATCGCAGATGGGACACTTGGAAACCCAATACAAACTCTTTTCCACCATAACTGATAAAGAAACTCACATAGTCCAACTGAGAGTTTCACAAGTTCTTTTTCAATGACCCTTGTATACTTAAAAGTAATCATCTACAATTTAATCTGGACAATCATCTACAAATGATGAATGGTTACCCCAGATTGCGTACGGGGCAGTAGCAATCCCAAGGCAAACACTTTACTACTGTAACTGATAAATAAACTCACATTATCCCATAGAGAGTTCCACAAGTTCTTTACGATGACCCTCATATACTTATAAGTAATCATCTACCATTTACTCTGGACAATGTACTTAGGCTTTTTAAAATTTGATGTAAGTGCTCATATAACCTTATGTTTTTATGGTTTGTGCTAATATGACCCTATGAAATTGTAAAGTACTATTTTAGCCCATTGTTTTGCTAGAATGATGTAATATAAACCTGGAGGTCTGAATTTGGCCAGAACTGTTTTAAAAGAAATAAAAATGTAAAAGGATAATTATGCCCTCATTGTTTATTAACCCTAAAACATTTTCCATTTTTTCTTTTCCTTCTCCACTTTCTTCTTCTTCTCTTCGGAGGTATGCAAAAATCTCTCTCGTAACCTCCGTCGTACAAGAAATCTCCCCGCCACCAGACGAGTTCTCCCTGCAACTGTATGAGAATTCTCCTTGTCGTCGTACCAAATCTTCCAGCACTGTAACCAACCACATCGTGGACGATCGTGGACGATCGTAACGGTGAGCCTGAGCTTCAATACTGCTTACATCGTGGACGATCGTAACGGTGGGCAAGTGGCATTAATTTCGCCACCAAATTTTGGCATCTCCGCTGCAACCGCCATTGGTACTGGGAGAGGTGCTATAGGATCCAAAGCTCATAATCCTAGTCTTCAAGTTCCTCACCAGTGGAAAGAACACCACCACGGCAGTGATCGAGTGGGCCATAGGACGGAAGGATCTTTGGACTGGCAACAATATGGGGTGATATCCCATCACAGGATTTGGGATTTTTGGAGCATCAATCGGAGAGATTGAACCCTCACTACTGAGCTCGATGATTCAAAAGGTTAGAGTACTCTCAGATTTATTGTCGGTTTCTGGGTTTGGATTATGTGTGATTGCTGTTGCGAATTCATTCTTATGGAATCCGAAGGGATGGGTTTTGATGTTTCTTGGCTGGAACTGACCAATTTTATCTTCTTTTTAGAGTCAGAATCTGGTTTAAACAATGGTCAGAAAAGAGTTCCCACCGGAGCTAAGAGGGGACTCATCGAGCTCTAAGTGCTGCGTGAGGTTCAATGGCACAGATTACAGCGTTATGGTCTTGTTTCTAGATTTCGGTGGTGGCATTGAAGTCATTGTTTGTTGTGGTCTCATTTCTAGCATAAATTCATTGTTGGTCATAGTCTAGTGGCGGTGGCGGTGGTGGCTCGTTTCAATATTCCAACTGCCACCGGTGGCAGAGGTAGCGGATCGGCAGTGGAGGTGCAACGGTTGTTGGATGTGGTCTGGTGGCGGTAACGTTGGTGGCTCGTTTCCAGATTCTAGTGGTGCAGCAGTGGCGGAGGTGGTGGAGCAGTGGCAGAAGTGGCATAGCAGCGACAGAGGTGGCATAGTGGCAATGGCTATGGTTATGGAGAAGAAGAAGAACCTAGGGTATTTTAGTCAATAGATTTGTAATTCAAAGGTTAGGGGTATTTTAGTATTTTTGTATTTGGTCAATGCCAGAAATAACAAACTCAACGATGGAATAGTATCAAAGAGATATATTGGCACTTTTGATGCAAAACACAGGGCTACAATAGCACTTGTCAACTTCACAAACCTCCAAAACATAGGGTCATATTAGTATTTTTCCCTTAAATCTTCATGGATGGATTTTAATTAACTTTTAGTTTCATAGAAAAGATAGAATATATAATTTCATGCGAATCTATGTGATGGAAATTATCATGTTCATAGCGTTTATTGTAAGGGTAATAAGGAAATACTAGCACAACTGACGGACGGTAACCTGAATTGCGAACTGAACATTTGGAGTCCCGAGTTAAACTCTTTACCACCATAACTGATAAATAAACTATCATAATCCCCTAGGAGTTCCACAAGTTCTTTACGAATGACTATTGTAAACATATAAGTAATCATCTACAAGTTTCTCTTGACAATGTACTTGCGCTTTTTGAAATTCAATGGACGAACTTTAATAATCTTTTAATTTCATGAAAAACCGAGAATATATAATTTCCTGCGATTCTATGTGGTGGAAATTATTATGTTCATGACACTAATTGTAAGGGTAGTAAAGGAATACTAACACAATTGACAGACGGTTTCCACGGATCGCTGACGACACACTTGGATTCCGAAGACAAACTCTTTACTACCATAACATATAAAAGAACTCACATAATCCCACAAAGAGTTTCACAAGTTCTTAACGAATGACCCTTTTATACTTATAAGTAATCATCTACAATTTACTTTGGAAAATTTACTTGCGCTTTTTAAAATTTAATGGATGGACTTTATCAGCTTTTAATTTCCTAAAAAAACAAAGAATATAAAATATAATGCGATTCTATTCGGTGAAAATTATCTTGTCCATAACGCTTATTGTAAGGGCAATAATGGAGTACTAACACAAATGACAGACGGTTACCCCGGATCGCCGAAAGGACACTTGAAATCCCTATACAAACTCTTTACCACCGTTAATGATAGAAAAACTCGCATAGTCCCACAGAGAGTTACACAAGTTCTTTGCGAATGACCCTTGTATACTTATAAGTAATCATTTACGCATTACTCTTGACAATGTACTTGCGCTTTTTAAAATTTGGTGGAAAGACTTCAATTAACTTTTAATTTAATAAAAAACCAAGAATATATCATTTAATACGATTTTATGTGCTGGAAATTACCATGTTCATAGTAGTTATTGTAATGGAAATAATGGAATACTAAAACAAATGATGAACAGTTACCCCGGATCGCGGATGGGATTGTTGGAATCCCGAGTCAAACTCTTTACCATTGTAAGTAATAAGGAAAATTGCATAATCCCACACAGAGTTTCACAAATTCTTTACGAATGACCCTTGTATACTTATAAGCAATCATCTACAATTTACTCTGGAAAATATTCTTAAACATTTTAAAATTTGATAGACGGGCTATATTATCTTTTAATTTCATAGAAAACATAGAATTTATAGTTTCATGCGATTCTATGTGTTGGAAGTTATCAAGTTCGTAAAGCTTATTGTAAGGACAATAATGGAATACTTACACAAATGACAGAGGGTTACCCTGGATTGCAAACAGGACACTTGGAATTTCAATACAAACTCTTTGTCTCCGTAACTGATAAAGAAACTCGCAAAATCCCACAGAGAGTTTCACAAGTATTTTATGAATGACCCTTGTATACTTATCAGTAATCATCTATAATTTACTATGCACAATGTACATGAGCATTTTAAAAATTGATGGACAAACTTTAATTAGCTTTTAATTTCATTACAAACCTAGAATATATAATTTCATGCGATCCTATGTGGTGGAAAATATCGTGTTCATAGCTCTTATTGTAATGGTAATAATGGAATAATAACACAAATGACAGACGGTTACCCCTGATCGTAGATGGGACACTTGGAATCCCAATACAAATTCTTTGCCACCATAACTGATAAAGAAACTCGCATAGTCCCACAGATAGTTTCACAAGTTCTTTTTAAAACACCCTTGTATACTTAAAAGTAATCATCTACAATTTACTCCGGACAGGCATCTACAAATGATAGACGGTTACCCCAAATTGCGGACGTGACAGTTGCAATCCAAAGTCAAACACTTTACTATAATAACTGATAACAAACTCACATGATCCCACCGAGAGTTCCACAAGGTCTTTACAAATGATCCTCATATATACCATTTACTCTGGACAATGTACTTGCGCTTTTTAAAATTTGATGGATGTATTTTAATTAGCTTTTAATTTCATAAAAAAACTTAGAATATAAAATTTAAAGTGATTTTATGTGGTGGAAATTATCATGTTCATAACGGTTATTGTAAGGGAAATAATGGAATACTAAAACAAATGATAGCCAGTTACCCCGGATCGCAAACAGGACACTTGGAATTCCAATACAAACTCTTTGCCAGCGTAACTGATAAAGAAACTCACATAATCCCACAGAGAGTTTCACAAGCTCTTTAAGAATGAGCCTTGTATACTTATCGGTAATCATCTAAAATTTACCCTGCACAATGTACATGCAGTTCTTAAAATTTGATGGTAGGACTTTAATTAGCTTTAAGTTCATTACAAACCTATAATGTATAGTTTCATGCGATTTTATGTGGTGGAAATTATCGTGTTCGTAGCGCTTATTGTAATGTGAATAATGGAATACTAACAAAAATGGACGGTTACCCCTGATAGTAACTGGGAAACCTGGAATCCTAGTACAAATTGTTTGCCACCATAACTAATAAAGAAACTCGCATAGTCCCACAGAGAGTTTCACAAGTTATTTTTAAAACACCCTTTTATACTTAAAAGTAATCATCTATAATTTACTCTGGACAATCATCTAAAAATGATAGACAGTTACCCCACATTGCGGACAGGACAGTTGCAATCCAAAGTCAAACACTTTGCTACAGTAACTGACAAACAAACTCACATGATCCCACTCAGAGTTCCACAAGTTCTTTACGAATGATCCTCATATACTATATGTAATCATCTACCATTTACTCTGGACAATGTACTTGCGTTTCTTTAAATTTGATGGATGGATTTTAATTAGCTTTTAATTTCATAAAAAACTTTGAATATAAAATTTCATGTGATTCTATGTGGAATAAATCATCATGTTCATAGCGGTTATTGTAAGGGAAATAATGGTATACTAAAACTAATGACAGAAGGTTACCCCAGATCGCAGAAGGGACACTTGAAAATCAAAGACAAACTCTTTCCCACCGTAACTGATAAAGAAACTTGCCCAATCCCGTAGAGAGTTTCACAAGTTCTTTACGAATGACCCTTGTATACTTATTAGTAATCATCTACAATTTACTCTGGAAAATGTACTTGCGTTTTTTAAAATTCGATGGACGAACTTTAATTAGCTTTTAATTCCATTAAAAACCCAGAATATTTAATTTCATGCGATTCTATGTGGCGGAAATTATCATGTTCATACTGCTTATTGTAAGGCAAATAATAATGGAATACTAACACAAATGACAGATGGTTACTCTGGATCGAGGATAGGACACTTGCAATCCCAAGTCAAACTCTTTACTACCTTAACTAATAAAGAAACTCGCATTATTCCATAAGAGTTTCACAAGTTCTTTATGAATGACCCTTGTATACTTATAAGTAATCATCTATAATTTACCCTGGACAATATTCTTGTGCTTTTTAAATTTTGATGGATGGACTTTTATTAGCTTTTAATTTCATAGAAAACCTCGAATTTATAATTTCATTCGATTCTATGTGGTAGAATTATCGTGTTCATGGCAATTATTGTAAGGGAAACAATGGAATACTAACACAAATGACAGACGGTTACCCCGGATCGCAGACGGGACACTGGGAATCCTAATAAAAACCTCTTCGCCACCGTAACTGATAAAGAAACTCACATAGTCCCCCAGAGAGTTTCACAAGTTCCTCATGAATGACCCTTGTATACTTAAAAGTAATCATCCACAATTTACTCTTGATAATCATCAACAAATGACGAAAGGTTAACCCAGATCCTGAACGGGACAGTTGCAATCTAATGTCAAGCAGTTTACGACTGTAATTGATAATGAAATTCAGATGATCCTACAGAGAGTTCCACAAGTTATTTACGAATGACCCTCGTTTCCTTATAAGTAATCATCTACCATTTACTCTGGACAATGTACTTGCGCTTTTCAAATTTTATGGATGGATTTTAATTATCTTTTAATTTAATAAAAAACATAGAATATTAAATTTCATGTGATTCTATGTGGTGGAAATTATCACTTTCATATCGCTTATTATAAGGGTAATAAGGAAACACTAACACAATTGACGAATGGTAACCTGGTTCATGAACGGAACATTTGGAATCACGAGTTAAACTCTTTACAACCATAACTGATAAAAAAACTCCTATAATCCCCTGGGAGTTCCACAATTTCTCTGCGAATGACCCTCGTATACTTATAAGTAATCATCTACAAGTTTCTCTGGACAATGTACTTGCACTTTTTAAAATTCAATGGATGGACTTTAATTAGCTTTTAATTTCATTAAAAACCTTGAATATATAATTTTATGTGATTCTATGTGGTGGAAAATATTGTGTTCATAGCACTTATTGTAAGGGTAGTAATGGAATACTAACACAACTGACTGACAGTAACCCTGATCACAAGTGACACACTTGGAATCCCAATACAAACTCTTTACTACTGTAACCGATAAAGAAACTCGCATAATGCCACAAAGAGTTTCACAAGTTCTTCACTAATAACTCTCGAATATTTATAAGGAATCATCTACAATTTACTCTGGACAATACACTTGCGCTTTTTAAATCTGACGAACGAACTATTATTATCTTTTAAATTCATAGAAAACCTGGAATTTATAGATTCATGCAATTCTATGTGGTGGAAATTATCGAGTTCCTAATGCTTATTGTAAGGATAATAATGAAATACAAACACAAATGTTGGACGGTTACCCTGGTTCGCAAACGGGACACCTGGAATCCCAATACAAACTCTTTACCACCGTAACAAATAAAGAAACTAGCATATCCCACCGAGTGTTTCACAAGTTCTTTACGAATAATCCTCGTATACTTATAACTTATAATCTACAATTTACTCCGGACAATATTCTTGCACTTTTTAAAATTTGATGGATAGACCTTTATTAGCTTTTAATTTCATAGAAAACCTAGAATTTATAATTTCATGTGATTCTATATGGTGGAAATTATCGTGTTCATAGTGCTTGTTGTATGGGAAATAATGGAATACATACACAAATGACAAATGGCTACCCCAGATCGCAGATGGGACACTTAGAAACCCAATACAAACTCTTTGCCACCGTAACTGATAAAGAAACTTCCATAATCCCGCAGAGAGTTTCACAACTTCTTCATGAATGACCCTTGTATACTGAAAAGTAATCATCTACAATTTACTATGGACAATTATCTACAAATGTCGTACGGTTAACCCAGATCCTGGACGGGACAGTTGCAATCCCAAGTCTAGCAATTTACTACTGAAATTTATAAGAAATTCATACGATCCCACTGAGAGTTCCACAAGTTATTTACGAATGACCCTCGTATACTTATAAGTAATCATCTACCATTTACTCTGGACCATGTACTTGCGGTTTTTAAAATTTGATGGACGAATTTTAATTAGCTATTAATTTCATAAAAACATAGAATATAAAATTTCATGTGATTCTATGTGGTGGAAATTATCATGTTCAGAGCACTTATTGTAAGGGTAATAAGGAAATACTAACACAATTGACAGACGGTAACCCAGATCGTAAACGGAACATTTGGAATCCGGAGTTAAACTCTTTACAACCATAACTGATAAATAAACTCACATAATCCCCTGGGAGTTCCACAAGTTCTTTATCAATGACCCTCGTATACTTATAATTAATCATCTACAAGTTTCTCTGGACAATGTACTTTCACTTTTTAAAATTCAATGGATGGACTTCAAATAACTTTTAATTTCATAAAAAACCTTGAATATATAATATCATGTGATTCTATGTGGTGGAAAATATTGTGTTCTTTTCACTTATTGCAAGGGGAATAATGGAATAGTAACACAATTGACGGACGGTTACCCTGGATCGCAGGCGACACACTTGGAATCCCAATACAAACTCTTTACTACCGTAACTGATAAAGAAACTCTCATAATCCCACAGAGAGTTTCACAAGTTCTTTACGAATGACCATTGTTTATTTATAAGCAAGCATCTACAATTTAATCAGGACAATATGCTTGCATTTTTTATAATTTGATGAATGGACTATTATTCGCTTTTAAATTCATAGAAAACCTGGAATTTATAATTTTATGCGATTCTATGTGGAGGAAATTATCGTGTTTCTAGCGCTTATTTAAAGGATAATAATGGAATACGAAGACAAATGATGGACGGTTACCCCAGTTCGCAGACGGGACACATGGAATCCCAATACAAACTCTTTACTGCCGTAACTGATAAAGAAACTAGCATAATCCCACTGAGAGTTTCACAAGTTCTTTACGAATGACCCTTGTACACTTATAAGTAATAATCTACAATTTACTCCGGACATTATTCTTGCACTTCTTAAAATTTGATGGATGGACCTTTATTAGCTTTTAATTTCATTAAAAACCTAGAATTTACAATTTTATACAATTATATGTGGTGGAAATTATCGTGTTCATAGCGCTTATTTTGTGGGCGACAATGGAATACTAACACAATTGACGAGCGGTTAACCCAGATCACAGAAGGGACACTCGGAAACCCAATACAAACTCTTTCCTAGTGTAATTGGTAAAGAAACTCGCATAGTCCCATAGAGAGTTTCACAAGTTCTCTACGAATGACCCTTGAATGCTTAAAAGTAATAATCTACAGTTTAATCTGGACAATCATATACAAATGACGGGCGGTTACCCTAGATCGCGGACGGAACAGTTGCAATCCCAAGTTAAATCCTTTAGTACTGTAAATGATAAAGAAACTCACATGATCCCACAGAGAGTTCCACAAGTTTTTTTACGAATGCCCTCATATACTATAAGTAATCATCTACCATTTATTGTAAACAATGTACTTGCGCTTTATAAAATTTGATGGGCAGATTTTAATTAGCTTTTAATTTCATAAAAAACCTAGAATATTAAATTTAATGTGATTCTATGTGGTGGAAATTATCATGTTCATAGCTCTTATTGTAAGGGCAATAATTTAATGCTAACACAAATGATGGATGGTTACCTAGATCACTAACGGAACATTTGGAGTACCGGGTTAAATTCTTTACTAGCATAACTGATAAATAAACACACATAATCCCCTGGGAGTTCCACAAGTTCTTTACGAATGACCCTTGCATACTTATCAATAATCATCTACAATTTACTCTGATTAATATACTTGCACTTTTTGAAATTTGATGGACGGACTATTATTAGCTTTTAGTTTCATAGAAAATCTAGAATTTATAATTTCATGGGATTCTACTTGGTGGAAATTATCGTGTTCATAGAAGTTATTATCAAGGCAATAATGTAATACTAACACAAATGATAGAAGGTTACCCCGGATGGCAGACAAGACACTTGGAATTCGAATACAAACTCTCTTCCACCGTAACTGATAGAGGAACTCGCATAATCCCACAGAGAGTTTCACAAGTTCTTTATGAATGACTCTTGTATGCTTATCAGTAATTATCTACAAATTACTCAGGACAATGTACTTGCCCTTTTTAAAATTTGATGGATGGACTATTATTAGCTTTTAATTTAATAGAAAACCTAGAATTTATAATTTCATGCGGTTCTATGTGGTGGAAAATATCGTGTTCATAGCGGTTGTTATCCGGAAAATAATGTAATACTAAAACAAATGACAGACGGTTATCTCAGATCGCAGACGGGACACTCAGAATTCGAATAGAAACTCTTTGCCAGCGAAACTAATAAACAAACTCGCATAATCCCACAGAGAGTTTCACAAGTCCTTTACGAATGACCCTTGTATGCTTATTCGTAATCATCTACAATTTACTCTACACAATGTACGTGCGCTTTTTAAAATTCAGTGGATGGAAATTAATTAGATTTTAATATCATTAAACAGCTAGATTGTATAATTTCATATGATTATATGTGGTGAAAAATATCGTGTCCTTAGCACTTATTGTAAGGGCAATAATGAAATTCTAACACAAATGATGGACAGTTACCCCGGATCACAAATGGGACACTTGGAATCCCAATTAAAACATTTTCCCACAGGAACTGATAAAGAAATTTGCATAGTCTCACAAAGAGTTTCACAAGTTCTTTACGAATGACCATTTTATACTTAAAAGAAATCATCTACAATTTACTCTTGACAACTATATACAAATGATGGACAGATACCCCTAATTGCGGATGGGTCACTTGCAATCCCAAGTCAAACACTTTACCAATACTGATAAATAAACTCACATTATCCCACAGAGAGTTTCACAAGTTCATTATGAATAACCCTCGTATACTTATAAGTAATCATCTACCATCTACTTTGGACAATGTACTTGCGCATTTTAAAATTTGGTGGATGGAATTTCATTATCTTTTAGTTTCTTAAAAAACCTAGAATAAAATATTTCATGGGATTCTACGTGAAGGAATATCATGTTCATTGCGCTTATTGTAAGGGCAATAATGGAATACTAACAGAAATGATGAACGGTTACCTAGGATCAAAGATGGGACACTTGGAAACCCAATACAAACTCTTTTCCACTGTAACTGATAAAGAAACTCGCATAATACCACAGAAAGTTTCACAAGTTCTATACGAATGACCCTTGTATACTTGTCAGTAATCATCTGCAATTTACTCTTGACAATGTACTTGCGTTTATTAAAATTTGATGGATGAACTTTAATTAGCTTTTAGTTTGATTAAAAACCTAGAATATATAATTTCATTTGATTCTATGTGGTGGAAACTAACGTGTTCATAACGCTTATTCTAAGGGTAAAAAAGGAATACAAACACAAATGACATATTGTTACCCCGGTTCACATATAGGACACTTGGAATCCATATACAATTTCTTTACTACCATAACTAATAAAGAAACTCTCATAAAATCATTGGTAGTTTCATAAGGTCTTACAAATGACCCTTGTATACTGATAAGTAATCATCCTAAATTTACTCTTAACAATATTCTTGCGCATTTTAAAATTTGATGAAAGGACCTTTATTAGGTTTTAATTTCATAGAAAACCTAAAATTTATATGTGGTGGAAATTATCATGTTTATAGCACTTATTGTAAAGGAAATAGTGGAATACTAAAACAAATGATGGACATTTACCCTGGATCGCAGATGGGACACTTGGAAACCCAATACAAACTCTTTTCCACCCTAACTGATAAAGAAACTCGCATAGTTCCACAGAGAGTTTCACAAGTTCTTTTCGAATAACCCATGTATACTTATAAGTAATCATTTACAATTTACTCAGGACAATCATTTACAAATGACGGACGGTTACCCAGATTGCGGACGAGACAGTTGCAATCCCAAGTCAAACACTTTAGTAGTGTAACTGATAAATAAACTCATTTGATCTCACAGAGAGTTCCACAAGTTCTTTCCGAATGACCCTTGTATACTATAAGTAATCATCTACCATTTACTCTGGACAATGTACTTACGCTTTTTAAAATTTAATGGATGGAATTTAATTATCTTTTAATTTCATAAAAAACGAGAATATAAAATTTCTTGTCATTCTACGCGGTGGAAATTATCATGTTCATAGTGCTTATTGTAAGGGCCATAATGGAATACTAACACAAATAACAGACGGTTACCTCGGATCGCAGATGGAACACATGGAAACCCAATACAAACTCTTTGCCACCGTAACTGATAAAGAAACTCGTGTAGTCCCAGAGAGAGCTTCACAAATTCTTTACGAATGACCTTGTATACTTAAAAGTAATTTAATCTGGACAATCATCTATAAATGATAGACGGTTACCCCAGATTGCGTACGGGACAGTTGCAATCCCAAGGCAAACACTTTACAACTATAACTGATAAATAAACACACATGATCCCACAGAGAGTTCCACAAGTTCTTTAGGAATGACCCTCGTATACTTATAAGTAATCAGCTACATTTACTTTTGACAATGTACTTGGGCTTTTAAAATTTTGATGGATGGATTTTATTTGGCTTTTAATTTCATAGAAAACCTTGAATATATAATTTCATGTGACTCTATGTGATGGAAATTATCGTGTTCACAGTGCTTATTGTAAGGGTAATAAGGAAATACTAACATAATTGATGGACGGTAATTTGGATAGCGAACAGAACATTTGGAATCCTGAGTTAAACCCTTTACCACCATAACTGATAAAAGAATTGGCATAATCCCTTGGGAATTCCACAAGTTCCTTACTAATGACCCTTGTATACTTATAAGTAATCAACTACAAGTTTCTTGGGACAATGTACTTGCGCTTTTTAAAATTCAATGAACGAACTTTAATTAGCTTTAAATTTCATGAAAAACCTAGAATATATATATACTCCAGCAATTCTATTTGGTGGAAATTATCATGGTTATAGAGCTAGGGTAATAATTGAATACTAACGAAATTGATAGACCCCAGATCGCAGACGACACACTTGGAATCCCAATACAAACTCTTTACTACTGTAATAGATAAAAAAACTCACATAATCCCACAGAGAGTTTCACAAGTTCTTTACGACTGACCCTTGCATACTTATAAGTAATCATCTACAATTTACTCTGGACAATTTACTTGCACTTTTTAATTCGATGGATGGACTTTTATTAGCTTTTAATTTCATTAAAAACATAGGATATATAATTTCTTGCGATTCTATGTGGTGAAAATTATCGTGTCCATAGCACTTTTTGTAAGGGAAATATTGGAATACCAAAACAAATAACGGAGGGTTCACCTGGATCGTAGTTAGGACAGTTGGAATCCCTATAAAAAATCTTTACCACCATTACTGATAATGAAACTCACATAGTCCCACGGAGAGTTACACAAGTTCTTTACGAATAACCCTTGTATACATATAAGTAATCATCTAGAATTTACTCTAGAAAATATACTTGCGCTTTTTAAAATTTGATGAATGGATTTTTTAAAATTTTTAATTTCATAAAAAACCTAGAATGTATAATTTAATGGCATTCAATGGGTGAAAATTATCGTGTTCATAGCGCTTATTGTAAGGGTAATAATGGAATACTAACAAAAATGACAATCAGTTACCCCAGATCGTAGGCGGGATACTTGGAATTCCAATACAAACTCTCTGTCTCCATAACTGATAAATAAACTCGCATAGTCTCATAGAGTGTTTCACAAGTTCTTTACAAATAACCCTTGTATACATATTAGTAATTATCTAGAATTTACTTTGGAAAATATACTTGTGCCTTTAAAATTGTGATGGTCGGACTTTTTTTAGCTTTTAGCTTCATAAAAAAGTCTAGAATATATAATTTCATGCCATTCAATGGGTAAAAATTAACGTGTTCATATCACTTATTGTAAGGGTAGTAATGGAATAATAATAGAAGTGACAGTCGGTTACCTCGGATCGCAGACGGGACACTTGGAATCCCAAGTCAAACTCTTTACTACTGGAATTGATAATGAATCTCGCATAATCCCACAGAGAGTTCGACTAACTCTTTACAAATGACCCTTGTATACTTATAAGTAATCATTTACACATTACTCTGGACAATGTACTTGCGCTTTTTAAAATTTGGTGGACGGACTTTAATAAGCTTTTAATTTAATAATAAACCTAGAATATATAATTTTATACAATTCTATGTGGTGGAAATTATCATGTTCATAACACTTATTGTAATGGAAATAATGGAATACTGACACAAATGATAGACGGTTGCCCTGGATCGTGGATGGGACACTTGGAATTCCAAGTCAAACTATTTACCCCTGCAATTAATAGGAAACTCGCATAATCCCAAAGGGAGTTTCACAAATTCTTTATGAAAGACCCTTGTATAGTTATAAACAGTCATCTACAATTTACTCTGGACAATATTCTTAAGCCTTTTAAAATTTGATGGGCGGACTATTATTCGCTTTTAATTTCATAGAAAACCTAGAAATCACAATTTCATGCGATTCTATGTGTTGGAAATTATCGTGTTCGTAAAGCTTATTGTAAGGGAAATAATGGAATGCAAAGACAAATGGCAGGCGGTTAACCAGGCTTGCAAATGGGACACTTGGAATTCAAATGCAAACTCTTTGCCACCGTAACTGATAAAGAAACTTGCATAATCCCACAGAGAGTTTCACAAGTTCTATACGAATGACCCTTGTATATTATCAGCAATCATCTACAATTTACTTTGCACACCGTACATACACCTTTTTAAATTTGATGGATGGACTTTAATTAGCTTTTAAATTCTTTACAAACATAGAATGAACCAATTCATGCGATTCTATGTGATAGAAATTATCATGTTCACAGCTCTTATTGTAAGGGTAATAGGAAATACTAACACAATTGACGAACGGTAGCCCGGATCGCGAACTGAACATTTAAAATCCCGAGTTAATTTGTTTACCACCATAACTGATAAATAACCCGCATAACCCTTTGATTGTTCCACAAGTTCTTTACTATTGACTCCTGTATACTTATAAGTATTCATCTACAAGTTTCTTCGGACAATGTTCTTGTGCTTTTTAAAATTCAATGGACAAACTTTAATTAACTTTTAATCTTATTAAAAACCTAGAATATATAATTTCCTGCGATTCTATGTGGTTGAAATTAAGCGGTTATTGTAAGGGTAATAATGGAATACTAACACAAATGACAGTCGGTTACCTCGGATCGCAGATGGGACACTTGGAATCCCAAGTGAAACTATTTACTACTGGAACTAATAAAGAAACTCACATAATCCCACAGAGAGTTCCACAAGTTCTTTAAGAATGACCCTCATATACTTATAAGTAATCATTTACACATTACTCTGGACAGTGTACTTGTGCTTTCTAAAATTGGGTGGATAGACTTCAATTAGCTTTTAATTTAATAAAAAACCTAGAATATATAATTTCATACAATTCTAAGTGGTGGAAATTATTGTGTTCATAGCGCTTATTGTGATGGCAATAATAAAATACTAACACAAATGATGGATGGTTGCCCCGGATCGCAGATGGGACACTTGGAATCTCAAGTCAAACTCGTTAAAGTTGTAAGTAAAAAGGAAACTTTCATAATCCCACAAAGAGTTTCACAAATTCTTAAGAATGACCCTTGTATACTTATAAGCAATCATCTACAATTTACTCTTGACAATATTCTTAAGCTTTTTAAAATTTGATGGACGGACTATTATTAGCTTTCAATTTCATAGAAAACCTAGAATTTATAATTTCATGCAATTCTATGTGTTGGAAATTATCGTGTTCGTAATGCTTATTGTAAGGGAAATAATGGATACTAACACAAATGACAAACGGTTACCCCGGTTCGCAGATGGGAAACTTTGAATCCAAATACAAACTCTTTGCCACCGTAACTGATAAAGAAACTCACATAATCCCACAGATAGTTTCACAAGTTCTTAACGAATGACCCTCGTATAATTATCAGTTATAATCTATAATTTACTCTACACAATGTATATATCCTTTTTAAAATTCGATGAACGGACTTTAATTAGCTTTTGATTTCATTACTAATCTAGAATGTATAATTTCCTGCGATTTTATGTGTTGGAAATTATCGTGTTCATAGCTCTTATTTTAAGGGTAATAATGGATTACAAACACAAATGACAGTCAGTTACCCCGGATCGCAGACGGGACACTTGGAATCCCAAGTCAAACTCTTTACTACTGGAACTAATAAAGATACTCGCATAATCCCACAGAGTGTTCCACAAATTCTTTACAAATAACCCTTGTATACTTATAAGTAATCATTTACACATTACTATAGACAATGTACTTGCACTTTTGAAATTTGTTGGATGGACTTTAATTAGCTTTTAATTCAATAAAAAACCTAGAATATACAATTTCATATGATTCTATATGGTGGAAATTATCATGTTCATAGCGCTTATTGTAATGGAAATAATGGAATACTAACACAAATGATGGACGGTTACCCCGGATCACAGATGGGACACCTGGAATCTCAAGTCAAACTATTTACCTCTGTAAGTAATAAGGACACTCGCATAATCCCAAAGAGATTTTTACAAATTCTCTACGAATGAACCTTGTATACTTATAAGCAATCATCTATATTTTACTCAGGACAATATTCTTATTTTTTTTAATTAAAACCATCCGCAGATGGGGGAAATTCTATTAGGCCTTCCCAAGCCAAAAAATAGACAATAAAGAAAAGCCGAAGCAATAGTAGGATATACATGAATGATCACTGGCTATCAGAGCAATGCTTGTTGCTCCCAAAAGAATGAAAGATACATATTAGCATCAAGTTGGAGGAGAGGCCTCTTTATCTATGGTGGAAAGGATCGAAACTTATTAGTGAATCCAAGAAGAAAACACAAGGCAGTCGAAACCCTCTCCACATAAATAAAGAGCAAACCTCCATCACTGGCCTGAAGTAGAAGTCAAAACCTAATCTAGCTATTTGCAGATGACTATCCATCCTAGCTAAAAGATATATACCAAAAAGAGAGCTGGGCAGTAGAAAAAATTCAAAATGAAGATATCCACCCTGAGCAACAAGAGTAACCAAACCATCCAGGTCCGAATCAACCGAAGGCAGCAACAGTCCATGATGGACAGAACCATCTTCAAAACAAACTAGAGGCAGCAGGGGTCCATCATAGCATGAAGCCTGATATCAACATTTGATCTGCAAGAAAAATTTTAACTGAGTAGCATCCGAACTAGGAGGCAATCCGCAGAGAAGGAGTATTCATTTGGTCCAGCCTAACTAAGCCCTGGACTAGGTTAGGAAGCAAAGAAAAATTAGGAAAAGCCAAATTACATTTTTGTAACAAGCAAGTTTTTGCCAGCAAATGAGCAACCTGATTGGCTTCCCTAAATATATGCATAATGTGTATATCACCCAACGAAAAATGAATCTCATCTGCTAAACCAAACAATTCCCAGGGAGATCTTAATGGAGCAGTAGCATATAGCACAGCATTAAGGCAGTTTGATTCCATGCAAATAGTGGACAGAGGAGTGGAAAATTGGATAGCAAACAAAATAGCTTTTAACTCAGCTTCTATGGGAGATTTTGCATTAGTAAATGAGGTATAAGCTTCCTTAAAACTCCCTTGACAGTCTCTAATGATCATACTAAGGCCACACTTATTCGTCTTACAGCACCAAGCAGCATCCACATTTACTTTAAAACCAAGTTTTGGTCTGACCCATGCAATTTTCCAGATTTTAGGCTTTGGGGGTCTTTTAATGAGAGGCAAGTAGGAGTGATTTGCAATACTGAGATCAAGAGGAGAGACTATATATACTGGTTTAGCAGAGAATGAATAGAAAATTTGATCTCTAATCTGCTGAAGCACTATGGAAGATGAGGGCTTAACTGAATCAAAAATAAATCTATTCCTCATCTTCCATAAATTCCAAAAGGTATAAATTGCTGCAGTTCTCACAATAATGGAATGTAATTTAGATAGGGTGGGGAAGGATAAGTAACCAGATAATCTGTCCCACACAGAATGAAATTCCCTATCCCTAATTCCCATAAACTGATGTATAGATTTCCAAACATTCAAGGAAAACTCACAGGAGTTAAAGAAATGGTCTAGGTCATCCTCATGTAAATTACACATACAGCATTTAGAGGCCAAACTGATTCTGAGATTTTTAAGGGTATTATCAAAAGGAAGATAAGAGTTTGTCACTTTCCACATAAACACAGATACTTTTTTCTCAAATCTGGAGTTCCAGAAATGAAGTGGGGATGCATACTGACCTGAGTTGTTACAAAGTAACAAATAAGTAGCTTTGAAAGAGAAATTACCATCAGCACCTGGCTTCCAGATTAATCTATCAGGTCTATGAGGTAATGTTTTTGAGTCCTGCAAAAGAGTAGTAATATCAGGGGGCAGAAATGGTTGAATTAAAGGTATAAGGCTAGATTTATTGGCTATAAATTCAGCAACAGAACAGTTCTCATCAATTCCTATACTGTTTTGATCACACAAATCAGATAAAATCCCAATCCCTAGCCAATTTGCAGTCCAGAAATTGCATTCACCATTTCCAATTATTACCCTGGAGTTAGCTTCTGCCCAAGAATTAACTGAGCAAATTCTTTTCCAATTAGGGGAGGTTCTGTAAGATGGTGGAAGGTTAGCCAACAAGTGAGACCATAAAGTATCTGCCAACTGAAATTTCCACCACAACTTTACCGAACAAGTTTTAACAATTGTCTTTATACTTCTAAAACCCAAGCCATTTTGATCAGTGATGCATAGAGAGCAGTCCATTTTCTCCATGCTCTTTTTGGTTTATGCTCATTCTCCCCCCAAAAAAATCTACTCAATTTTTTTTCAATGGTGGAAACAATCAAACTTGTAGGCTTAATTACTTGCCATATATGCTGGGGAATGGAATAAATACAGGATTCAATCAATATAATTTTACCACCAGTAGTTATCCACCTATTTTTCCAATTACCAATCCTACTATCAATCTGCTCAAAAAGGGGTTGAAAGTAAATCTTCTTTGCAGCACCAGTAAAAATTGGAACACCTAGATACATGAATGGAAAAACACCAATTTTCATTCCCATAATTCTCTTAATGTGATTTACCCTTTGAACAGTAGCATGCTTACCTATGAAAATGTCACTCTTACTATAATTGATTGATTGTCCAGTGACTTCTTCAAAGGTAGATAGAAAGGCTTTTAATCTAACCAGAGTTAAGTTATTTGCTTTAAAGAAAATGACAGTGTCATCAGCATATGATAAGTGTGAAATTCTTGGAGGATTACCTGGCAGGTCATAGGGTGAAAGCTTACCACTTTGAAATATATAATCCAGACTCCTGGAAAATGACTCAGAGAAAATATTAAACAAAAATGGGGATAGAGGATCCCCTTGCTTAATACCCCTAGAAGATTGGAAAAAACCACAAGGCTTGCCATTAATAAGAACAGAGAACCAAGCTTGTGAAAGGTTTTTCATAATTGAGAAAATGAATTTTGGATGAAAACCAAGTTTAGCAAGTACTTTATATACAAAAGACCATCTAACCCTATCAAAAGCCTTTTTGAGATCTAATTTTATTATGCAATTAGGTTCCCTTCTCTTCCTATTAAGCAGCCTTACCATTTCCTGTAAATAAATGACATTGTCTGAAATGTCCCTGCCATGTAGGAATGCTGTTTGGTTAGGGGAGATTAATTTAGGCATAATAGCTTTAAGTCTCTCCATAAGCACTTTAGACCAAATCTTATTAATCACATTAGAGAGACTTATAGGCCTGTAATCATCAAAGGAAGTTGGTGTTTTCTTTTTTGGGATAATGGTAATCCATGTGCTTCCTATACCCCTAGGCATAATAGATGAAGATAAAAAATCCTGAACAGCACTTAACAGATCTGTAGTAATGATGTCCCAAGACTTGATATAAAATTTAGCAGTGTAACCGTCCGGACCAGGACTGCTAGATTTATTCAAACTAAAGACAGTCTTTTTAAGCTCTTCCAAAGAAATTGGCAGCAGTAGATTATCGTTATCAGCCTCAGTGACCAAACATGGGATATGATTCAGAAAATGATACTGAAAAGGAGAGCTAAAGGTGGGAGATTCCTCACTCAGAAGTTCCTGATAGTAATTAATTGCCTCCAGTTCAATATCATGAGTATTGTCTAGCCACTGTCCATTTTTGCTCCTTATCTTTGTAATTTTCAGTCTATTATTTCTTTCCTTTACAGAATTATGGTAGAAACTGGTGTTGTTATCTCCCTCTTGCAACCATTTTACTTTGGCCTTGTGTTTCCAGTAATTTTTCTGTTCAGACAATGCCAAAACTAACCTAGCCCTAGCCTCTTTCAGTTTAACCTGATCTGGCAAAGATCCTGAAATATTAGTTAAAGATTCTTGAGCCTGTAATGTTAGTTCAGCTTGGATCACATTATCATGAATGTTGCCAAATTTTTCCTTGTTCCAGATTTTGAGAATCCTTTTAAGTCTGACTAACTTAAGATAAAAAGCTAACATTCCAGTATTATTTACAGGGATATCCCAGTTTTGTTTAATGACTTCATTAAGATCTTTCCTCTTATACCATGTATTAAGAAATCTAAAAGGCTTAGGACATGAAGGAGAGTCACTACCTACAGTTAATAACAAAGGACTATGATCTGAGCTAGCTCTATTTAGTATCTGAATAGAAGAATCAGTAAAACATGAGGACCAAGATTGAGTGCACAAACCTCTATCCAATCTTTTAATTGTGGGAGATATTAGTCTGTTATTTGACCAGGTAAACAAATTTCTAGAAGTGTTAATTTCTTCCAAAGCCAAACCATTTATGAAACCATTAAAGTCCCTTATGCTACCTAAATTTGGAGAGGATGGACCTTTGTACTCATTAATAGAAGAAATGGCATTAAAATCTCCTACAAATAGGGATTCAGAGTGACTATACGAGCTCAGGTCTGACCAAAGGGGAAGCCTTCCAATTCTAGTCCTAAGACCATAAATGAAAAAGACATCCATTGATTTATTAAGCTTAGCACAACTCAAGTTAACTGCTAGAAACTACAGATTATCATTTTTAACCATTAGTGTTAAACTTGATGACCAGAACAACCAGATTTGACCACTATTGGCTGAGAGACAGTAATCAAATTTCAGCCTCTGTCTATATGAATCACATTGAGAGTTATCATGTTTAGGCTCTATTAGGCAAATAAGATCAAATTTATGCCTATGTGAAAGATTACAGAGCCTTAGTATGGATGTGTCCATGCCCCTAATGTTCCAAACCAACATTTTAAGCTTATTGGATGTACTATTCATGGGGATACATTAGAGGAGCTTTTTGATCTGGTCATGATGATATTCTTCTGTGAAAAAAAGGAATCATTTCCTTTTTTTGAGTTTTTCCTTTCAGAGTTATCAGACCTCATCTTACCTTGGAGAGGGGGAGAGGGACTAACCTTGTTCTCCAGATCATCATTTTTATCTAGGGAGGCTGAGAGGGAAACTCCATCCAGCATATCAGTTTGTAAAGGATCCTCAGTAATGTGTAGATCATCAGCCGATGCCTCATCATCAGCCAAAAGAGAGAACCTATTTTCCTTATGTTTCTGCTGAGAAAAAATAAAGTTTTTTGCAGCAATAATGGAACTAAAAGGGGAGAAAGACCTACCTCGCTTACCATGCAAATTATCCTTAGCAAAAACTTTCCTAAGGTTAGTAGGATCAGATTGAGATATCTTGTTCAAATGCACAGTTGGACTATAAACAGAGGGGGGAACAGGGGGGGGAAGAAGTTGGATCAGAGGTACCCCCATCTAAAAACTGGGAGGAAAGATCTCCTCCAGAGACTATATGAGCATTCTGATTAATACATGTGTTAAGATCATTACCTTTTGCTGTCATGTCATGAGGAGGGACCAGCATTACCTTACTAAGCTGTGGGATCAATTTATCATTCACAGAATCTTTTCCTATTGTCAATGCTTGGCTCTCTTCATGACATGACAACTCATTAGAACAAGTAATAAGATCATTCCTACCAATATGTACTGGCAGATCATTTGTCACATCCTCAGGAACCAGTGAAATCTGTGGAGCCATTAGGGGATCAGAGCCACAATGGTTAGTCTTATTAGTGCCCTGCTTAGCATTAGAGAGTTTCTTAGGAACATATATCAGTTTCTGGGTTTGAAAATTTTTCTGTTTTTCCATTATGGAAACTCCAGAGCTCCCTGCTTTAAGAGAGTCAACCTGATTTAGATTAGTAGACCCATTAGACTGAACAGCATGGATATTCTGTTGAGCGTCAGATGTTTTCATTATATTGAGCTCTGGTTTTTTAGTCCAAATTCTCTTAAGTTCAGGATGTAAATATACACAATAATTATCCTCATGACCTATACATTTGCAGTGGAAACAATAGGGTGGGATATCCTCAAATTCTAGAGGTAGTTTGCGCACATTAAATTCATTAACTTCCTCTTCAATTCCCACTCTGATATGTGTTGGTAATTTATTTTTTAGGTCGACTTCCACACACATTTTGACACAAGAAGGCCTAGACAGAGCCTCAGTAGCAGCATCGACTTTAATAAATTTCCCAATTTGATTCCCAATAACTTCAAGCATAGAGGAGTTATAAAAATAAACAGGAACTTGAGGGATTGATACCCATACCGGCACAATCGACGATTCTACCTCCGGTGAAAAGTCAGGAGTCCATTTGAGGACCTTCATTTGAGAGTTATTAAAAGACCATTGTCCTTTGAGCCAGAATCGTTGGTAATCTTCCTTTTCTTGGAATCGAATGAGGATGTGCCGGAAGTCAATCGAGCCAATCTGGAACTTGCCTTTAAAACCTACAGAATTAAAAGCATTGTTTAGTTGAATCATCGTCGGCTTCCCCCTGGCAAACTTACCGATCAAAGAATTGCTGTAGTGAGAGGCGAGAGTATCAGCATCCTTGCGGGTGACAAGGCACGCAATCTCCCCTTTGAATTGGACTTTAGGTTTAATCTCCGGGTTCGAGGGGAGGGAATCATGAAGGGGCGGTGGGCGATTAGCAAGGGCCTGGAGGAAGGATTTCCCTCCTCCGTAGCCACCGCTACCAGACGGCGGAGCCGCCATAGCGGCGGAAGAGAGGTATCAGAACGAGTATATAGCCGTTATCAGATGAAAACCAGAGAAAGGTAGGAGAGAAGGTACGGAGCAAGAATGAAACGACGTAGAAAGTATCGTTTTGGAGAAATTGCACGTAGAATCGCACGTAGAATCGCTGAAATTTGTGTTAGCTAAAAACAGTCTCACAGGACAATATTCTTAAGCTTTTTAAAATTTGATGGACGGAATATTATTAGCTTTTAATTTCATAGAAAACCTAGAATTTATAATTTCCTGCGATTCTATGTGTGGGAAATTATCGTGTTCACAATGCTTATTGTAAGGGAAATAATGGAATACTAACACAAATGACAGGCGGTTATCCTGGATCGCAAACAAGACACTTGGAATTCCAATACAAACTCTATACCACTATAACTAATAAAAAAACTTGCATAATCCCATAGACAGTTCCACAAGTTCTCTACTAATTACCCTTATGTACTTCTCAGTAATCATCTACAATTTACTTTGCACAGTGTACATGCACTTTTTAAAATTTGATGGATGGACTTTAATTAGATTTTAAGTTCTTTACAAACCTAGAATGTACAGTTTCATGCGATTCTATGTGGTGGGAATTATAATGTTCATAGTGCTTATTGTAAGGGAAATAATTGAATACTAACTCAAATGACAGATGGTTACCCCAGATCGCAGATGGGACACTTGGAATCCAAATACAAACAATAATCTACCGTAACTGATAAAGAAACTCGCATAGTCCCATAGAGAGTTCTACAAGTTCTTTTTGAATGACCCTTGTATACGCTTAAAAGTAATCATTTACAATTTACTCTAGGGGCATCTAGAAATGACGGACAGTTACAAAAAAGAGAATGTAAAATTTCTTGTCATTCTATGTGGTGGAAATTATTATGTTCATAGCGCTTATTGCAAAGGAAAAAATTGAATACTAACACAAGTGATAGACAGTTACCCCGGATCGCAGATGGGGCACTTGGAATTCTCATACAAACTATTTGCCACCGTAACTGATAAAGAAACTAACATAATCCCACAGAGAGTTTCACAAGTTCTTTATGAATGGCCCTTGTATAATTATATGTAATCATCTACAATTTACTCTGAACAATGTGCATGCGCTTATTAAAATTTGATGGATGAACTTTAATTAGCTTTTAATTTCATTAAATACTTAGAATATATAATTTCATTCCATTCTAATGGATGAAAACCTAGAATTTATAATTTCATGTAATTCTATGTTGTGGAAATTATCATGTTAATTGCTCTTATTGAAAAGGAAATGGAATACTAATACAAATAACAGACGGTTACCCCGGATCGTGGATGGAACACTTGGAAACCCAATACAAACTCTTTTCGACCGTAAATGGTAAACAAAGTCGCATAGTCCCAAAGAGATTTTCACAAGTTCATTACGAATGACCCTTGTATACTTAAAAGTAATCATCTACAATCTAATCTGGACAATTATCTACAAATGATGGATGGTTACCTTAGATTATGGATGGGACACTTACAATCCCAAGGCAAAAAATATTACTATTGTAACTGATAAATAAACTCACATGATCCCACGGAGAGTTCCACAAGTTCTTTACGAATGACCCTAGTATACTTATAAGTAATCATCTACCATTAATTCTAGACAATGTACTTGTGATTTTTAAAATTTGATGGATGGATATTAATTAGCTTTTAATTTCATAGAAAACCTAGAATACATAATTTCATGCGACTCTATGTGATGCAAATTATCGTGTTCATAGCGCTTATTGTAAGGGTGATAAGGAAATACTAACACAATTGACAGACGGCAACCCGGATCGCGAACGGAACATTTAGAATCCCAAGTTAATTTCTTTACCACCATAAATGATAAATAACCCACATAACCCTCTGATTGTTCCACAAGTTCTTTACGATTGACCCTTGTATACTTATAAGTATTCATCTACAAGTTTCTCCGGACAATGTACTTGTGCTTTTTAAAATTCAATGGACAAACTTTAATTAACTTTTAATTTTATTAAAAACCTAGAATATATAATTTCTTGCAATTCTATGTGGTGAAAATTATCGTGTTCATAGCGCTTATTGTAAGGGTAATAATGGAATACTAACACAAATGATAGTCGGTTACCCCGGATCGCAGATGGGACACTTGGAATCCCAAGTGAAACTATTTACTACTGGAACTAATAAAGAAACTCGGATAATCCCACAGAGAGTTCCACAAGTTCATTAAAAATGACCCTCGTATACTTTTAAGTAATCATTTACACATTACTCTGGAAAGTGTACTTGCACTTTCTAAAATTGGGTGGACGGACTTCAATTAGCTTTTAATTTAATAAAAAACCTAGAATATATAATTTCATACGATCCTATGTGGTGAAAATTATTGTGTTCACAGGGCTTATAGTAATGGCAATAATAAAATACTAACATAAATGATGGACGGTTGCCCCGGATCGCAGATTGGACACTTGGAATTTCAAGTCAAACTCATTACAGTTGTAAGTAAAAAGGAAAATTTCATAATCCCACAGAGAGTTTCACAAATTCTTAAGAATGACCCTTGCATACTTATAAGCAATTATCTACAATTTACTTTGGACAATATTCTTAAGCTCTTTAAAATTTGATGGATGGACCATTATCAGCTTTTACTTTCATAGAAAACCTAGAATTTATAATTTCTTACGATTCTATGTGTTGGAAATTATTTTGTTCGTAATGCTTATTGTGATGGCAATAATGGAATACTAACATAAATGACATATGGTTACCCCACATCGCAGATGGGAAACATGGAATCCAAATACAAACTCTTTGTCAGCGTAACTAATAAAGAGACTCACATAATCCCACAAAGAGTTTCAAAAGTTCTTAACGAATGACCCTCGTATACTTATCAGTTATCATCTACAATTTACACTACACAATATACATACCCTTTTTAAAATTCGATGAACAAACTTTAATCAGCTTTCAATTTCATTACTAACCTAGAATGTATAATTTCCTACGATTTTATGTGTTGGAAATTATCTTGTTCATAGCTCTTATTTTAAGTGTAATAATGGATTACAAACACAAATGACAGTCAGTTACCCCGGATGCAGATGGGACACTTGGAATCCCAAGTCAAACTCTTTACTACTTGAACTAATAAAGATACTCGCATAATCCCACAGAGTGTTCAATGAATTCTTTACGAATAACCCTTGTATACTTATAAGTAATCATTTACACATTACTCTAGACAATGTACTTGCGCTTTTAAAATTTGTTGGATGGAATTTAATTATCTTTTAATTTAATAAAAAACCTAGAATATATAATTTCATACGATTCTATATGGTGAAATTATCGTGTTCATAGCGCCTATTGTAATGGAAATAATGGAACACTAACACAAATGATGGACGGTTGCCCTGGATCGCGGATGGGACACCTGGAATCTCAAGTCAAATTATTTACCGCTGCAAGTAATAAGGAAACTTGCATAATCCCAATGATCTTTTTACAAATTTTCTACAAATGAACCTTGTATACTTATAAACAATCATCTACAATTTACTTTGGACAATATTCTTAAGGCTTTTAAAATTTGATGGACGGACTATTGGTAGCAATTATTTGCATAGAAAACCTAGAATTTATAATTTCATGCGATTCTATGTGTGGGAAATTATCGTGTTCGTAACGCTTATGTAAGGGAAATAATGGAATACTAACACAAATGACAGATGGTTACCCCGGATCCCAAACGGAACACTTAGAATTCCAATACAAACTCTTTGCCACCGTAACTAATAAAAAAACTCGCATAATCCCATAGAGAGTTTCACAAGTTCTCTACGATTGACCCTTGTGTACTTCTCAGCAATCATCTACAATTTACTTTGCAAACTATAGATGCACTTTTTAAAATTTGATAGATGGACTTTATTTAGCTTTTAAATTCTTTACGAACATAGAATGTATAGTTTCATGCGATTCTATGTAGTGGAAATTATCATGTTCATAGCGCTTATTGTAAGAGAAATAATAGAATACTAACTCAAATGACACGCGGTTACCCCAGATTGCAATAATCCAAATACAAACTATTTTCCACCGTAACTGATAAAGAAACTCCCATAGTCCCATAGAGAGTTCTACAAGTTCTTTTTGAATGACCCTTGTATACTTAAAAAGTAATCATTTACAATTTACTCTGGACAATCATCTACAAATGATTGACAGTTACCCCAGATTGCGGACTCTACAGTTGCAATCCCAAGTTAAACACTTTACTACTGTAACTGATAAATAAACTCACATGATCCCACAGAGAGTTCCATAAGTTCTTTCCGAATGATCCTCGTATACAATAAGTAATCATCTATCATTTACTCTGGACAATGTACTAGCACTTTTTAAAATATGATGGATGGAATTTAATTATCTCTTAATTTCATTAAAAAAATAAAGAATATAAAATTTCGTGTCATTTTATGTGGTGGAAATTAATATGTTCATAGCGCTTATTACAAAGGCAAAAATGTAATACGAACAGAAATGATAGACGGTTACCCTAGATCACAGACGGGGCACTTGGAATTCTAATACAAACTCTTTGCCACCGTAACTGAAAAAGAAACTCACATAATCCCACAGAGAGTTTCACAAGTTCTTTACGAATGACCCTTGTATAATGATATGTAATCATTTACAATTTACTTTGAACAATGTACTTGTGCTTATTAAAATTTGAGAGATGAACTTTAATCAGCTTTTAATTTCATTAAAAACTTAGAATATACAATTTCATTCCATTCTATCTGGTGAAACCTAGAATTTATAATTTCATGTAATTTTGTGTTGTGGAAATTATCATGTTAGTTTTTCTTTTTGAAAGGGAAATAATGGAATACTAATACAAATAACAGACAGTTACCTCGGATCGCGGATGGGACACTTGGAAACCTAATACAAACTCTTTTCCACCGTAAATGGTAAAGAACGTCGCATAGTCCCAAAGATATTTTCACAAGTTCATTACGAATGACCTTTGTATACTTAAAAGTAATCATCTATAATTTAATCCGGAAAATCATCTACAAATGACGGACGGTTACCTCAGATTGCGGATGGGACAGTTGCAATCCCAAGGCAAAAACATTACTATTGTAAATGATAAATAAACTCACATGATCCCACGGAGAGTTCCACAAGTTCTTTATGAATGACCCTCGTATCCTTATAAGTAATCATCTACCATTAATTCTGGACAATGTACTTGCGCTTTTTAAAATTTGATTGATGGATTTTAATTAACTTTTAATTATATAGAAAACCTAGAATATAAATTAATGCGACTCTATGTGATGGAAATTATCATGTTCATAGCGCTTATTGTAAGGGTAATAAGGAAATACTAACACAATTGACGGGCGGTAACCTGTATCGCGAACGGAACATTTAGAATCCTGAGTTAATTTCTTTACCACCATATTTGATAAATAACCCGCATAACCCTCTGATTGTTTCACAAGTTCTTTACGATTGACCCTTGTATACTTATAAGTATATATCTACAATTTTCTCTGGACAATGTACTTGCACTTTTTAAAATTCGATGGATGAACTTTAATTAACTTTTAATCTTATTAAAAACCTAGAATATATAATTTCCTGCGATTCTATGTGGTGGAAATTATCGTGTTCATAGCGCTTATTGTAAGGGTAATAATGGAATAATAACACAAATGATAGTTGGTTACCCCGGATTGCAGATGGGACACTTGGAATCCCAGGTGAAACTATTTACTACTGGAACTAATAAAGAAACTCGTATAATCCCACAGAGATTTCCACAAGTTCTTTAAGAATGACCCTCATATACTTATAAGTAATCATTTACACATTACTCTGGACAGTGTACTTGCGCTTTCTAAAATTGGGTGGACGGACTTCAATTAGCTTTTAATTTATTAAAAAACCTAATATATAATTTCATACGATTCTATGTGGTGGAAATTATTGTGTTCATAACGCTTATTGTAATGGCAATAATTAAATACTAACACAAATGATGGACGGTTACCCCGGATCGTGGATGAGACACTTGGAATCTCAAGTCAAACTTGTTACAGTTATAAGTAAAAAGGAAACTTTCATAATCCCACAGAGAGTTTCACAAATTCTTAAGAACAACCCTTGTATACTTATAAGCAATCATCGACAATTTACTCTAGACAATATTCTTAAGCTTTTTAAAATTTGATGGATGGATTATTATTAGCATTTAATTTCATAGAAAACCTAGAATTTATAATTTCATGCGATTCTATGTGTTGGAAATAATTGTGTTCGTAATGCTCATTGTAAGGGCAATTATGGAATACAAACACAAATGACAAACGGTTACCCCGGATCGTATATGGGAAACTTGGAATCCAAATACAAACTCTTTGCCACTATAACTGATAAAGAAACTCGCATAGTACCACAGAGAGTTTCACAAGTTCTTTTTGAATGACCCTTGTATATTTAAAAGTAATCATCTACAAATGACGGACGGTTACCCCATATTGCAGACCAGACAGTTGCAATCCCAAGTCAAACACATTACTACCGTAACTTATAAATAAACTCACATGATCCCACTGAGAGTTCCACAATATCTTTCCGAATGACCCTCTTACACTATAAGTAATCATCTACAATTTATTCTGGACAATATACTTGCGCTTTTTAAAATTTGATGGATGGAATTAAATTATCTTTTAATTTCATGAAAAAACATGAATATTAAATTTCTTATGTTTCTATGTGGTGGAAATTATAATGTTTATAGTGCTCGTCGCAAGGGCAGTAATGGAATACTAACACAAATGATAGACGGTTACCCCGATTCGCAGACAGGGCACTTGGAATTCCAATACAAACTCTTTGCCAATGTAATTGATGAAGAAACTCACGTAATCCCACAGAGAGTTTCACAAGTTCTTTAGCAATGACCCTTGTATACTTATCAGTAATCATTTACGGTTACCTTGGTTCACAGACGGGACAGTTGGAATCCCAATACAAACTCTTTATTACCATAACTAATAAAGAAACTTCCATAATCCTACTGAGAGTTTCACAAGTTCTTTACAAACGACCCTTGTATACTTATAAGCAATCGTCTAAAATTTACTCTGGACAATATTCTTGCCCTTTTTAAAATTTTATGGATAGACCTTTATTAGTTTTTAATTTCATAGACAATCTAGAATTTATAATTTCATGCGATTCTGTGTTGTGGAAATTATCGTGTTAATAACGCTTATTGAAAGGGAAATAATGGAATACTAACACTAATGATAGACGGTTACCCTAGATTGCAGATGGGACACTTGGAAACCCAATACAAACTGTTTTCCACTGTAACTGATAAACGAACTCGCATAGTCCCACAGAGAGTTTCACAAGTTCATTACGAATGACCATTGTATATTTAAAAGTAATCATCTACAATTTAATCTGGACAATCTACAAATGATGGACAGTTACCCCAGATTACGGATGGGACAGCCGTAATCCTAAGGAAAACACCTTACTACTGTAACTGATAAATAAACTCACATGATCAAGCAGAGAGTTAAACGAGTTCTTTACGAATGACCCTCGTATACTTATATGTAATCATCTATCATTTACTCTGAAAAATGGAACTTTTAAAAATTTTATGGATGGATTTAAATTAGGTTTTAATTTCATAGAAAACCTAGAATATTTAATTTCATTCGACTCTATGTGATGGAAATTATCGTGTTGATAAGAAGGAAATACTAACACAATTGACGGACAGTAACCCGGATCCCGAACGGAACATTTGGAATCCCGAGTCAAACTCTTTAGCACCATAACTAATAAATAAAATTGCATAACCCTCTGATTGTTCCCCAAGTTCTTTACGAATGACCCTTGTATACTTATAAGCAATCATCTCCAAGTTTCTCCAGACAATATACACGCGCTTTTCCAAATTCAATGGACGGACTTTAATTATCTTTTAATTTCATTAAAAACCTAGAATATGTAATTTCCTGTGATTCTATGTGGTGGAAATTATCGTCTTCAAAGCCCTTATTGTAAGGGTTATACCAGAATACTAACACAAATGACAGTCGGTTACCCCGGAACGCAAACGAGACACTTGGAATCCCAAGTCAGACTCTTTACTACTTAAAACTAATAAAGAAACTTACATAATCCCATAGAGAGTTCCACAAGTTTTTTACGAATGGCCCTTGTATATTTATAAGTAATCATTTACAAATTACTCACGACAATGTACTTGCGCTTTTTAAAATTTGGTGGACGGACATCGATTAGCTTTTAATTTAATAAAAAACCTAGAATATATAATTTCATACGATTCTATGTGGTGCAAATTATCGTGTTCATAGTGCTTATTGTAATGGCATCAATACAATACTAACACAAATAGTGGACTATTGCCTTGGATCGCGGATGGGACACTTGGTATCACAAGTCAAACTCTTTACAGCTGAAAGTAATAAGGAAACTCGCATAATCCAACTGAGAGTTTCACAAATTCATTATGAATGACCCAATTATACTTATAATCAATCATCTACAATTTACTCTGGACAATATTCTTAAGCTTTCTAAAATTTGATGGACGGACAATTATTAGCTTTTAATTTCATAGAAAACCAAGAATTTATAATTTCAACGATTCTATTTGTTGGAAATTATCGTGTTCAAAATGATTATATTAAGGGCAATAATGGAATACTAACACAAATGCAAGAGGGTTACCCCAGATCACAAACAGGACACTTGGAATTCCAATACAAACTCTTTGCCACCGTAACCGATAAAGAAACTCGCATAATCCCCTAGTGAGTTTCACAAGTTCTTTAGGAATGACAGTTGTATACTTATCAGTAATCATCTTCAATTTACTCTGAATAATGTATATGCAATTTTTAAATTTCGATGGACGGACGTTAATTAGGTTTTAATTTCATTACAAATCTAGAATGTATAATTTCATGCAATTCTATGTAGAGGAAATTATCATGTTCATAGCGCTTATTGTAAGGGCAATAATGGAATACTAATACAAATGACAGATGGTTACCCCGGATCGCAGATGGGACACTTGGAACCCCAATACAAACTCTTTTCCACCGTAACTGATAAAGAAACTTGCATAGTCCCAGAGATATTTTCATAAGTTCTTTCTGAATGACCCTTAGATACTTACAAGAAATCATCCCCAATTTACTGTGGATAATCATCTGCAACTGTTATCCAAGATTGAGGACGGGACAGTTACAATCCCAAGTCAAACATTTTACTACTCCAAATGATAAAGAAACTCACATGATCCCCTATAGAGTTCCACAAGTTGTTTATAAATGACCCTCGTATACTATAAGTAATCATCTACCCTTTACTCTAGAAAATGTACTTGCGCTTTTTTAAATTTGATGGACGAATTTTTATTAGCTTTTAATTTCACAAAAACCCTACAATATAAAATTTCATGTGATTCTATGTGGTTGAAATTAACATGTTCATAGCAGTTATTGCAAGGGAAATAATGGATTACTTACACAAAAGGAAGACAGTTACCCTGGATTGCAGGCGAGACACATGGAATTCCAATACAAACTCTTTGCCACCACAACTGATAAAGAAACTCGCACAATCCCACAGAGAGTTTCACAAGTTATTTTTGAATGACCCTTGTATACTTATCAGTAATCATCTACAATTTACTCTGAAAAATGTACATGCAATTTTTAAATTTCTATGGATGGACGTTTATTATCTTTTAATTTCATTACAAACCTAGAATGTATAATTTCATGCTAATTTATGTGGTGGAAATTATCATGTTCATAGCACTTATTGAAAGGGTAATGATGAAATACTAATACAAATGACACACGGTTATCCCGAATCGCAGATGGGACACTTGGAACCCCAATACAAACTCTTTTTCACAGTAACTGATAAAGAAACTTGCATAGTCCTATAGATATTTTCACAAGTTCTTTTTGAATGACCCTTGTATACTTAAAAGTAATCATCCCCAATTTACTCTGGACAATCATCTACAACTATTATCCAAGATTGTTATGGGACAGTTGCAATCCCAAGTCAAACATTTTACTACTCCAAATGATAAAGAAACTCACATGATCCCCTATAGAGTTCCTTAAGTTGTTTACGAATGACCCTCGTATACTATAAGTAATCATCTACCGTTTACTCAGGACAATGTACTTGCACTTTTTAAATATTATGGACGAATTTTTATTAGCTTTTAATTTCATAAAAAACCTACAATATAAAATTTCATGTGATTCTATGTGGTGGAAATTATATTGTTCATAGCGGTTATTGTAAGGGAAATAATGGAATACTTACACAAAGAAAGACAGTTACCCTGGATTGTAGGCGAGAAAATATGGAATTCCAATACAAACTCTTTGCCACCACAACTAATAAAGAAACTCGCACAATCCCACAGAGAGTTTCACAAGTTATTTGTGAATGACCCTTGTATACATATCATTAATAATCTACAATTTAGTCTGAAGAATGTACATGCAATTTTTAAATTTTTATGGACGGATGTTTATTATCTTTTAATTTCATTAAAAACATAGAATGTATAATTTCATATGAATTTTTGTGGCAGAAATTATCATGTTCATAGCGCTTATTATAAGGGTAATAATGGAATAGTAATACAAATGACACACGGTTACCCTGAATCGCAGATGGGACACTTGGAACCCCAATACAAACTCTTTTCCATCATAATTGATAAAGAAACTTGTATAGTCTCACAGAGACTTTAACAAGTTCTTTTTGAAAGAACCTTGTATACTTAAAAGTAATCATCTACAATTTACTCTGGACTATCATCTACAAATGACAGACAGTTACCCCAGATTGCCGACGGGACAGTTGCAATCCCAAGTAAAACACTTTACTACTGTAAATGTTAAAGAAACTCATATGATCCCACAGAGATTTCCACAAGTTCTTAGCGATTAATGCTCAAATACTATAAGTAATCATCTACCATTTACTCTGGGCAATAAACTTGCACTTTTTAAAATTTGATGGACAATTTTAATTAGCTTTTAATTTCATAAAAAACCTACAATATAAAATTTCAAGTAATTCTATGTGGTGGAAATTATCATGTTCATAGTGGTTATTGTAAGGGAAATAATAGAATACTTACACAAATGAAAGACGGTTACCCAGGATCGCAGCCGGGACACTTGGAATTCCAACACAAACTCTTTGCCACCGCAACTGATAAAGAAACTCGCAAAATCCCACAAACAGTTTCACAAGTTCACTATGAATGACCCTTGTATACTTATCAGTAATCATCTACAATTTACTCTGAAGAATGGACATGCAATAATTAAATTTCTATGAACGGATGTTTTTTAGCTTTTAATTTAATTACAAACCTAAAATGTATAATTTTGTACGATTCTATGTGGTGGAAATTATCGTATTCATAGCACTTATTGTAAGGGAAATAATGGTATACTAATACAAATGACACACAGTTACCCCGGATCGCAGATGGGACATTTGGAACCCCACTACAAACTATTCGCCACCGTAACTAATAAAGATACTTGCTTAGTCTTAAAGATATTTTCACAAGTTCTTTTTGAATCACCCTTGTATACTTAAAATTAATCATCTACAATTTACTCTGGACAATCATCTACAAATTAATCACCCTTGGAATTCCAATACAAACTCTTCGCCACCGCAACTGATAAAGAAACTCGCACAATCCCACAGAGAGTTTCACAAGTTCTTTTCGAATGACCCATGTATACTTATTAGTAATCATCTACAATTTACTCTAAAGAATGTACATGCAATTTTTAAAATTTTATGGACGGACGTTAATTTGCTTTTAATTTCATTACAAGCCTAAAATGTGTAATTTCATGTGATTCTACGAGATGAAAATTATCATTTTCATAGCGCTTATTGTAAGGGAAATAATGGAACTAATACAAATGACACACGGTTACCCTGGATCCCAGATGGGACACTTGGAACCCCATTACAAACTCTTTGCCACCGTAACTGATAAAGAAACTTGCATAGTCCCACAGAGAGTTTTACAAGTTCTTTTTGAATGACCCTGTATACTTAAAAGTTATCATCTACAATTTACTCTGGACTATCATCTACAAATGACGGACGATTACCCCAAATTGCGGGCGGGACAGTTGCAATCCCAAGTAAAAAACTTTACTACTATAAATAATAAAGAAACTCACATGATCCCACAGAGAGTTCCACAAGTTCTTTACGAGTTGCCCTCGTATACTATAAGTAATCATCTACCATTTACTCTGGACAATGTACTAGCGCTTTTTAAAATTTGAAAGACGGATTTTAATTAGCTTTTAATTTCATAAAAAACCCACAATGTAAAATTTCATGTGAATCTATGTGGTGGAAATTATCATGTTCATAGAGGCTATTGTAAGGGCGATAATGGAATACTTACACAAATGACAGCTTGTTACCCAGGATCGCAGGCGGGACACTTGGAATTCCAATACAAACTCTTTTTGATGTGCCCATTTATACGGTTATATATGGATTTTTAGGCTCACTTTTGTACATTTTTGTACTCTAAATGTGGCATTTTTCCTTGAAATTTTCTAAGGAGAGTTAAAAGCGATTTTTACACTTTTATTACTTTTTTAGAGAATTTTGTGTGACAAGGCAGTTTATTTGAAGACTTTGAAGAGTCTGAAAAAATACCTTTGAAAATTTGAAGATTTGAAGACTTGTATTTGAGATTTTGAAGATATGAAGTATTGAAGAAAAGTGAAGTGAAGAGGAGGACATGAAACCAAAAGAATAAAGAAATCAAGATGCTGGAAATGGGCACCGTTGCGAATCGCGACGAACCCGTCGCATTTGTCGTATGGCCGGATATCTTTCTTGCTTTTTTGTACTATAAATACTCACCTTATCCTCCCCTCTTCAGAGACTCTGCTTCCTGCAATTTTTCTGTGCTCAAACCCTAGTTTTTCTCTTCTTTATTTTCTTAGTTTTTGTACGTTAATCATGTCTTCTAATTATCTAGTTTAGTTTTACCTTGGGAGCAATGGATTGAAGCTTCCATATCTATGTAGTAAGAACCATATCTATCTATTTAGTGCTTTTTTCTATTGTGCATTTATTGAGCATTGAATGTGAATTGTTAATAGCATTGATGTTGTTGGAAGCTTGAGTATATGAATTGCTTGTATGATTACTTGTGAGGGGTGGGAGAAAGTAGCTAATTCTACCCTCTTTTAATGTGGAATCCAAGAGCATGAGTTAGAGCTTCTTAATGATGTTGGTGTGTTGATAATTGCTAGATTAATGTGATGATGTTGAAATCTTTGTGAAGCTTGTTTTAGGTTGCAAGTGAGATAGGTCTATGAATGTCGATTGTTATTGGCTAATCTTGTGTAAATGCATGAATTGGTTAAATGCTTAGACACGGTGTAGTGTTTATATGTCTTTCCGAGCTTGTTGATTCTTCATTCTTAATGCCACCAATGGGATACTCTTAGTTGTGTTTCGACTAAGAGATTCATTGGTGAGATTTGACAAGAGATTTCGAATTCACTCTTGCGAACTACTAACTAAGATGGATGGAAGATTTATCTTCACAACAAGTAGTGGAAGTAGTGAATAGATTGTTTCACTCGTTCTTGAATCCTTTGTTATTTAGCATTCATGTGTTCTTAATATTATGTTTTACTTCATTTATTCCATATGTTGTTTGAGAATAGGAAGAGTTTGTATGGTTGAAGTGTTAGGGTGTTAGGAAAGTGACGAATTCCTTAGCTCCTTTGCATTCAAATCTAGGAACATGAACTTAGAACTTCTTGTGCATAATGTGATATGATTCTTTCTAGATAATATATTAATGTGGTTTTTTCTCGTATTGATCCTTAGGTCCCTAAAAGAACAGGAAAAGTTCTGGAAACAAAAGTCCAGAATTAAATGGCTCAGAGATGGTGATGAGAACACTAAATTTTTCCATAACTCTGTTAAAGAAAGTAGGTCAAGACTCAGTATTTCAAAGATAAAAAACTCACAGGGAGTTTGGATTGAGGATATTCATGAAATTGAAACTGAGGCTATTAATTATTATTCTGATCTTCTGTCTGAACCTATAACAGATTCAAATGGTGAATTCTTCTCTCACTTTCTGAGTCAAATTCCTAAAATTGTAACTGATCAGGATAATGCTTTGCTTATTAGGCCTGCTACCTTAGAGGAGCTTAGATTGATTGTCTTTGGTTTAAATAAAAATAGTAGTCCAGGGCCTGATGGTTTTTCATCAAAATTCTTCACAAAAAGTTGGGAAATAATATGCCAGGATCTGTTGATAGCTGTAAATGATTTTCTTTCTGGTTCTCCCATTCCTAGAGGAATTGCAGCAACATTGATCACTATTAATCCTAAAAAAGAATCTCCACCTTCTTTTGATGATTACAGGCCTATTAGTTTGTCCAATTTCATTAACAAGATTTTTTCAAAACTGTTAATGGAGAGGTTAAAACTGATTATGCCTAAACTCATATCCCCACATCAGTCAGCTTTTATGAGCCATAAGGATATCTCTGACAATGTTATTTATCTCAAAGAGATGCTGAGATTCTTGGATAGGAAGAACAGAGATCCAAATTGTGTCATTATACTGGATTTAACAAAGGCATTTGATAGGGTTAGTTGGGCTTTTCTTAATAGTATTTTGTTAAAGTTTGGACTGCATGGTAAATTTGTTCATTCTGTCATGAAAAATATCACCCAGACTTGGTTTTCTGTGTTGATTAATGGTAAGCCAGTAGGTTTCTTCAAATCTTCTAGAGGTATTAAACAAGGTGATCCTCTGTCCCCTTTTCTTTTTAATATCTTTACTGAGGCTTTCACAAGAAGTTCAGCTTATGTGTTTAATTCTGGTAAACTTCAATTTTTGGATCTTCCTCAAGGGGTAATCCCAATTTCTCATCTTAGTTATGCAGATGATACTGTCATCTTCTTGAAAGCTAGTAAATTGAACTTAATTCGGATGAAAGCTTTCCTTGTGGTTTTTGAAAACACCACAGGGCAAAAAGTGAATTTCAAAAAAAGTGATTTTTACTTCGGTAAGGGGGTCACTGTGGCTAAAACAAGGCAGGTAAAAGAGATTTTAGGAAGGAAGCAGGGCACTTTTCCATTTAAATATTTGGGATGCCTCATTTTTAAAGGTAGAGTGCTAAATGCTCATTTTGAGCCCCTTTTAGAAATGGTTGATAGAAGGTTGCAAAACTGGAAAAATAGATGGCTAAGTACTGGGGGTAAAATGATTTTAATTAAATCTTGTAACTATTCTATCCCTCGGCACATTTGGACTGTTATGAAGCCTACAGTTTGTGTTGTCAAAAGTTTGGAAAAAATGATGTCTAAGTTCTTCTAGGGTGAGACTGATCTGGGTCCAAAAAGAGTTTGGAGGAAGTGGAGAAAGTTGTGCTACCCACTGGACCAGAATGGCCTTACATTCAGATCAATCCCCACAATTATAAGAGCATGTTCTCTTAAATTGTGGTGGAAATTTCAGCTTGGAAAGGCACCATGGGCACAATTTATCTGGTCTTTATCCCCTACTGCTAGGAAATCCCAAACATGGAACAGGATTCAATCAGTTAATTCTTTAGCTGAAAGATATTCTAGGGTTATTATTGGTGATGGGAGATGTAACTTTTGGACATCAAACTGGACAGGCAAAGGTCCATTGATTGATCATTGTGCTCATGAACTCACCAACATTCCTTTTGACTGCACTCTTAGCCACTTCCTGCTAAACAGGGCTAGTTTTTATGTCTCTATTTATCCATTGCTAATTCTTGAAATTTTTCTTGTTATGCAGGAGACCAAAATCTGGGAGGAGAGAGCTGATAGACTCATTTAGATGCCAGATATAGCAGGGATTTTCTCTTTCAAATCAGCTTATAAGCTACTCCAATCCAATAGAGGTACCTCTGTTACTCTTAGTAAGTTATGGTTTCCAAGAGCTCAGGAAAAGATATCCATCTTTATGTGGAAACTTCTCAATGCATTTCTTCCTTTTTATGATGTCCTCAGAGTTTTTGGATTTCAGCTTCCTTCTAAATGCTTGTTATGTAACAACACTGATGGCATCCAACACTTTTTTAATGATTGTTCTTTTGCTACCCTTATCTGGAATGAAATTCACCGCATTATAGGGATAACTCCTCCAAAATTTTCAACTCTATGGAATAGATTATCATACTACCTCAGAAATCCAGTTCAAACTACATTGCATTCATGCCTATTTAAACTTTTACCTATGGTGGTTTGCTGGTTCTTATAGAAAGCTAGGTGTGAAAAAATGTTTGATAATAAAAACCCTAATACTCAAGTTACTATAACAAGGATTAGGGAGTATATTTTAAACATTTTTTTGCAAGGCCATTGTTCACTAACTGTGATGATACCAGACTGTTGACACAGTCAGGTTTATTACCAAAATGGCCAACAAAACCATCACCTCATCTAGCTGTTGTTAAGTGGAACAAACCAGAAGTAGGTTGTAAGCTAAATGTGGATGCAACTTGGAAAACTGATAATTTACTGGGTTAGGTCTTGTTCTCAAAGATGGAAATTGTGGGGTAATTACTATGGCTAGCTATTCTATGGAGGCACACTGTTCTGCAGAGGCAGAGATTTTGGCAATTAAAAAAGGAATCTATCTCATACAGCTAGCCTCTCATAACTGTGTAATTGAATCTGATAGTTCACAAGCTATATTGCATATTATGGATCCATATAAAGCTCCATGGCCCTTGTTTGATTTATGTTATGAAACTAAATTGAGCCTTGTAAATATCAAGCTTGTGCATACACTTAGACAAGGTAATGCAGTGGCAGATGCTCTGGCCAAAACTGCTGTTCATGGGCAAAATGGTAAGTTTCACTTGGATTCAATTTCCAATGAAATCAGGGGTCTGATTATATTGGATGTAGCTGGGATACCATGTATATGAATTAATGACTAGAATCAGATAAGGTTGTCATGTTATTTGCAGACTCTTTCATGGGACATCGTTGCTTGAAAGCTTACACAGTTCAAGAATTTTTACGAGATCATGGAAACACTGGACCATTATTGAGGATTTCATCATTGGGATAAGTCTTACAGTGTCACCACAATGATGTTCATGCATCTTACCATAATGCCAGCCAACTTTCTGAGCAGTACCCACACTTCCCTGCTGCTGCTTTCTAATTTTGTTAATATTAAGGTTTTAGCATAATCTAGTTTTTCCTCACGGGACAGACTTGTGTTTCGATTACTCAATTCGCTAACACATTTAGTGAGGTAAATCTAGATTCTTTTGATGATCATTCAGATAATTTTTTAGAGCAATACATGTTTGCTCTATAGGCTAGATTAGAGCCTTTTATTTCTTCATTCCTACACTGTAACATACTGAGCCTTTAGGCCATTTTGCTTTTTCTTTTTTACAGCTTTGGGGTAGCTAATAATATTACCCTCAATTTAGAAAAAAAAAGTTGAACCTTGAATGTGGTTTGTTCTAGGTTTAGCCTAATGAGTGCTATGTTTGGTTAAATGGCTATGTCTTTGGTAGAAGGCTTGTCGCTGTCAAATCTATGGTTTTTCGTTTATAATGTCATTGATGAAATATTCATATGGTTGTGGTTTGTCTAGGGTGATCATCAATGAGGTTTGCAAATAGTCGTTGTTTGTCTTTGCAAATTACTATTAAGAAGGAATAAATGTTGATCTTCCATTGGCATTCCCCATAGGTAACAAATGTGATAGGATGAGTGAATGGTTCAATGATCTACATTAGGTTTTGAAGTGGACATCAATTGCCCCCAAGGCTTTGTTTTTGTAGTTTGAAACCCCTTTTTCTTAGTTTGTTTGATGGTTAGCATAGTTACTTGACTTTGCTAGTCATCTTGTCTTTTAACTTTCATAATTTAGGAAATCCAACCAACAAAACCCCCCATTTACTCGCTTTTATATGTGTATAAATGTCAACTTCTAGCATAATATTAACCTTCTATGTTTAAATGCTTGAGAAAATCCCTCTTCTTCGTGGACGACCCCGACTTGCCGCTATCTACTCAGTTGTAGACAGTAAGCATTTAGGGCTTATAAATATTAACTTTGAGAGGTACGGCGAAGACCTCCCAAATTTTGGCGCTGCTGCTAAGGAAGAGGCATTTATTTAGGTGTATTTGGTTTTATATTAGCTAGTTGTTTTTATTTTCCACTCCTTGGGGGTTATTTTTGTTCGTAATAGATATTGCTTGAGTTCTTGGTGAATTTTTATCAAGAATCCTTGCAATATGATTCCAAACTTTGGAATTTTTTTTAAATGGAGCGTCTCACCTTGAGGGAACTCACGATGAGAAGAGAGGCTCAACAAGCAAGGTTTTGTAGGATGTGTCATTCCGACCATCCGACCGAGTCTTACTATTTGTTATGGGAAGAGCACTATGAAGGGGAAATAACCCTTGGTTTCCAAGACCAAGGGTATTGTGAAGAGTGCTACCAAGAGGCAGGAGATGTTGGTTTTCAAGGGCAAGAAGCTCAAGAATAGTATCCGTACCACAATCCTTACAATTCGGAATGGAGTGGTAATCTGGATTGGTGGTATGAGAATGAGCCGGAAAACCAACTATACGAGTAAAATAGTTGGCCATCACCACCTTATACCATACCCCAAAACCAAGCCCAACAAGGAAGTTCAAGTTTCACATGTGAGGAAGTCATGAATACCATAGCAAAGACGAACAACTTTACTAGTGAGGAGCCAGACACTCGGCTCTCCTCTAGTGTTAAGGCTATTGAGGGGGATGTGAGGAATATGTTAGAAGTTTTGGCCCAAATAGAAGCTCGTGATTCTGAAAGTACACCATCCCAAATTGAAATCAAGGATTCGGTGAGGGAGGTCACCATGGGAAATGAGCTTGAGTTCGAAGGGGATGGGGAGTTGGTTGTTGAGGATGAAAAAGTGGAGGAAGAGGTGATTGTGCTACATTCATTAGCATCATCACCCCTTCTCTCACCTAGTGAACCAACTCCACCATTTTCGGAAGTTTTGAGGGAGATAAGAGAGAAGCCAAAAGACTACCCCAAGCCTCCTAACCACCCAACTCCCTTTAAACCATCTCCACCTCAACAAGTCTTTCCTCTTGAAAGTTTTGTATCCCTACCTCTCTACTTTTGGATACTCATGGCGAAGGGGTTCAAGCCTTCACCATATAGAAAACATTAGGGTTGTGCCGATGACCTTAAATATACGGAGCTTTTTTGTGCCGACGATGTAAATAAACTCGACCTTTATTTTGGTTTTTGTTGTTTAGTTTTTGTTATTTTGTCTTGTTCTTTTTACAGTGTGTTTTCTGTGATTTTTCCACAAAATGAATTGCATTGCATTAGAGGAGATGAAGGAATGAGTCCATGAGAAAGGGAAGAAAGCTTGGAATGTTGCTAAGAAAAGATTGAATTCATTCTAAGTGCTGGGAAATCCTGTCGTCGTGAGTCGTGACAGACAATTGCGAGTCGCGATGGAGTTGTCGCGAGTCGTGACATGATAAAAAATTTTGTGTTAAACTTCAGCTCTCGGTCTCCAACTTTCATGAGTCACGACGTGATCAAAAATTTTGTCTTAAAATTCAGCTCTTGGTCTCCACTTTTCGTGAGTCGCGACAAGCCCGTCGCAAGTCGTGGCCAACGGGTCCTCGAGACATCATCCCCCCGAGACCTCAACTCGAGCTGAACCTGAGAGACCATTATCTCTGGAGACCATCATTCCTTGAGATCAGTCCTTCGAGACATCATCCCCACGATACCTCGGGTCCTCGAGGCCACAAGCCCTCGAGACCAGCCCCTCGAGACATCATCCCCTCGAGACCTTGGGTCCTTGAGGCCACAAACCCTCGACTCAAATAGAATCCCTCAAGACATCACCTCCTCGAGACCTAGGGTCCTCGAGGCCGCAAGCCCTCAACTCGGGCTGAAGTCCTCGAGGCCCTAAGCCCTCGACTCGAAGTGAACCTGAAGTCCATCACCCTCTCGAGACTAGTCCTCGAGGCCGCAAGCCCTCGACTCAAGCTAAAGTCCTCAAGATTGCAAGCCCTCAACTCGAGCTGAGGTCCTCAAGGCCACAAGCCATAGACTCGAACCGAACCCGAAAGTCCATCATCTCTCAAAAAGTCACCCTCTCGAGACCAGTGAAGCCTTTTAAGCCATCAAGAACCACTTCCATCTTGAGCCCCTCTAAACTAGTCCCTCGAGACCAATGCCCCTCGAGACTTCATTTTTCATCCTCGAGACTAGTCAGACCCAAGCCCTCCGTACCTGTTGCGACTCAGGATGATGCATCGCAAGTCGCGACCAGCGCTTTTGCAAGTTGCGATGGAAAAACCAACTTTTCAATTGTGCTTAAACACTGTATAATCCTACCAAATACTCCCAAGAACCCCCACACCTCGACTCATTTCTCCAACATCTTACATATATTGACATATGAAGATTCTTGCTTCTTTATAGTATCTTTGTTGATTGAAGTATGCTGACTATATTTGCTATATTCTATAACAATACTTGGATATGTGTTGATGTATGTTGGATATTTTTATTGGACAATCTTATAGTGGTGATTGCATGATGGATTGGTTGTTCTTTGAGAATACTATGGTTATTAACTCTTGATGCTAAACCTAGTATTACAAATCCTTATGTACTTGTGAGTTTGATGTTGTTCTCTATGGTGTTAGTCTTGATCAAACGTCACCAAGGAAACAACATTTTGCCCAAGGGGTGAGTTCTTCTACGATACTTTTGCTCCCCCTTCCGGATCCAATACCAATTTCGGGTCCGATTCTATACAAATAAATGGGATTGCAACGTATCACCGGTGACTATACAGAGAAAAAGGTGTCACTCTACCTCTTGCCTTCAGCTTTATCACTCTTGCCTTACATGTTTACATTGGGGGTAATGTAATGTTTTGAGTGCGGGGAGGGGTTAGAGGACTCACATGCATGCTAGCTTCATTCTGAATGATTTTTGCTACTTTTTATTGGAAAAAAATGAGAAAAATAAAGAAAAAATTGAAAAATTGAAAATTTTGAAAAAAAACGAAAATGAAAAAAAGGACAAGAAAACCCGCTAAGTTGAAAACCCGAGAGGGAAACTTAGGCAAAATTGGGGGCCCTGATAGGTTGAAAACCCGAAAGGGCGACCTAGGAAAAAATGAGAGGCCAAATGTGCGGAAAAAGGTTAGATGTGAGCCAAATAAACATGATGTGTGGCTAGGACGAAAACCTGAAAGGGCTCCTAGGAAAAAAAGAGAAAAAGATAGAAAAAAGGTAAATATCTATAATTTCACTCATTTTCCGTTGTTGGAGTCATAAGGTTGCAAATGTCATATGGATGGATTGAGTAGCTCAACATCTTGAAACCTCTTGGGATTGGGTAACTTAGCGGGTTGAAAAATGAAGTATGGTTATGAAATTCTTGATTCTTTTATACTTCGTTTTGGTTGATATATTGACATTGGGTGAAGTACGTGTTTTAACCTCTTAGATGGTTTTGACTTCATTTGTGTCATTTTATTTTTCTTGATATATTGGTTTGAAGTGAAGTATGGGCTTGAACCTCCTAAATGGTATTAACTTCATTTTGTGTCATTAAACTTTGGGATTATCAATTCGGGACTTTTAATTACTTTTTTGGGTAGTGAATTGATAAGTGGTAGGTTTGGTTAGAATTAGGGGTTGTGTGTGTGAAAAATTATCATTTGAGCTTTGATTTTGGGATTTACGATATTGAGAGTTTTTGTGAGGTTTGGATTGTGGGAATATTAGTTTAGGATATGGACATATGAATTCCTTTGTGTGCTTAAATAATTTCTTTCTCGAGGGTGAGTAAGGTTTAAGTGCAGGGAGGTTTGATGTGCCCATTTTATAGGGTTAAATAAGGATTTTTAGGATTCACTTTTGTACACTTGTACACTTTTGTGCTCTAAATATGGAATTTTTCCGTGAATTTCTCTAAGGAGAGTTAAAAGAAATTTTTACACTTTTATTACTTTTCTAGTGCTGTGCAATAATGGAATACTAATACAAATGACACACGGTTACCCTGGATCGAAGATGGGACACATGGAACCCCAATACAAACTCTTTGCCACCGTAACTGTTAAAGAAACTTGGATAGTCCCACACCGATTTTCACAAGTTCTTTTTGAATAACCCTTGTATACTTAAATTTAATCATCTACAATTTACTCTGGACTATCATCTAAAATTGATGGACGGTTACCCCAGATTGCGGTCGGGACAGATGCAATCCCAAGTCAAAAACTTTAGTATTGTAAATGATAAAGAAACTCACATGATCCCACATAGAATTACACAAGTTCATTACGAATGACCCTCGTATACAATAAGTAATCATCTACCATTTACTCTGGACAATGTACTTGCGCTTTTCTAAATTTGATGGACGGATTTTAATTAGCTTTTAACATCATAAAAAACTAAAAATATTAAATTTCATGTGATTCTATGTGGTGAAAATTATCATGTTCATAGTGGTTATTGTAAGGGCAATAATGGAATACTTACACAAAATGATAGACGGTTACCCAGGATCGCAGGCGGGACACTTGGAATTCCAATACAAATTATTTGCCACCGCAATTGATAAAGAAACTTGCATAGTCCCACAGAAATTTTCTCAAGTTCTTTTTAAATGACCCATGTATACTTGAAAGTAATCATTTACAATTTACTCTCGACTATCATCTACAAATGACGGACGGTTACCCCAGATTGCGGATGAGACAGTTGCAATCCCAAGTCAAACATTTTACTGCTGTAAATGATCAAGAAACTCACATGGTCATACAGAGAGTTCCAAAAGTTCTTTACAATTGACCCTCGTATACTATAAGTAATCATTTACCATTTACTCTGGACAATGCACTTGCGCACTTTTAAATTTGATGGACGAATTTTAATTAGCTTTTTAATTTCATTAAAATGCCTATAGTATAAAATTTCATGTGATTCTATGTGGTGGAAATTATCATGTTCATAGCAATTATTGTAAGGGGAATAATGGAATACTTACACAAATGACAGACGGTTACTCAGGATCGCAAACGGGACACTTGGAATTCCAATACAATCTCTTTGCCAGAGCAACTGATAAAGAAACTTGCATAATCCCACAGAGAGTTTCACAAGTTCATTACGAATAATCCTTGTATACTTTTCAGTAATCTTCTACAATTTACTCTGAAGAATGTACATGCAATTTTTAAATTTCGATGGACGGACGTTAATTAGCTTTTAATTTTATTACAAACAAAAAAAATTATGATTTCATGCGATTCTATGTTGTGGAAATTATCGTGTTCATAGCACTTATTGTAAGGGCAATAAGGAATACTAATACAAATGACACATGGTAACCCCAGATCACAGATGGCACACTTGGAATCCAAATACAAACTTTTTGCCACCGTAACTGATATAGAAACTTGCATAGTCCCACAGAGATTTTCACAAGTTCTTTTTTGAAAGACCCTTGTATACTTAAAATTTATAATCTACAATTTACTCTGGACAATCATCTACAAATGACGGACGGTTACCCCAGATTGCGAACAGGATAGTTATAATCCCATGTCAAACACTTTACTAATGTAAATGATAAAGAAACTCACATGATACCACAAGGAGTTCACCAAGTTCTTTACGAATGACCCTTGTATACTATAAGTAATCATCTACCATTTATTCTGAACAATGTACTTGCACTTTTAAAAAATTGGTGGATGGATTTTAATTCGTTTTAATTTCTTAAAAAACCTACTATATAAAATTTGATGTGATTCTATGTGGTATAAATTATCATGTTCATAGCGGTTATGTTAAAGGCAATAATGGAATACTTACACTAATGACAGGTGGTTATCTAGGAATGCAAGAGGGACACTTGGAATTCAATTACAAACTCTTTGCCATCGCAATTGATAACGAAACTCGTATAATCCCACAGAGAGTTTCACAAGTTCTTTGTGAATGACCCTTGTATACTTATCAATAATAATCTACAATTTAATCTGAAAAATGTACATGCAATTTTTAAATTTTGATGGACGGACGTTAATTAACTTTTAATTTCATTACAAACATAAAAAGTATAATTTCATGTGATTCTAAATGGTGGAAATTATCGTGTTCATAGCGCTTATTTTAAGAGCAATAATGGAATACTAATACAAATGACACATGGTTACCCCAGATCGTAGATGGGACACTTGGAACCCCAATACAAACTCTTTGCCACCGTAACTGATAAAGAAACTTGCATAGTCCCACGGAGATTTTCACAAGTTCTTTTTCAATGACCCTTGCATACTTAAAATTAATCATATACAACTTACTATGGACAATCACTTACTCTGGACAATCATCTACAAATGATGGACGGTTACATTATATTGCGGACGTGACAGTTGCAATCCCAAATGAAAAACTTTACCACTGTAAATGATGAAGAAAATCACATGATCCCACAGGGAGTTCCACAAGTTCTTTACGAATGACCCTCGTATACTATAAATAATCATCTACCATTTACTCTAGACAATGTACTTGTGCTTCTTGAATTTGATGGACTGATTCAAATTAGGTTTTAATTTCATAAAAAACCTACAACATAAAATTTCATGTGATTCTATGTGAGGGAAATTATCATGTTCGTAGTGGTTATTGTAAGGGCAATAGTGGAATACTTACACAAATGACAGATGGTTACCCTCGATCACAGGTGGGACACTTGGAACCTTAATACAAACTCTTTTCCGCCACAACTGATAAAAACACTTGCATAATCCCACAGAGAGTTTCCCAAGTTTTTTTACGAATGATCCTTATATACTTATCAGTAATCATCTGCAATTTTTAAATTTCTATGGACGGATGTTAATTTGCTTTTAATTTCATTAAAAACCTAAAATGTATAATTTCATGCGAATCTATGTAGTGGAAATTATTGTGTTCATAACGCTTATTGTAAGGGAAATAATGGAAGACTAATACAAATGATACACGGTTACACTGGATTGCTGATGGGACACTTGGAATCCCAATACAAACTCTTTACCAGCATAAAATACCACAGAGAGTTTCACAAGTTCTTTACGAATAACTCGTGTATACTGATAAGTAATAATCTATCATTTACTTTGAAGAATGTACTTGCAATTTTTAAATTTCGATGGATGGACGTTTATTAGCTTTTAATTTCATTGCAAACCTAGAATGTATAATTTCATGCGATTCTATGTTGTGGAAATTATTGTGTTTATAGCGCTTATCGTAAGAGGAATAATGGAATACTTAGACAAATGACAAACGGTTACCCCAGATTACAGATGGGGCAATTGGAACCCCAATACAAACACTTTGCCACCATAACTGATAAAGAAACTTGCATAGTCCCACAGAGAGTTTCACAAGTTCTTACGAATGACCCTTGTGTACTTATTAGTAATCATCTACAATTAACTCTGAAGAATGTACATGCAATTTTTAAATTTCTATGGACGGACGTTAATTTGCTTTTAATTTCATTACAAACCTAAAATGTATAATTTCATACGATTAAATGTAGTTGAAATTATTGTGTTCATAAAGCTTATTGAAAGGGCAATAATGATATACTAATACAAATGACACACGGTTACCCAGGATTGCAGATGGGACACTTGGCACCCCAATACAAACTCTTTGCCACCGCAACTGATAATGAAACTCGCATAATCCGATAGAGAGTTTCACAAGTGCTTTACGAGTGACCATTGTATACTTATCATTAATCATCTAAAATTTACTCCTAAGAATGTACATGCAATTTTTAAAATTCAATGGACGAGCGTTAATTAGCATTTAATTTCATGACAAAAACTCGTAGATGGGTCACTTGGAACCTCAATACAAAACTTTTTGTCACCGTAACTGACATAAAAACTCGCATAGTCCCAAAGAGAGTTTCACAAGTTCTTTACGAATGACCATTGTATACATATTAGTAATCATCTACAATTTACTCTGAAGAATGTACATGCAATTTTTAAATTTTGTTAGACGGATGTTAATTAGCTTTTAATTTCATTACAAACCTAGAATGTATAATTTCGTGCGATTCTATATGGTGGAAATTATCATGTTCATAGCGCTTATTGTAAGGGCAATAATGGAATACTAACACAAATGAAAGACGGTTACCCCAGATCGCATATGGGACACTTGGAAACCCAATACAAACTCTTTGTCACCGTAACTGATAAAGAAACTTGCATAGTCCCATAGAGATTTTCACAAGTTCTTTTTGAATGACCTTTGTGTATTTAAAAGTAATCATTTACAGTTTAATCTGGACTATCATTTTTACAAATGACAGATGGTTACCCCAGATTGTGGACGGACAGTTGCAATCCCAAGTCAAACAATTTAATACTGTAAATGATAAAGAAACTCACATAATCCCACAGAGTGTTCCACAAGTTCTTTACATATGACCCTCGTATACAATAAGTAAATCATCTACCATTTACCCTGGACAATGTACTTGCACTTATTTAAATTTGATGGATGGATTTTAATTATCCTTTAATTTCATAAAAAACCTACAATATAAAATTTCTTGTGATTCTATGTGGTTAAAATTATCATGTTCATAGCGGTTATTGTATGGGAAACAATGGAATACTTACACAAATGACAGACGGTTACCCAGGATCACAGGTGGGACACTTGGAATTCAATTACAAACTCCTTGCCACCGCAAATGATAAAGAAACTCGCATAATCCCACAGACAGTTTCACAGGTTCTTTACGAATGACCCTTGTATACGTATCAATAATCATCTACAATTTACTCTGAAGAATGTACATGCAATTCATAAATTTAGATGGAAAAACGTTAATTAGCTTTTAGTTTCATTACAAACCTAGAATGTATAATTTCATGCGATTTCATGTAGTGGAAATTATCGTGTTCATAACGCTTATTGTAAGGGAAATAACGGAATACTAATACAAATGACACACGGTTTCCCCGGATTGCAGATGGGACACTTGGAAACCCAATACAAACTCTCTGCCACCGCAATTGATGAAGAAACTCGCATCATCCAACAGAGAGTTTCACAAGTTCTTCACGAATGACCATTTAATATTTATTAGTAATCATCTACAATTTACTCTTAATAATGTACATGCAATTTTTAAATTTCGATGGACGGACGTTAATTAGCTTTTAATTTCATTACAAACCTAGAATCTATAATTTCATAGGATTTTATGTGGTGGAAATTATCATGTTCATAGCGCTTATTGTAAGGGAAATAATGGAACACTAACAAAAACTACATATGATTACCCCAGATTATAGATGGGACACTTGGAACCCCAATACAAACTCTTTGCCACCGTAACTGATAAAGAAACTTGCATAGTCCCACAAATAATTTCACAAGCTCTTTATGGAATGACCCTTGTATACTTAAAAGTAATCATCTACAATTTACTCTGGATAATCAACTACAAATGATGGACGGTTACCCCAGATTGCGGATGGGGCAGTTGCAATTCAAAGTCAAACACTTTACTACTGTAAATGATAAAGAAACTCACATGATCCTAGAGAGAGTTTCACAAGTTCTTCAGGAATTACACTCATATACTATAAGTAATCATCTACCATTAACTCTGGACAATGTACTTGCACTTTGTTAAATTTGATGGATGAATTTTAATTAGCTTTTAATTTCATAAAATACCTACTATATAAAATTTCATGTGATTCTATGTGGTGGAAATTAACATGTTCATAGCGGTTATTGTAACGTCAATAATGGAATACTTACACAAGTGACAGAAGGTTACCCAGGATCGCAGGCGGGACACTTTGAATTCCAATACGGACTCTTTGCCACCGTACTGATAAAGAAACTCTTATAATCCCACCGAGAGTTTCACATGTTCTTTGCGAATGACCCTTGTATTCTTATCAATAATCATCTAAAATTTTCTTTGAAGAATGTACATGCAATTTATAAATTTCGATGGACAGATGTTAATTTTCTTTTAATTTCATTACAAACTTAGAATGTATAATTTCATGCGATTCTGTGCGGTGGAAATTATCGTTTTCATAGCGCTTATTGTAATGGAAATAATGGAATACTAATAAAAATGACACACGGTTACCCCAAATTGCGGATGGGACAGTTGCAATCCCAAGTCAAAAACTTTACGACTTCAAATGATAAAGAAACTCACATGATCCCACGGAGAGTTCCACAAGTTCTTTACGAATGACCCTCGTATATTATAAGTAATTGATGAGACGTCAAAAGCATGTATTTTACAAAGCATTTAGCATCTCTTTTACCATATTTTAGTTGTAAGATTGCTGGATTTAGTAGGTTTACATGATAAGGGGTTTAGATGACCATTTTTGGTTTTTATATCTAAATCCTTCATTTTGTAACCTATGTTTAGTCTAATGGACTTTTGGTCCTTATTAGCATCTGGATTCCTTTTTGTAAGATTAATTTGTAGATTGCTGCTCATGATCACTTAGGAGTGTTTTAGTGAAGGCCATTCGAAAGGATGGTAGAAGATGGTAGGCCACTCACAAAGTGGTAGAAGATAAAGTGAAGAAAGGAGAGCAAACCAAAGAATGAAGAATGATCTATGTTTTGAAGCAGAATTTTGAGAATTTTCCGAGAAGAATCATCCTCCAATACTGGTACCATTGGATTCCTCTTCTCGAGTACTATAAAATCAACTACAAGAACTCCCAAAATGGATCAACGGTTCACCCAGAGGAAGCAAAACAAAATGGGACTTTTATCCGTCGTGACTGACGACGAGTGTATCGCGACTCGCAAAATGTTGACCTGGGAGCTCAAAATTTTACTGATCTGGTCGCAACTCATGACGGAGGCATCACGACTCGCGATAACTGCCATGCAACTTGCGTTTTACTTCCTTTTTTCTTGTACTATAAATAGCTTTTAACCCCCTTCTTCCCCAACTCTTTAAGCCCGACTTGGGGGCTCCAAAACCCTAGTTTTTCACCATTTTCTTCAATTTCTTCTTCTTTGTTTGTAGATCTTTGTTCTATGTTATGGGTTTTGATTATCTAGCTTAGTTTTATCTTGGGATCAATGGATTGAAGCTTCCATATCTATGTAGTAAGAACCATATCTATCTATTTAGTGCTTTTGCTATTGTGCATTTCTTTCGAATTTAATGTTATGTTATGTTACATTGAGAGCTTGTAACTGTTTGTGAGTGCGAAAAAAAGTGCGAAAGTGTGTGCGACTGAAAGCTTTTGACGCACCTCCCTTTCCTAACTCTACCCTTTCTCCCTATCTGGCTGATAACGGTCACAATCGGTGGAATTGGCTGCCAGCCATGGCGTTGCCACCGCCAAACCTTACAACATAAACCCCCCCCCCCCCCCCCCGCTAATAGTAAGAGCTTCCTCCAAGCTCTGAACGCTAAACCCTCTCCGCTCTTCACCTCTTTACTCGATACGCCTAATCTACACCCTATCACAGAATACAAGGGCAAAATTGCCTTTATTCTCCCACCGAAAGAAGGCGAGTTACTGGCGTCTCACTACCAGAATGCTTTGGTCGGGAAGTTCCACAAAGGAAAGCCATCAATGGATACTCTGCAAGCAGCTTATAAGTCTATAGGTTTTAAATCAAAGTTCTAATTGGGATCACTGGATTACCACCATGTGCTTATCAGATTTCAGGAGAGTGAAGATTATCAGAGATGCTGGATGAAGGGACAGTGGATGATTCAAGGCTTAATAATGAAAGTTCAAAAATGGTCACCGGACTTCTCCCCTGTATCATAATCATCTGTTGTTCCAGTCTGGGTAACAATTCATAAACTCCCTATTCATTTCTATAATATATCCGCAATCATAGGTATGAGTAGTCAGATTGGTAGTTTCCTTAAAATGGATGCAGCAACTAGTGCACTGACTAGGCCATCCGCAATCAAAGTGTATGTAGAGGTTGATCTTATGTATCAGTTGCCATCTACCATAGTGGTTGGAATAGGTAGCAAAGTAGCTGAGTACCCTATTGAATATGATGAACTGCCTTCATACTGTACTCAGTGTAGGATAATTGGTCATAGTCATGCTACCTGTAACTTTCTGCACCCAGAGCTGAGGAAAAAGCACATTTTGACTCCCACGATAAATGGAAAAAAGGAAAACAAAGCCCCAGATCAGGTAGAACCCTTTCATGCCTTAGATTCCCATCCTACACTGGACTTAGAAGTTGCTGAATCCTTGGGTCTATCAGCCTCTCAGAAGGAAGTAGGGTGTCAATTACAACAATATAAGACAGGCCCTCATCTGAAAAATACTGCATGTACTGTACGAGCTTTCCCTGGTATTCATAAGAAAAGAACCGGCTCTTTTTATTCACTGGATGACATCTCAAAGCCAATCACCGCCACTGTTTGGAGAAAGAAAAAACACCAGCTTGAGTTAGTACCCATTCAGGAAATTCAAACAACAGAAAATACTGTCAAGATTTCAAATGCCTTTCAGACCTTGGAAGCTTTAAATGAGGAAGATGATAAGGAGGAAGCAGCAGAAATATTCCAGGAAACACTGGAATCTCAAGAAGGAGTCGAACCCTATAAAACACATGACAAGACTACAGACACAACAGATTTTCACCTCACTAAGAAACAAACCCCCATGCTCAACCCACAGAGCTCCCCATTACCTCAGTAACAAATACTCCAGTCACCCCAGATGCTAGCATCAACCATCTTCCAAAGTTCATCACAGATGCTGGGCTGACTCAGGGGTCAATTCAGTAACCTCAGCCAGTTCATACAGTGTTAAAGAAGGGATCTCAACCCTCAACTGATCAGAACACAAAGGTAGATCAAAGCTCACAGTCAAAGGTTAGCACACACAAACCAGTACCTATCGCATGTTTAGATAAACTTGATAAGAATCAGGAAAAGCAATCAAATAATAGTAAAGCCACTGCTGTTAAGCCAAGAAACCTTAGATCATCACAGAAAGCAACCACCACCTGTTTTAAATGATTAAATACTACATAATAGGAAACATGTTAGTTTGGAATGTTAGAGGCTATGGAATATCTATGGATAGAATAAAATCTCTTATGCTGTCTCATAAGATTGCTATTTCCTGTTTGATAGAGCCTTGGCATGAAAAAAAGAAAATAAACAATCTGATGCATGATCTAGGATTTAAAAATGCTCTCCCTGCTGAAAATGCTAAAATTTGGATCTTATGGAACCATGCTTTTAATGTAATCAGTTTAAAAGAGTCAGATCAATTTCTGCAAGCTAGAATTACAAATATTTATTCATCTGTCAGTTGGAACTGCTATTTTATATATGCTAGTGTAAATAGACAATTGAGGGAAGCTCTTTGGAATGATTTAAAAAACCCTACTCCAGAACCTTCAATATACATCAGAGACTTTAACACAGTTGTCTCAGTATCTGAGTATAAAGGAAGGAAAGCTCCCCCCACAAGAAGCATGAAAGATTTTAATGCCTTCATTATTAACCTGGATTTTCATGACATCCCTACTGGAGGGAATTCATTTACATGGTGTAATAATAGATTCAGGAACAAATGCAAGGACCTTTTGCTTCAGAGATTAGACAGGGGCATAAGCAATTTGAACTGGTTGGAACTCTTTCCAAACAGCTCAATTCAGGTGCTAAATAGATTGACCTCTGACCACTCTCCATTATTGCTGTCCAATCAATCTTCTGAAGAAATGGTCCCTACGCCTTTTAGATATCAAGAAATGTGGTCAAATATACAAGACTTCCAAAATTTAGTGGAAAAAACTGGAATTTACCATCCCCCTCTAGAGAAATGTACAGATTAGTGCATAAGCTTAAGAGACTTAAAATTGACATTAAAGTTTGGAACATAAGCACTTTTGGAAATGTCAATCAAAACCTGGTTGAAGCTGAGGCAAAAGTCAGTGAACTAGAAATAAAATTTCAACAGTCCCAAGCAGAGAATGACTTAGCTGAACTCAATAAGTCCAAAGCTTTACTTCTTAGATCCCAGAAAGAAAAAAACATTTTCTTAAAACAGAAGGCAAGGTTAAATTGGCTTAAACAAGGGGATGTAAACACCAGTTATTTTCACCACACCATCAGGGAAAGGAGAGCTAGATCTAGAATCAGTAAAATCAAAGATGAAAATGGGAACTGGATTACTGACCCACAGCTGGTTAAAGATGAAGGAGTTCGATTGTTTAAGGAACTCCTTAATAAGGATGCTCCTCAAAAAACAGGAACTTATTTGAAAAACATTTTAGGGGAAATTCCTTCTTTGATTTCAGATCAGCAAAACCAACACCTGCTTGAATCTTTCAATATCCAGGAACTGGAATTTGCTGTCTTTGATTTAAATAAATCAGGTGCTCTGGGATCTGATGGTTTCTCTTGTAATTTCTTCACATCTTTTTGGGAAACTATTAAAGAAGACCTTCTGGAGGCAGCAAATGATTTTATAAGCGGTGGCATGCTTCCAAAGGCTATCACAAGCACTTGGCTCACTTTAATCCCCAAAAAACCAATTCCAATTTCCTTCTCAGATTTCAGACCTATTAGTTTATCCAATTTTGTCAATAACGTCTTCTCAAAAATGCTTATGGAAAGGATTAAACCACTAATGCACAAACTAATCTCCCCTGAGAAGAGTGCTTTCATTAAAGGCAGGGAAATCACTGATATCCTTCAAATGCAAGAGATGACCATGATGCTGTCTAGAAAATCAAAAGTACCTAATTTAATAGTTAAACTAGATATGAAAAAGGCTTTTGATAGAGTCTCATGATCATTCCTGAATTCCATTCTTCTTCAATTTGGCTTTCACGGGAAATTTGTCAAACTTATAATGCATAACATATCTGCTGCAAATTTTTTTGTTTTAATCAATGGAGCTACTTCTGGTTTTTTTGCATCTTCTAGGGGCATTAAACAAGGTGATCCTCTTTCACCATTTATTTATAATCTGCTTTCAGAAGCTTTTTCTAGAGGATTAAAGAAACTTTTTAGCACGGGGTACCTTCAAAATTTTTGTCTTCCTAAGCCCTGTGCCCCGGTTTCCCATTTAACGTATGCTGATGACACAGCAGTTTTCTTGAATACTAACCCTCTAAACATGAAGAGGTTCAAAAATTTTCTGCTGGCTTATGAACAAACCTCAGGACAACAGGTCAATTTCTCAAAATCGGATTTTTTTGTATCACACAGGACCACTTTTTCTACAGTTAACACTGTAAAAAGGATTCTGGGAATGGAAAAAGGATCATTTCCATTTAAATATGTGGGAGTTCCTATATTTTCTGGTAGAAATTTGCAGGTACACTACCAACCATTATTGGAAAGCATTGATAAATCAATCCATAACTGGAAGAACAGATGGCTATCTACTGCAGGTAAAATTATTCTGATAAATCACTGTCTTCTCTCAATTCCAACCAATATTTTTGCTCTTTTGAGTCCACCAAAAATAGTCTTAAAAAAATGGAGAAAACGGCCTCTAGCTTGTGTTGGGGGTATTCTGATAATGTAGATAAGAAAAAATTGAGGTCTTGGAAAAATATGAGTGTAGCTGTAGAAGAAAATGGAATAGGTTTTAGGGATTTAAAGGCCATTGTTGATGCTTTTTCATGTAAGTTGTGGTGGAAACTCCAACTCGATTCCACTCAATGGACCTCACTCTTATGGTCACTCCCTAAGTCTTACAAAACTTCTCATACATGGTCCAGAATCTGTTCTATTATACATAAAGCAAATAGCAGCTCCAAAGTAATACATGGAAAAGGTGACTGCTCATTTTGGAACACTAACTGGACGGGAGAAGGAGCTTTGTTTTATAAATGGCCTCAAGAAAGAGACATTCCTTTTGTGGAAATCTCACTTAGGTCATTTATTAACAACAAAGCATCTCTTCTCCCTCGACTGGAGGCATTTTTGGAGACCAATTTGTGTTCCCTTTTGCAGGAAGCTAAATTGGAATATACTCATGAGGATAGGCTCATCTAGATGCTAGCTACAAATGGAATTTTCTCCATCAAGTCAGTATACAAAATTATCAGACAGAGAAAGCCGAAGATCCTTCATTTTCAAAAGGTATGGTCCTATTTTATTCCCAAAAAAATGTCTGTTCTCTTGTGGAGAGCTATGAATGGATTACTTCCTTTAGACAACATTTTATGAAGGTTAGGATTCTTTTTAGCATATAAATTTCCTCTGTGTCAGAATCATAGTGACTATTTAGAACATTTTTTCAACTCTTACCCCTCATCTATTGCTATCTAGAACTGTGTAACTGATTTTTTAAAGGTCCAACAAATTTTTTTTCCAACCTTGAAGAGCAGAGTTGAATATTATCTCTCTTTTAAGGCAGAATCCAATATTCAGTCCAATATTATGACTACTACTCTTCTGGTAACAATCTGGACTCTATGGATTAGAAGGAATAAAATTTTGTATGATAATGACTCCTTCTCCCGAGCTGCTTGTATCCATGACATAAAAGGCATGATTTATCAAATTTTCTCAGTGAATAATTTGATAGGCAGTTGAGACAAGAATAGATACTGGACACAGGCTAACATTATTCCGCATATTCAACAAAAGAAAAGGAAATTATTTACTGTAGTGAAATGGCAGAAACCCCTTTCAGGATACAAGATAAATACAGATGCAACATGGATTAGAGGGGGTCATTCTGCTTTGGCTGTGATAGTTAGGAATTGTGAGGGGAATGTGGTTAAAATGAGGGCAAAGTCTTTTCAGTCCCCATCCCCTTTACAGGCAGAAATGATAGCCATCCAATCTGGATATGAGCTTTGTTTAGAGTTGGATTTAAATAGATGTGAGGTGGAATCTGACTGTTTAATTGCAGTACAGGGTATTCAAAACCTAAATACCTCACCATGGAGGACCTTCTCTATTTGCCACTCTTTAAATTTGAAACATCATATATACCCAATTCAACACACCCCTAGAAAGGATAATAATGCAGCTGATTTCCTTGCCAAATTCACTTTAGCTAATAACTTTCATGGTGACTTAGACTTCCATTCAGCACCATCTTTTCTAAAGGGACTCCTTTATCTAGATAGATGTGGAATCCCTTGGATTAGAGATGATTCTTGACAGCATGCTGCATATGTTGATATATTCATATACACTGTTGAGGACTCTTCATAATGGACTGATAGGCATGACCTTTAAATTGGATAGATACTGCTGCTGTGTTTGTATTATGGTTTACTAGAGGTTCTCATGTTTTACTCCACAACTCTAAACCTTCGGCTGGTGAAGATTGATCAACCATCAAAAAACCAGCTACTTTTCATAATCTTTTGATTGCCGTCGACCTCGGAAGGAAGCATTCAAAACTCAAGGCTTCACCGCAAAACTGCAGCAATTTTTGTTCTGTATAGATCCTTCTTAATCTTGAAGTGATAGTATGTAGTTGCCTGGCCAAGGGAAAAAATTAACACATCAGGTGGAGATTCTTTCTTTTGGAATCGCAACTACCGTATCAAAATTGCTGTTCAAATTACTTGATCAAACATCCTCATAAGATGCTAGGTACTCTTTTGGAGGTAACTATGTTGCCTCAATGATCGATCATGTACTAATTATGTTTTTTACACAGGCTTGGGGAACCTTATATAATCCCTCACCTCAGGGTATTTAATTTTAAAAACAAATATTGAGATTTTAATGTGAATTGTTAATTGCATTGATGTTGTTGGAAGCTTGAGTATATGAATTGCTTGTATGATTACTTGTTAGGGTTGGAAGAAAGTAGCTAATTCTCCCCTCTTTTAATGTGGAATCCAAGAGCATGAGTTAGAGCTTCTTAAATGATGTTGGTGTGTTGATAATTGCTAGATGAATGTGATGATGTCTTACTCGTTGTCATGTTTGCTTTAGGTAGAGAATGAGAGAAGTCTATGAATGTCAATCATTCTTGACTAATCTTGTGTAAATGCTTGAATTGGTTAAATGCTTAGCTACGGTGCAGTATTTATAAGTGTTGCCAAGATTGTTGATTCTTCATGCTAAATGCCATCAATGGGATATTCTTAGTCCTAAGGGAGTCATTGGTGATGTTTGACAAGAGATGTCGAATTCACTCTTGCAAACTACTATCTAAGAAGGATAGAAGATTTATCTTCACAACAAGTAGTTGAAGTAGTGAATAGATTGTTTCACTCATTATTGAAGCCTTTATTATTTAGCATTTATGTATTCTTGATGCTATGTTTTACTTCATTTATGGCATATGTTGTTTGAGAATAGGAAGTGTTTGTATGATTGAAATGTTAGGGTGTTAGGAAAGTGACGAATTCCTTAGCTCCTTTGCATGAGAATCTATGAACATGAACTTAGAACTTCTTGTGCATAATGTGTTGTGATTCTTGCTAGATAAGTATGTTAATGTTAAGCCAAGTAATGAATGTGATAGAATGAGTGAATGGTTCAATAATCTACATTAAGTTTGGAAGTGGATATCAATTACCCCCAAGGCTTTATCTTTGTAGTTTTAAACCCTCTTTTCTTAGTTTTGTTTGATGATTAGCCTAGCTACTTGGCTTTGCTAGTTATCTTGTCCTTTTAATTTCATAACTTAGGACCACCAAACAACCAAAACCCCCCCCCATTTACATGCTTTTATATGTATGTATATATGTCTACTCCTAGCCTAATATCAACCTTTTGTGCCTAAACGCTTAGGAAGATCCCTCTTCTTCGTGGACAACCCCGACTTGCCTCTATCTACTTAGTTGTAGATAGTAAGCATTTAGGGCTTACAAATATTAACTTTGAGAGGTACGGCGACGACCTCCCAAATTTTGGTGCCGCTGCCGGGGAAGAGTCGTTTATTTTTAAGTGTTTAGGTGTATTTGGTTTCATATTAGCTAGTTATTTTTATTTTCCACTCCTTGATGGTTGTTTTTGTTCGGAGTAGGTATTGCTTGAGTTCGTGGTGAATTTTTATCGAGAATCCTTGCAATATGATTTCGGACTTTTAAAAAAACTGAGTGTCTCACCTTGAGGGAACTCATGATGAGAAGAGAGGCTCAACAAGCAAGGTTTTGTAGGATGTGTCATTTCGACCATCCTACCTAGTCTTTCTATTTGTTGTGGGAAGAGCACTATGAGCGGGAAGGAACCCTTGGTTTCCAAAACCTAGGGTATTATGAAGAGTGCTACAAAGATGTAGGAGATGTTGGTTTTCAAGGGCATGAAGCTTAGGAATGGTATCCATACCACAATTCTTAAATCCGAAAAGGAGTGGTAATCCGGATTGGTATTATGAGAATGAGCTAGAAAACCAACAATACGAGCAAAATAGTTGGCCATCACCACCTCATACCATACCACAAAACCAAGCCTAACAAGGAAGTTCAAGTTTGACATGTGAGGAAGCCATGAATACAATAGCAAACTTGAACAACTTTACTAGTGAGGAGCTGGACACTCGACTCTCCTCTAGTGTTGAGGCTATTGAGGGGCATGTGAGGAGTATGTTAGAAGGGTTGGCTCGAATGGAAGCTCGTGATTCCAAAAATACACCATTCCAAATCAAACTCGAAGATTCGGTGAGTGAGGTCACCATGGGAAATGACTTTGAGTTCGAAGGGGATGAGGAGTTGGTTGTTGAGAATAAAACAATGGAGGAAGAGGTGATTGTGCTGCATTCATTAGCATCGCCACCCCTTCCCCCACCTAGTGAACCAACTCTACCATTTTCGAAAGTTTTGAGGGAGCGAAGAGAGGAGCCAAAAGACTACCCCAAGCCTCCTAACCACCCAACTCCCTTTAAACCATCTCCACCTCAACAAAACTTTCCTCTTGAAAGTTTTGTACCCCCACCTCTCTATTTTTGGATACTCATGGTGAAGGGGTTCAAACCTTCACCATATGGATAACGTTAGGGTTGTGCCGATGACCTTAAAAATATGGAGCTTCTCAGGAGGCAACCCAAGCTTATAAATAAGATTAGTATTTTTCTTTTCTTGAAAAAAACATTTCTTAACTATGTCCTCAAACCCTTTCCCAAAACCACAAGAATACCACCATAATCCACCACCAAAAATAAACTACTACCAAAACTACTTTCTAGGAGTACTACTAGTTGTTGTCTTTTGTGAGTGTCGATCGGGATTTGCATAGTTGTGGCTTTGTAGTTGATGGATCAAAGTTTCATATTAGGCGGAGTTGGAGAACATGGAGGAGAGAACATTCATTTAGAAGTGAGCATTGCCATCACCGGGAAGGACCTTTAAAATCCAAATTGTGAGTTTTGTTTTCTTTCTCCCTTATCAAGTGCAGGGAGGCAAAGATAAATATATCTCATTGTATTGTATTGTAGTGTGAATATGCTCCACTTTGATTTGTATTGTTTGAAAAAAAAGAAAAAAGAAATAATTCCCGCTAAGTTGAAAATCCGAGAGGGCAACTTAGGCAAAAGTGGGAGGCCCGGATAGGTTGAAAACCCGAGAGGGTGACCTATGCAAAAATGAGAGGCCAAATGGTGAGGAAAAAGGTGAGGGTAAGCATTGAAAAAGAAATTTGTGTGAAGCTAGGATGAAAACCCGAGAGAGCTCCTAGGCAAAATGAGAGAAAATGAAAAAAAATATATGCTTCTCTTGATTTGTCTATTGAGTGGCTTTTTTGGTGGAGTAAGTTAGCTTGGAATTATATGTATACCTCACTTTTGTTATGGTTTGTTGGTTGTTTACATTATCTTAGGCTTTGGGATGTGAGAGTGTGAGAGATTCTTATGTCTTGGGGGTTAAGATAGTCTAGGAATATGATGTTGGATGTGGAAAACTTTAACATGCAAGTTTACGCTTTGATCTTTGCTCGTTCTTGTTTACTCGAGGACGAGTAAGGTTTAAGTGTGGGGAGATTTGATGAGACGTCAAAAGCATGTATTTTACAAAGCTTTTAGCATCTCTTTTATCATATTTTTGTTGTAAGATTGCTGGATTTAGTAGGCTTACATGATAAAGGGTCTAGATGACCATTTTCGGTTTTAATATCTAAATCCTTCATTTTGTAACCTATGTTTAGTCTAATGGACTTTTGGTCCTTATGAGCATCTAGATTCCTTTTTGTAAGATTTATTTGTAGATTGCTCATGAGCACTTAGGAGTGGTTTAGTAAAGGCCATTCGAAAGGATGGTAGAAGATGGAAGGCCACTCACAAAGTGGTAGAAGATAAAGTGAAGAAAGGAGATCAAACCAAAGGGTGAAGAATGATCTATGTTTTGAAGCAGAGTTTTGAGAATTTTCCGAGAAGAATCAGCCTCCAAGAGTGGTACCATTCGATTCCTCTTCTCGAGTACTATAAAATTGACTACAAGAACTCCCAAAACGGATCAACGGTTCACCCGGAGGAAGCAAAACAAAAAGGGACTTTTATCCGCCGCGACTCGCGACGAGTGTGTCGCGACTCGCGAAATGTTGACCTGGGAGCTCAAAATTTTACTGATCTGGTCGCGACTCGCGATAACTACCCTGCAACTTGCATTTTACACCCTTTTTTGTTGTACTATAAATAGCTTTTAATGCCCTTCTTCCCCAACTCTTTAAGCCCAACTTAAGCGCTCCAAAACCCTAGTTTTTCACCATTTTCTTCCATTTCTTCTTCTTTCTTTGTAGATCTTTGTTCTATGTTATGGGTTTTGATTATCTAGCTTAGTTTTATCTTGGGAGCAATGATTGAAGCTTCCATATCTATGTAGTAAGAACCATATCTATCTATTTAGGGTTTTTGCTATTTTGCATTTATTGAGCTTTGAATGTGAATTGTTAATTGCATTTATGTTGTTGGAAGCTTGAGTATATGAATTGCTTGTATGATTACTTGTTAGGGTTGGGAGAAAGTAGCTAATTCTCCCCTCTTTTAATGTGGAATCAAAGAACATGAGTTAGAGCTTCTTAAATGATGTTGGTGTGTTGCTAATTGCTAGATGAATGTGATGATGTCGAACTCGTTGTCATGTTTGTTTTAGGTAGCAAATGAGATAAGTCTATGAATGTCGATCATTCTTGACTAATCTTGTGTAAATGCATGAATTCATTAAATGCTTAGATACGGTGTAGTATTTATAAGTGTTGCTAAGATTGTTGATTCTTCGTGCTAAATGCCATCAATGGGATGCTCTTAGTCCTAAGGGAGTCATTGGTAAGGTTTGACAAGAGATGTCGAATTCACTCTTGCAAACTACTATCTAAGAAGGATAGAAGATTTATCTTCACAACAAGTAGTTGAAGTAGTGAATAGATTGTTTCACTCATTCTTGAAGCCTTTATTATTTAACATTTATGTATTCTTGATGCTATGTTTCACTTCATTTATGTCATGGGTTGTTTGAGAATAGGAAGTGTTTTTATGATTGAAGTGTTCGGGGTTAGGAAAGTGATGAATTCCTTAGCTCCTTTGCATGAAAATCTATGAACATGAACTTAGAACTTCTCGTGCACAATGTGGTGTGATTCTTGCTAGATAAGTATGTTAATGTTAAGCCAAGTAATGACTGTGATAGAATGAGTGAATGGTTCAATGATCTATATTAGGTTTGGAAGTGGATATCAATTGCCCCCAAGCTTTTTCTTTGTAGTTTTAAACCCCTTTTTCTAAGTTTTGTTTGATGATTAGCCTAGTTACTTGGCTTTGCTAGTTATCTTGTCTTTTTAATTTCATACCTTAGAACCACCAAACAACCAAACCCCCCCATTTACATGCTTTATATGTTTGTACATTTGTCTACTCCTAGCCTAATATCAACCTTTTGTGCCTAAATGCTTAGGAAGATCCCTCTTCTTCATGGATGACCCCGACTTGCCGCTATCTACTTAGTTGTAGATAGTAAGCATTTAGGGCTTATAAATATTAACTTTGAGAGGTACGGCGACGACCTCCCAGTAATCATCTACCATTTACTCTGGGCAATTTTCTTGCACTTTTTAAAATTTGATGGAAAGATTTTAATTAGCTTATAATTTCATAAAAAACTAACAATATAAAAGTTCATGTGATTCTATGTGGTGGAAATTACCATGTTCATAGCGGTTATTATAAGGTCAATAATGAAATACTAACATAAATGATGGACACTTATCCAGGATCGCAGGCAAGAAACTTGGAATTCCAATACGAACTCTTTGCCACCGTAATTGATAAAGAAACTCACATAATCCCACTGAGAGTTTCACAGTTCTTTACGACTGACCCTTGTATACTTATCGATAATCATCTACAATTTACTCGGAAGAATGTACATGCAATTTATAAATTTTGATGGACGGACGTTAAGTAGCTTTTAATTTCATTACAAACCTAGAATATATAATTTCATGCGATTCAATGTGGTGGAAATTATCATTTTTATAGCGCTTATTGTACGGAAAATATTGGAATACTAATACAAATGACACACATATGCCCCGTATCGCAGATGGGACACTTAGAACCCCAATGAAACTCTTTGCCATCGTAACTCATAAAGAAACTTGTATGGTCCATTAAATAATTTCACAAGTTCTTTTTTGATGACCCTTTTATACTTAAAAGTAATCATCTACAATTTACTCTGGACAATCATCTACAAATGATGGACGGTTACCCCTGATTGCGGACGGGACAGCTGTAATCCAAAGTAAAAAACTTTACTATTCTAAATGATAAAGAAACTCACATGATCCTACAGAGAGTTCCACATGTTCTTTACAAATGACCGTCGTATACTATAAGTAATCATTTACCACTTACTCTTGATATTGTACTTGCGGTTTTTTAAATTTGATGGACGGATTTTATTTAGGTTTTAATTTCATAAAACACCTACAATATAAAATTTTATGTGATTCTATGTGGTGGAAATTATCATGTTCATAGCAGTTAATATAAGGTCAATAATTGAATACTAACACAAATGGCAAATGGTTACCCAGGATAGCAAGCAAGAAACTTGGAATTCCAATACGAACTCTTTGCCACTGTAACTGATAAAGAAAATCTTATAATCCCACCAAGAGCTTCACAAGTTCTTTACGAATGACCCTCGTAAACTTATCAATAATCATCTACAATTTACTCTGAATAATGTACATGTAATTTATAAATTTTAATGGACAAACGTTAAATAGGTTTTAATTTCATTAGGAACCTAGAATGTATAATTTCATGCGATTCTATGTGGTGGAAATTATCATATTCATAGTTTTTATTGTAAAGGCTATAATGGAATACTAATACAAATGACACACGGTTACCCAGGATCGCAGTTGGGACACTTGGAACCCCAATATAAACTCTTTGCCACCGTAACTGATAAAGAAACTTGCATGGTCCCAAAGAGATTTTCACAAGTTCAATTTGGAATGACCCTTGTATACATAAAAGTAATCATGTACAATTTACTCTAAACAATCATCTACAAATGGCAGACGGTTACCCTAGATTGCGGACGGGGAAGTTGCAATCCCAAGTCAAACACTTTACTACTGTAAATGATAAAGAAACTCACATGATCCTAGAGAGAGTTCCACAAGTTCCTTACGAATGACACTCGTATACTATAAGTAATCATCTACCATTTACTTTGGACAATGTACTTGCACTTTTTAAAATTTGATGGATGGATATTAATTAGGTTATAATTTCATAAAACACCTACAATAAAAAATTTCATGTGATTCTATGTGGTGGAAATTATCATGCTCATAGCGGTAATTGTAAGGGCAATAATGGAATACTAACACAAATGACAGACGGTTACCCAGGATCGCAGGTGGGACACTTGGAATTCCAATACAAACTCTTTGCCACGGTAACTGTTAAAGAAACTCTCATAATACCACAGAGAGTTTCACAAGTTCTTTACGAATGACCCTTGTATACTTATCAGTAATCATCTACACTTTACTAATAAGAATGTACATGCAATTTATAAATTTCGATAGACGGACATTAATTAGATTTTAATTCCATTACAAACCTAGAATGTATAATTTCATGTGATTCTATGTGGTGGAAATTATTGTGTTCAAAGCGCTTATTTTAAGGGCTATAATGGAATACTAATGCAATTGACACACGCCTACCCCGAATTGCAGATGGGATGCTTAAAACCCCAATACAAATTCTTTTCCACCGTAACTGATAAAGAAACTTGCATAGTCCCCCGGAGATTTTCACAAGTTTTTTTGAATGACCCTTGTATACTTAAAAGTAATCATCTACAATTTACTCTGGACAGTTATCTACGAATGATAGATTGTTACCCCAGATTGTGGATAGGACAGTTGCAATCCCAAGTCTAACTGCTTACTACTATAAATTATGAAGAAACTGACAAGATCCCACAGAGATTTCCAGAAGTTCTTTATTGAATGAACCTTGTATACTACAAGTAATCATCTACCATTTACTCGAGACAACGTACTTGCGCTTTTTAAAATTTGATGGTCGGACTTTAATTAGGTTTTAATTTCATAAAAAAACTACAATATAAAATTTCATGTGATTCTATGTGGTGGAAATTATCATGTTCATAGCGGTAATTTTAAGTGCAATAATGGAATACTAACACAAATGACAGACGGTTACCCAGGATTGCAAGCGGGTTACTTGGAATTCCAATACAAACGCTTTGCCACCGTAACTGTGAAATAAACGCTCAAAATCCCACAAGGAGTTTCACAAGTTATTTACGAATGACCTTTGTATACTTATCAGTAATCATCTAAAATTTACTTAAAAGAATGTACATGCAATTGATAAATTTTTTATGGATGGACGTTAATTAGCTTTTAATTTCATAATAAACCTAGAATGTATAATTTCATGCGATTCTATGTGGTGGAAATTATCATGTTCATAGTGCTTATTGTAAGGGCTATAATGGAATACTAATACAAGTGACACACAAGCTACCCCAGATCGCAGATGGGATACTTGGAACCCCAACTTAAACTCTTTGCCACCATAACGGATAAAGAAACTTGCATAGTCCCACAGAGATTTTCTCAAGTTCTTTTTGAATGTCCCTTGTATACTTAAAAGTTATCATCTACAATTTACTCTAGATAATCATCTACAAATGATGAACGGTTATCTCAGATTGCGGACGGGAAAGTTGCAATCCCAAGTTAAACACAATACTATTGTAAATGATAAGAAACTCACATGATCCAATATAGAGTTCCACAAGTTCTTTACAAATGACCCTCGTATAATATAAGTAATCATCTACAGTTAAAAACTTTACTATTGTAAATGATAAAGAAACTCACATGAGCCCACATAGAGTTTCACAAGTTCTTTACAAATGACCCTCGTATATTATAAGTAATCATTTATTTGCAAACGGTTACCCAGGTTCGTAGGCGGGACACTTGGGATTCCAATACAACCTCTTTGCCACCGTAAATGATAAAGAAACCCTCATAATCCCACAAAGAGTTTCACAAGTTCTTTGTGAATGACCCTTGTATACTTATCAATAATCATTTACAATATACTCGGAAGAATGTACATGAATTTATAAATTTCGATGGACGGGCGTTAATTTGCTTTTACTTTCATTACAAACCTAGAATGTATAATTTCATGTGATTCTATGTGGTGGACATTAACGTGTTCATAGCGCTTATTGTAAGGGCAATAATAGAATGCTAACACAAATGACAAACGCTTTCCCTGGATCGTAGATGGGACATATGGAACCCCAACACAAAGACTTTGCTACCGTAACTATTAAAGAAACTCTCATAATCCCATAGAGATTTCCAAAAGTTTTTTACGAATGACCCTCGTATACTATAAGTAATCATCTACCATTTACTCCGGACAATGTACTTGCACTTTTTTAAATTTGATGGACTGATTCTAATTAGGTTTTAATTTAATAAAAGACCAACAATATAAACTTTCAAGTGATTCTATGTGGTGGAAATTATCATGTTCATAGCGGTTATTATAAGGTCAATAATCGAATACTAACATAAATGACAGGCGGTTAACCCAAATCGCAAATGGGACACTTGAAACCCCAATACAAACACTTTTCCACCGTAACTGATAAATCACTTGCATAGTCCCACAGAGATTTCCACAAGTTCTTTTTAGAATGACCCTTGTATACTTAAAAATAATCAACTACAATTTACTCTGGACAATCATCTACAAAGGACAGATGGTTATCCCTCATTGCGGATGGGACAACTGCAATCCAATGTTAAAATCTTTACTATTGTAAATGATAAAGAAACTCACATGATACTACAGAGAGTACCACAAGCTCTATACGAATGACCCTCGGATACTTTAAGTAATCATCTACCATTTACTCTGGACATTGTACTTGCGCTTTTTTAAATTTGATGGATGGATTATGATTAGGTTTTAATTTCATTAAACACCTACAATATAAAATTTCATGTGATTCTATGTGGTAGAAATATCATGTTCATAGCAGTAATTGTTAGGGTAGTATTGGAATACTAGTACATTGGACAGATGGTGACCCAGGATCGCAGGTGGGACACTTGGAATTCCAATACAAACTCTTTGCCACTGTAACTATTAAAGAAACTCTCATAATCCCACAGAGAGTTTCACAAGTTCTTTATGAATGACCATTGTATACTTATCAGTAATCATCTACAATTTACTTAGAAGAATGTACATGCAATTTATAAATTTTGATGGATGGACGTTAATTAGCTTTTAAATTCATTACAAACCTATAATGTATAATTTCATGTGATTCTATATGGTGGAAATTATCTTGTTCATAGCACTTATTGTAAGGGCTATAATGGAATACTAATACAAATGACACACAGTTACCCCAGATCGCAGATGGGACACTTGGAACCCCAATACAGACTCTTTGCCACTATAACTGATAAAGAAACATGCATATTTCCATAGAGGTTTTCAAAAGTTTTTGAATGACCCTTTTACACTTAAAAGTAATCATCTACAATTTACTCTAGACAATTATCTACAAATGATGGAATATTACCCCATATTGCGGACGAGACAGTTGCAATCCCAAGTTAAACACCTTATTACGTAAATGATAAGGAAACTCACATAATCCCTTAGAGAGTTCCACAAGTTCTTTACTAATGACCCTTGTATACAATAAGTAATAATCTACCATTTACTCTGGACAATTTACTTGCATTTTTTTTAATTTGATGGATGGATTGTGATTAGGTTTTAATTTCATTAAACACCTACAATATAAACTTTCATGTGATTCTATGTGGTAGAAATTATCATGTTCATAGCGGTAATTGTAAGGGGAAGAATGGAATACTAACACAAATGACACACGATTACCAAGGATCGCAGGCGGGACACTTGGAATTCCAATACAAACACTTTGCCCCCGTAACTATTAAAGAAACTTGTATAATCCCACAGAGAGTTTCACAAGTTCCTTACGAATAACCCTTATATACTTATATGTAATCATCCACAATTTACTCTGAAGAATGTACATGCAATCTATAAATTTTGATGGACGGCCGTTAATTAACTTTTAATTTCGTTACAAACCTAGAATGTTTAATTTCATGCGATTCTATGTGGTGTAAATTATTGTGTTCGTAGTGCTTATTGTAAGGGTTATAATGGAGTTCTAAAACAAATGACACACGGTTACCCTGGATCGCAAATGGGACGCTTGGAACCCCAATACAGACTCTTTGCAATCGTAACCGATAAAAAAACTTGCATAGTCCCACAGAGATTTTCACAAGTTTTTTGAATGACCCTTGTATACTTAAAAGTAATCATCTACAGTTTACTCTGGACAATCATCTACAAATGTCTGACTGTTAACCCATATTGCCAATGTGACACTTGCAATCATAAGTCAAACACCTTACTACTGTAATTGATAGAGAAACTCACATGAATCCATAGAGAGTTCCACAAGTTCTTTACGAATGACCCTTGTATACAATATCTAATCATCTACAATGGAATAATGGAATACTAACACAAATTATAGATGTTTACTGAGGATTGTAGACGGGACACCTTAAATTCCAATACAAACTCTTTGCCATCATAACTGTTAAAGAAACTTTCCTAATCCCACAGAGAGTTTCACAAGTTCTTTAGTAATGACCCTTGTATACTTATCAGTCATCATCTACAATTTACTCTGAAGAATGTGCATGCAATTTTTAAATTTTGATAACCAGACATTAATTAGCGTTTAATTTTGTTACAACTCTAGAATGTGTAATTTCATGTTATTCTATGTGGTGGAAATTATTGTGTTCATAGCGCTTATTGTAAGGGAAATAATGGAATAATAACACAAATGAAAGTAAGTTTCCCCGGATCGCAGATGGGACACTTGGAACCCCAATACAAACTCTTTGCCACCGTCACTGACAAAGAAACTTACATAGTCCCATAGATTTTCACAAGTTCTTTTTGGAATGACCCTTGTATTCTTCAAAGTAATCATCTACAATTTACTATGCAAAATCATCTACAATTTACGGACGGTTACCCCTGATTGCGGACAGGACAATTGCAATCAAAAGTTGAACACTTTACTACTGTGAACGATAAAGAAACTCACATGATCTCACGTAGAGTTCCACAAGTTCTTTACGAATGACCCTCGTTTATTATAACTAATCATCTACCATTTACTATGGACAATGTACTTTTGCTTTTTAAAATTTTATGAACGCATTTTAATTAGATTTTAATTTAAAACCTACAATATAAAATTTCATATGATTCTATGTGGTGGAAATTATCATGTTCATAGCGGTTATTGTAAGGGAAATAATGGAATACTAACATAAATGACAGATGGTTACCCTTGATCGATGTCGGGACACTTAGAATTCCAATACGAAATGTTTTCCACCGTAAATGACAAAGAAACTCTCATAATCCCACAGAGAGTTTCACAAGTTCTTTACGGACGACCCTTGTATACTTATCAGTAATCATCTATAATTATCTTTTAATTTCATTACAAACCTAGGAATGTATAATTTCATGCGATTCTATGTGGTGGAAATTATCGTGTTCATAACACTTATTGTAAGGGCTATAATAGAATACTAATACAAATGATGGACGGTTACCCCAGATTGCGTACGGGACAGTTGCAATTCCAAGTTAAACACTTTACTACTATAAATTATAAAGAAACTCACATGATCCCACAGAGAGTTCCACAGGTTCTTTACAAATGACACTCGTATATTATAAATAATCATCTACCAATTTCTCTGGACAATGTACTTGCACTTTTTAAAAGTTGATGGATGGATTTTAATTACCTATTAATTTCATGAAACCTACAATATAAAATTTCTTGTGATTCTATGTGGTGGAAATTATTGTGTTCATAGTGGTTTTTGTAAGGTGAACAATGGAATACTAACATAAATGACAGACGGTTACCCAGGATCGCATGCGGGACACTTGGAATTCCAATACAAACTCTTTTCCACCCTAACTGATAAAGAAACACACACAATCCCACCGAGAGTTTCACAAGATCTTTACGAATGACCCTTGTATATTTATCAATAATCATATACAATTTACTCTGAACAATGTTCAAGCAATTTATAAATTTCGATGGACTGACGTTAATTAGCTTTTAATTTCATTACAAACCTAGAATGTATAATTTTATGTGATTCTATAAGGAGGAAATTATCGTTTTCATAACGCTTATTGTAATGGAAATAATGGAAAACTAACACAAATGACATACGGTTTCCCCTATTGGCAGATGGGACACTTGGAACCCTAATAAGAACTCTTTGCTACCTTAACCGATAAAGAAACCTGCATAGTCCCTCCGAGATTTTCAAAAGTTCTTTTTGGAATGACCCTTGTATACTTAAAATTAATCATCTACAATTTACTCGGTATAATCATCTACAAATGACTGACGTATACCCCAGATTGCGTACAGGATAGCTGCAATCCAAAGTCAAACACTTTACTACTGTAAATGATAAAGAAACTCACAGGATCCCACTGAGAAATCAACAAGTTCTTTACGAATGACCATCGTATTCTATAAGTAATCATCTACCATTTACTCTGGACAATGTACTTGCGCATTTGGAAATTTGATGGATGGATTTTAATTACCTATTTATTTCATTAAAAACCTACAATATAAAATTTCAAGTGATTCTATACGGTGGAAATTATCTTGTTCATTGTACTTATTGTAAGGGAAATAAGATAATACTAACACAAATTACAGATGTTTATCGAGGATCGCTGACGGGACTCTTTAAATTCCAATACAAACTCTTTGCCACCGTAACTGTTAAAGAAACTTGCTTAATCCCACAGAGAATTTCACAGCTTCTTTACTAATGACCCTTGTATACTTATTAGTAATGATAAAAAATTTACTCCGAAGAATGTACATGATATTTTTAAATTTCGATAGCCGGACGTTAATTAGCTTTTAATTTCATCAAAACCTAGAATGTATAATTTCATGCGATTCTATGTGGTTGAAATTATTGTGTTCATAGTGCTTATTGTAAGGGAATTAATAGAATACTAACACAAATGATAGACGGTATCCCCGGATAGCAGATGGGAGACTTGGAACCCTAATACAAACTCTTTTCCATCGTAACTGATAGAGAAACTTACGTAGTCCCACAGAGATTCTCAAAAGTTCTTTTTGGAATTACCCTTGTATTCTTAAAAGTAATCATCTACAATTTACTCTGGACAACCATCTACAATTGACAGATGGTTACCCCTGATTGCGGGCGGGATAGTTGCAATCCAAAGATGAATACTTTACTTCTGTAAATGATAAATAAACTCACATAATCCCACAAAGAGTTCCACACGTTCTTTATGAATGACCCTCGTATATTATAACTAATCATCTACCATTTACTCTGCAAAATGTACTTTTTCTTTTTAAAATTTAATGGACGCATTTTAATTAGCTTTTAATTTCATACAAAAACCTACAATATAAAATTTCATGTGATTATATGTGGTGGAAATTATCATGTTCATGGTGGTTATTGTAAGAGAAATAATGGAATACTAACATAAGTGACAGATGATCGCTGGCGGGACACTTAGAATTCAAATAAGAAATGTTTGCCACCGTAAATGATAAAGAAACTCTCATAATCCCACAGAGAGTTTCACAAGTTCTTTACGGATGACCCTTGTATACTTATCAATAATCATCTACAATTTACTATGAAGAATGTACATGCAATTTATAAATTTTGATGGACGGATGTTAATTAGCTTTCAATTTCATTACAAACCTAGAATGTATAATTCCATGCGATTCTATGTGGTGGAAATTATCGTGTTCATAACACTTATTGTAAGGGCTATAATGGAATACTAATACAAATGACAGACGGTTAGGCCAGATTGCAGATGGGACAGTTGCAATTCCAAGTTAAACACTTTGCTACTGTAAATTATAAAGAAACTCACATGATCCCACAGAGAGTACCACAAGTTCTTTACAAATGACACTCGTATATTATAAATAATCATCTACCATTTACTCTGGACAATGTACTTGCGCTTTTTAAAAGTTGATGGATGGATTTTAATTACCATTTAATTTCATAAAAAACCTACAATATAAAATATCATGGGATTCTATTTGGTGGAAATTATCATGTTCAAAGGGGTTATTGTAAGGTGAATAATGGAATACTAACATAAATGACAGACGGTTACCCAAGATTACAGCCAGGACACTTGGAATTCCAATACGAACTCTTCGCCACCGTAACTGATAAAGAAACACACATAATCCGACCTAGAGTTTCACAAGTTTTTTATGAATGGCCCTTGTATATTTATCAATAATCATATACAATTTACTCTGAACAATGTACAAGAGATTTATAAATTTCGATGAACTGACGTTAATTAGCTTTGAATTTCATTACAAACCTAGAATGTATAATTTTATGCGATTCTATGACGAGGAAATTATCGTTTTCATAATGCTTATTGTAAGGAAAATAATGGAAAACTAACACAAATGACATAGGGATTCCCCTATTCACATATGTGACACTTGGAACCCCAATGCAAACTCTTTGCTGCCGTAACCGATAAAGAAACATGCATAGTCCCACAGAGATTTTCAAAAGTTATGTTTGGAATGACCCTTATATACTTAAATTTAATCAACTACAATTTACTCGGTACAATCATCTACAAATGACGGACGTTTACCCCAGATTGCGGACAGGACAGTTGCAATCCAAAGTTAAACATTTTACTATGGTAAATGATAAAGAAATTCACAGGATCCCACGGAGAAATCCACAAGTTCTTTACGAATGACCATCGTATTCTATAAGTAATCATCTACTATTTACTTTGGACAATGTACTTGCGCTTTTTAAAATTTGATGGACGGATTTTAATTAGCTATTAATTTCATAAAAAACCTACAACATAAAATTTCATGTGATTCTATATGGTGGAAATTATCTTGTTCCTTACACTTATTGTAAGGGCAATAATGGAATACTAACACAAATTACAGATGTTTACCGAGGATCGCAGACGAGACACTTTGAATTCCAATACAAACTCTTTACCCCCGTAACTGTTAAAGAAACTTGCTTAATCCCACAGAGAGTTTCACAGCTTCTTTACTAATGACCCTTGTATACTTATTAGTAATCATCAACAATTTACTCTAAAGAATGTACATGCAATTTTTAAATTTCGATAGCCGGACGTTAATTAGCTTTTAATTTCATCACGAACCTAGAATGTATAATTTCATGCGATTCTATGTGGTTGAAATTATTGTGTTCATAGCGTTTATCGTAAGGGAAATAATAGAATACCAACACAAATGACACAGTATCCCCGGATCGCGGATGGGAGTCTTGGAACCCCAATACAAAATCTTTTCCACTGTAACTAATAAAGAAACTCTCATAATCCCACAGAGAGTTTCACAAGTTCTCTATGGATGACCCTTGTATACTTATGAGTAATTATCTACAATTTACTCTAAAGAATGTACATGCAATTTATAAATTTTGATGGACAGATGTTAATTAGCTTTTAATTTCATTACAAACCTAGGAATGTATAATTTCATGTGATTCTATGGGGTGGAAATTATCGTGTTCATAGCCCTTATTGTAGGTGCAATAATTAAATACTAATACAAATGACACACGGTTACCCTGAATCACGGATGGGAAACTTGGAACCCTAATACAAACTTTTTTCCACCGTAACTGATAAAGAAACTTGCATAGTCACACGGAGATTTTCACAAGATCTTTTTGAATGACCCTTGTATACATAAAAGTGATCATCTACAATTTACTCTGGACAATCATTTACAAATGACTGACGGTTACCCCAGATTGCGGATGGGACGTTTGCAATCCCAAGTCAAACACTTTACTACCGTAAATGATAAAGAAACTTACATGATCCCACGGAGAGTTCCACGAGTTCTTTACGAATGACCCTCGTATACTATAAGTAATCATCTACCATTTATCAGGATAATGTACTTGCGCTTTTTAAAATTTTATGGATGGATTTTAATTACCTTTTAATTTCATAAAAGAACCTACAATATAAAATTTCATGTAATTCTATGTGGTGGAAATTATCATTTTTGTAGCGGTTATTGTAAGGGCACTAATGGAATACTAACACAAATTACATACGGTTACCCAAGATCGAAGACGGGACATTTTAAACCCCAATACAAACTCTTTGCTACCGTAACAGATAATGAAACTCGCAAAATCATGTAGAGAGTTTCACAAGTTCTTTACGAATGAACCTTGTATACTTATTAGTAATCATCTACAATTTATTTTGAAGAATGTACATGCAATTTTTAAATTTCGCTAGATGGAAGTTAATTAGCTTTTAAATTCATTACAAACCTAGAATGTATAATTTCATGTGATTCTACGTGGTGGAAATTATCATGTTCGTAGTGCTTATTGTAAGGGACATAATGGAATACTAACACAAATGATAGACGGTTTCCCGGGATCGCAGATGGAACACTTGAAACCCCAATACAAACTATTTGCCACCGTAACTAATAAAGAAACTTGCATAGTCCCACAGTGATTTTCATAAGTTCTTTTCCAATGACCCTTGTATACTTAAAAGTAATCATCTAAAAATTACTCTGAACAATCATCTACAAATGATGGACGGTTACCCCAGATTGTGGATGGGACAGTTGCAATCCCAAGTCAAACACTATACTACAGTAAATGAAAATAAAACTCACATGATCCCACAGAGAGTTCCACAAGTTCTTTACGAATGACCCCCTGTATACTATAAGTAATTATCTACCATATACTCTGGACAATGTACTTAAGCTTTTTAAAATTTTATGGATGGATTTAAATTAGGTTTTAATTTCATAAAATGCCTACAATATAAAATTTAATGTGATTCTATGTGGTGGAAATTATCATGTTCATATCGGTTATTGTGAGGGCAATAATGAAATACCAACATATATGACATACAGTTACCCAGGAACGTAGGCGGGATACTTGGAATTCTAATACAAACTCCTTGCCACCGTAACTGATAAAGAAACTCTTATAATCTGACGGAGAGTTACACAAGTTCTTTACGAATGACCCTTGTATACTTATAAGTAATCATCTGCAATTTACTCTAGACAATTATCTACAAATGATGGATGGTTACTTGAGATCCCAGATGGGACAGTTGCAATCCCAAGTCAAGCATTTTACCACAGTAACAGATAAAGAAACTCAGATGATCCCACAAAGATTTCCATAAGTTCTTTATGAATGACCCTCGTATACTTCTAAGTAATCATCTACCATTTACTCTGAACAATGTACTTGCGCTTTTTAAAATTTGATGGACGGATTTTAATTAGCTTTTAATTTCATAAAAACCTAGAATATAAAATTTCATGTGATTTTATGTGGTGGAAATTATCATGTTCATAGCGCTTATTGGTAAGGTAATAAGGGAATACTAACACAATTCACAAATGGTAACCAGGACCGCAAATGGAACATTAGGAATCCCGAGCTAAACTCTTTACGACCATAACTGATAAATAAACTCACATAATTCCCTGGGAGTTCCACAAGTTCTTTACGAATTAACCTTGTAAACTTATAAGTAATCATCTACAAGTTTCGGTACAATGTTCTTGCACTTTTTCAAATTCAATTGACGGATTTTAATTAGCTTTTAATTTCATTAGAAACATTGAATATATATTTTCATGTGATTTAATGTGTTGGAAATTATCATGTTCATTGCACTTATTGTAAGGGTAATAATGGAATACTTACACAATTGATGGACGGTTACCTCTGATCGCAGAAGACACACTTAGAATCCCAATACAAACTCTTTACTACCGTAACTAATGAAGAAACTGACATAATCCCATGGAGAGTTTTACATGTTCTCTACAAAGACCCTTGTATATTTATAAGCAATCATCTACAATTTACCCTGGAAAATATACTTTCTCTTTTCAAAATTTGATGAATAGACTATTATTAGCTTTTAGTTTCATATAAAACCTGGAATTTTTAATTTCATGTGATTCTATGTGGTGGAATATTTTGAGTTCATAGCGCTTATTATAAGGGAAATAATGGAATACTAACATAAATGATAGACGGTTACCCCAAATCACAGATGGGACACTTCAAATTCCAATACAAACTTTTTGCCACCGTAATTGATAAAGAAACTCGCATAGTCCCACAGAGACTTTCACAAGTTCTTTACAAATGACCCTTGTATACTTTAAAGTAATCATTTACGTTTTACCCTGGACAATCATCTACAAATGATGGACGACTACCCTAGATCATGTACGAGACAGTTGCAATCGCAAGTTGAATATTTTACTACTGTAACTGATAAAGAAATTCAAATGACCCCATAGAGAGTTCCACAAGTTCTTTACAAATGATCCTCGTATACTTAGTAATCATCTACCATTTACCCTGGACAATGTATATGCACTTTTTAAAATTTGATGGACAAATTTTAAATAGCTTTAAATTTCATAAAAAACTTAGAATATAAAATGTCATGTGATTCTATGTGGTGAAAATCATGTTCATAGCGCTTATTGTAAGGCTGCCAAAATTTGTACCGGTGTTACCAATTTTTTAGCACCGGTTCTTAAAACTGGTGCCAAAATTGTAATAGCACCGGTTTTCAAACTGGAGTTAATTTTGCACTGATTTTATTATTTGTAACACCAGTTTTTTTTCTAATAACCAATTAATGCCATTCTGAAAACCAGTGCTAAAAATCACAAAAACCGATGTTAAATTAACACCGGTCTAAAAACCAGTGCTAAAAAACACAAAAATCGGTGTTAAATTAGCACCGGTTTAAAAAATGGTGCTAAAAAGGATGTAAACCGGTGCTATGAAAAATTTATCCCCAGTGTTAAAATAAATCGGGAAAAAGCGGTAAAAATGGCACTGGTTTATGTGTCACCGGTTAAAAACCGGTGCTATTGGGAAAAATGGCACCGGTTTTACGTACTATTTAGAAAACCGGTGCTAAATTAAGCATTAAATGCTCTGAACTACCACTCAAAAATTTGATCTGAAATTTTAAACCCCCTCTCTCTTCATTGATGGAAGATCTTTTTGGATGGTGAGCATTAACCAAAAGCAATGAAGACCCATGGATGTAAGTTTTAATTTTCTTTTACGAATTTCATTTAAATATGAGTTATAATAACCATTAATGCATGCATGGAGAGAGTTTATTTGTATTTATTGATGGTTTCTATGCTTTAAGTTGGTTTAGTATTATGTTGTGAGAGTGTAAATGATTGTGGTTGTTTAATTGTTTTGGTTGTATTTATTAATGATTGTTGTGAGAGTGTAAATGATTATGGTTGTGTTTTTTTTGTTGATGGTACATATATATATATATATATATATATATATATATATATATATATTCTTGGGATATATATATATCCCAAGAACAAGTTGATACATATACATATACACATACCAATGACATTTTTAGTATTGTGTAGCAAATTGATTGTGTTTATTTTTTATTATGTTTGAACAATTAATATTTGTTTAATTGTTTGTATTATTTTGTTTAGATACAATGGACCGAGAATCGATTCTTGCATGGAGAAAAAATGGTTAGTTACCCAAGTGTAGCTAGAGAGAGTGGTCAATATATTGCATTTATAGATTCATTTCTTGACTATTCATATGGTCGGAAAAAGAGGATACTTTTTCCATGGAAAAGATGCTTGTGTCATAAACGGTTTGATGAACGCGGGCTTGTTAGATTTCACTTGCTTAAGTATGGATTTGATGGAGATTACATTGTTTGGACATTTCATGGAGAGGTAGAGCATCAACATAAGGGTGGTGGGTTTGACAAGGTGGATGGAAACAATTGTACCATTGATGCTATATTCGATGACATTGTAAGAGATTTTCAGGGGTAGCATGAAAGTTTGAGTACTTTGCTCCACGAAAAAGAGAAGCCATTGTATCTAGGATGTAAAAGTAAGGATACCATAATCTCCTTTTTTATGGAGGTTTTCAATTTGAAAGCTACAAGTTCTTGGAGTGATCCAAGTGAGAATTCACTCCTAAAGCTTCTAAAGGATAACTTTCCGGAAGGGAATGGAATACCGAAAAATTTTTACAAGGCTAAGAAAATATTGTCTCCACTCGGTTTGGATTACACAAAAATACACGCATGTCCTAATTATTGTGTATTGTATGAAGGTGATTTTAAAGATGCGGTTGAATGTCATGTGTGTAAACATTCAAGATATAAGGGTGTGAGGAATGATGGTGTTTGGCTAAGAAGAAGAAGAAGGTCCCATCAAAGTGTATGTGATATCTTCCTTTAATTCCAATGTTGAAAAGGTTACTTGTGAATTCAAAGGATGCAAAGAACTTGCGATGGCATGGAGATCGGGAAAGACCAAGTGACGACAACATAAAACATCTGGCAGACGGTGAACAATGGAGAAAATTTGACAACCGATATCCTACATTTGTTTCTGAAGTTAGAAATTTACGCCTTGCTTTGTGTACTGATGGGATTAATCCATTTGGAAATATGTCATCGAAACAGTTCTTGGCCCGTGATGCTGGTTATATATAATTTGCCCCCTTATTTGTGCATGAAACGGAAATATGTTATGATGTCTATGTTAATCACAGGTCCTAGACATCCTGGGAACGACATTGATGTGTATTTGAGACCATTGATTGATGATTTGAAGATATTGTGGGAAGAAAAAGGGTGAAGGTATTTGATGCCCATATGAATGTGGAGTTTCAAATGCTAGCCATGCTTTTTTGCACAATCAATGATTTTCCAACCTAAGCAAATTTTTTGGGGTATGTTGTGAAGGGGCACAAAGCATGTCCTATTTGTGAGGAGAAGACATAATTCAAGAAGCTAAGCCATGGAAGAAAGACTGTGTATCTTGGCCATAGAAAATAGCTGTAAGGAAATCATAAATATTACGATGATGTTGTCAATTTTTTTGGGGGAAAGAATGAAGGAAATCCCCTACATTACTAACCGGTGTGTAGATTCACAAGAAGGTTAAGAAATTTAGAATGGTGTCGGGAAAGTATAAAGGCAAGGATATAATACATTGGGATAGTCCATGGAAGAAAAGGTCAATATTTTTTTATCTACCATGCTGGGAGCATCTTCAGGTAAGGTATTACCTAGACGTGATGCATATTGAGAAAAATATTTGTGAAATTTTGATAGGAACCCTCTTGAATATTCCCTGGAAGACGAAAGATAGTTTGAATGCCCAGTTGGACTTGGTAGATTTGGGAATTAGAAATGAACTCGCTCTAGAAGTGAAGGGTAAGAGGACTTACTTACCCCCTGCACCTTGTACATTGTCAAAGGAGGAGATAATCTCAATTTGTGATAGTTTGAAATCAGTGAAGGTCCCAATTGGTTATTCGTCGAAACGTTAGTCGAGTAGTTACAAAGGATTTTTGGATGACAGGGTTGAAATCTCATGATCGTCATGTGTTGATGCAACAACTGTTACCTATTGCTATTCGCGGAGTAATGGAGGACGACATAAGGTACTCAATCATTAGATTTTGTTTGTTTTTTGGTTTGATATGTCGTAAATCTATTGACGGAGACCATTTGGATGCCCTACAAAAAGAGGTTGTTGTTGTGCTATGCAAGTTGGATCCCTCCAGGTTTTTTTGATATAATGTTTCACTTGGTTGTTCATTTAGTGAGGGAGATAAAGATATGTGGTCCGGTTGCTATGCATTGGATGTATCCTTTTGAGCGTTACATGAAAGTATATAAGGGATGCATGAAATGTATGAGTCGGCCGGATGCTAGTATTGTTGAGAGGTATGTTACTGGAGAAGTAATTTAATTTTTCTCTAGCTATTTGGTGGAACGTAGAAATTTTGGGGTGCCCCAAAATTGACATGTTGGAAGGATGGTGGGCAAACCGAGGTCAAGGGGAATGTTATATATTCCACTGAATAGTGATCTTATGTCAATTCATATGTATGACTTAAGGAATTGTAAGGAGACTGCTTCTTATGTGACCGAGCACCTTAATTTGATCATAGAGTTTCATCCCACTTGGCCCCCCTAATAAAGTTCAGTTGGAGCACAATGACACGTTTGTGAATTGGTTTTCAGATCGATGCAATGTAGGTGATTACGACCCAAAAAGTAGAGCATTTGCAAGGAAGCCTAATTGCATGGTCTTGAGGTATTTCAGATATGACATGAACGGTTTATCTTTTACTACTAGGGATAAAAACTCAAAGAGCACAACACAAAATAGTGGGTTGTACATTGAGTCGGAGACAATGTGGCAAGCAAGTAAGAGAGACAATAAACTTGTCCTAGCTGTGATGTCATTTTATGGTGTTCTTGATGAGATTTGGGAGCTTGACCACGGAGAATTCAAGATTCCGGTTTTCAAGTGCCAATGGTTTGATAACACAATTGGAGTTCGAATTGATTAGCCAATGGGATTTACCCTAGTTGACCAGAGTCGTGAAGCATATGAAAATGATCAGTTTGTTTTGGCCGAACAAGTAAGACAAGTTTTCTACGTTAATGATCCGTGCATTACAGGTTGGTTTGTTGTCTTACAAGGTAAGAAATACACTTTTTGTGACGAAATTAATTTTGAAGTTACAAGTGAAAATTTAGAGTTCCCCTCTATCTCCCCACAATTAATTAATGACAAGATTGAGGCGGGAACAATATGGAGGAAACACAGAGATGGCATTTGGATAGATGAAGATGACCAAGAAATTGGAGACGTTCAATCCAAAAAGAGGAAGATGGTTGAAGACTAGCGGGTTACAAGTAGTGAATTCTCTAAGAAAATTATGTTTTTTGTAGTATGTTGTCTTTTGTATGACTCTTAACTACTCTGAAACTATGTTCTAATTGGTACTTATATGGAGCAGCTCTGGAAGCAGTAGCACGCTGCCGCTCTTTTGGTACAGCCTGGATAAACTAAGCTTCATTTTCCTTTTTTGTGGCTACCAGCTGCACCGTGCTCTTTTGGTTCAACTGGGAAAAAATAATCCTAAAATTACCTATACTTCCACTGAGAGCAGCTGTGTGAAGCTGCTCGTTCAGTTCAACTGAGACAAAAACATGAATATGGTACATGCCTACAACAGTAAACATCCAAAATCAAAGAAAATATATGCCCACGACTAATAGCATAGAAAATCCACATTCATAAACTAACAAGTCAAATCCACAAAGAAGCAACAAATGTTTTGGAAATCAACATCTTAAAAAAATAGACATCCATATTAACCAAGCAAAATCAACAAGTAGAGAAAATCAAGATGTGAGCTGAATGAGGATATTCAATCCCCATGCAAGGTTTCCTTCCCTGTGTTCATAGATGGTGAATCTAAAGTAGGTGTTCGACCCAATTCCTTGATTCTCTTGCCACACATGGTTGTCAGGATCTTCCCAACCTGCTTAGTCCATTGCACCAAGTGATCTACCTTCACTTTCAATGCTTCCATGTCCCCATCCAAATTCTCCTTAGATGATTTACTTGTTGCCGGCCTTGATGACATAGCAATTTTCTTCTTCTTCGAGAATATATGAGGGTTGATGGAAAGCTTTGGCATCAATGTAAAATCATTATCTTTAAATTTGCAACTAGCTTCCATGCACAAGGCAGTAACGAGGGAGGAGAAGTCTATACAGTTGTGTGCATTGATACAATCCCAGATGTATGTCATTATCGTATCCCCAACATCGATGCTCAAGTCCTTCTTGATCTTGTACAGCAGCAACATGTGGGAACGATGCACTTTGCTGTTCATTTTCAACGGCAGTAGGGGGCAACTATGAAATTGTACCACACATTCATCTCGTCACTCAAGTACTTCTTCTCAACTCTAGACCATTGTAGTGGCAGGTTCTAGATAACTTCATCACCATCATCACAAATTTCTCCTATGATATGTTCCAAGAAGCTTTTTCAACTGCTTTTTCCACGGCTTGGTACACAGTGGCTAACTTCGGTGTGATCTTGTAGAGCTTGTTGATCATATCTGGTGCAAGCTCAACATATTGGCTACAAAAGTACATCTCTGATGAGTTCTTGTACTTCATGAGGGAAAGACCTCACATGTTAGTGTCTTGTTCGCACGATCTAGTTGTGTGATGAAACCCTCCCACCCGTGATGGTTGACGTAGTCCTTGTAAGGTTTTTCAAGTCTCAACCCTCTTTACAGTATAAGGCCCCGGATAATGAATTCTTTGCATACATTCATTGCCTCCGGACATTCGGCCACTGTCATTGGTATTTCTGAGTTCCTTGGTTGCATCCGAGGACCGTTGTGTTGCTCCTCAATATCGCCCACTCTGGTTTTTTTATGGATTTCTTTGTATCGGTCTTATCCTTGGGAGAATTTATTTTGGGGGCCATACCTGGTAAAATAAATGCTTAATGCGCCGAAAGGGGCCAGCAAGATGTAAACACATGTAAAATTTGCACCTAGATGTCACCGCATGAAAAATAAATGCGTAATGCGACTAAAGGGGCGAGCAAAAGAAACCAGCAAAAGGGTAAAGTTTTTTGAATATATAAAGGCCCCCAAAAGATGCAAAAGATAGGAAAAATGGCATAAACTTCACACTCTTGGTTGTGATCAAGTCCTTTTCTACACCACAAAAATAACAAAACCATATCGAAACCCCTCAAATTGCAGTCAAGATTCAAGAAAACAAGATACACTCAAAAATAATCAAGCCATATAAGAAGAGTCGTTATACCCAATCTCTCAAAAAATTTTAACTAGATACAGGTCGGAGCAAGATAGAACAAACAGTGGCTATGATAATATAACATAGGCATAGATGATCTCAGTAGATAACCAAGAGTTAATCGAAATTCATGCCATTCAATCGCAGAACATAGAAAACATACACTCTAAACTAATCCATAACAAATAAAAGAGCCTGAGCATAGCCACAAACACGGAATCCAAACAAGCAGACTTACAGTCACACTGTAACAGCCCTAAACCAAACCAGCTCTACATAAGCAACCACTGTATTCTCATAATTCCTTGGCTACAAATTAGCAACCACCAAACAACATCAAACACACACACTCTTAAAAAATATCCCTCATCTCTAAAACAAATTCTTATTCATAAAACAACAATCATGACCAAAAATTCAAATAATGTAGACAATCAATCTTCTTCACAGTCAGCCTCAGAAATTTCATAATTAGGTATTTTCATAAACTTCACAATCAACCTTTCAATAATGTAGACAATCAGCCTATGGAACCCAAAACGAAAGGGTAAATGGCTAAAATACCTAGCTCAGACAAGCGTTTATTGACGGACGCAAGGAGGGATGCCCAGGTGGAGGGAACGGGGGCATAGCGTGGTTGTAAGCATGGATGAAAGGCTTACGGCCGGTGGATGGACTTCACACGGAGCATTGGATGGTGGTTGGATGGCGGACGGAGCTTGGTGGATGGTGAATTGACGGCGGACAGTAGATTGAGGGAGGACGGAAGGAGGAGGAAGCGTGGATGGATGGTGGAAGGAGCGGGGATGGTGGAGAAAGCATGGACTGCGGAGGAAAGGTGTAAGGACTTAACATGGGGGAGGTGGAATGGAAGGGTATTGGGTAGAGGGAAGAATAATACACACACATGGGCTGAAATTTACCAAAGAATAATACAAACATATGGATTCAAAAAATTTGGGCTAGCAGGCTGAAATATTGTTAACATATGTATAAATTTAATTTTCCAAAAAATATATTATGTATAATATATTCGTAAGTTAGGAAATTAATTTACATATCAATATGCTATATACACTAGTTAACTATATATGATTGTGTTCAATACAACTAAGGGACACTCAAACCTTAGTCAACAAACACGTGCACCAACTTTAACGTAACCATAACTTAGTAACCCATACAGTTGTCTACAAGTCGCCCTTAGTAAATGAGCGTTCCATGTACACTGGTTAATCGACTACAACTTAATTGGCTATCCATATACACTAGTTATCTAGAATCGTAGAATACAAGGGTTGGTCAAAACCTAGTAACCATAAATATGCACCTATTTTAACATATCCATTGCTTAGTAACCCATAAAGTTGTCTACAAGTCGCCCGTAGTCAGTGAGCGTTCTATTTACAGTGGTTAATCGACAATAACTTAATTGGCAATCCATATACACTAGTTATCTAGAATACTACAATACAAGGGTTGGTCAGACCCTACTTAACATAAACATGCACCTATTTTAACGTAACCATTACTTAGCAACCCATACACATGTCTACAAGTCACCCCTAGTCAGTGAGCGTAAGCATTCCATATACACTGGTTAATTGACTATAACATAATTAGTGATCCATATACACTGGTTATCTACAATCGTACAATACAAGGGTTGGTCAAACCCTAGTTAACATAAACATGCACCTATTTTAACGTATCCATTACTTATCAACCCATACAATTGTCTACAAGTCGCCCATAGTAAGTTAGCGTTCCATATACACTGGTTAATCAACAATAACTTAATTGGTGATCCATATACACTAATCTACACTCGTACAGTACAAGGGTTGGTCAAACCCTAGTCAATATACACGTGGACCTACTTTAACGTATCCATAACTTAGTACATTAAGTTAACGAAAATCGTCCCTTACTTACTCAAAGATGGAAATACAATATTCCTCAAGTGTAACTAAGCAAGCCCACATTAATTTAACATCCACACATATATGTTTGAATTGACTTGTACTAATTCCTGGTTTAACTCTATTTCTTTCGGCATTCTATATATACAAATAATAGTATGAAACACTAAATATAACCGTACATTTCTAGATAGGAGCGTCTATTGTAATTAAACAGTATGTAGACCTTAATTAATCTATATAGAAATATTATTTTTTAAAACATATATCTACTACTTATGCTTTGCGTATGTTTTGCGTCATTCAAAATTTTGTACCTAACTCAATACAAAATAGTATAAAATCTCATGAAAAGGAGCAAGTTGGGAAACAAAGGAGCATGAAAAAATTGACTCCCAAGTGGGGCAACCAAGCAGTATGAATGGTCAAACAAAAAGCATAACACATGACTCAACACAATCATTTAGGTTCCCGCCCAAAATTTTCGCTCTTCCCTCCATAACCTTATCCCAAAATTTTGCACCTCCCTCCCCAATACCCTCAGCCTTCTACCACTTTTTCCCAATTCTTTGCTCATCTTCACCATTTTGTCAACCCCTAACAGAGCCATAATCGCGTTGCTGCTTCCCCTTCTTGTTGTCCTTCACGTTTTCATTGTTGTTCTAATCTTTTTTGCAAAGTGTGATTCTTTGACTTGCCCATTGCTTGCAATTTTGGTTGGAGATTCATTGGTGCAGAGTCGGTGGCAAAAAATATTGCAAACAGTGTGTACAAATAAGGTATGAGTGATTGCTTTTTCGGAAAGTCTGCAAGAACTTTTTATATGAGTGTTAGTTTGCTATTTTTCCAAGTTTAATGAATAGATATGTGGGTGGGTCTGTTAGTTTGTATGTTTGTGATTCAGTTTGTTGGGTTATTAGTGTGGGTAGTTGTTTAATTAGATAGATGATTTGTTTGCTAAGATTTGTAGACTTTTTTCCTACTTTGTTTTTGCCCCCATAAGAATTTTTGGCATATAATCTTGTTAGGTCAATTTCTTCTCAGTTAGTTGTTTGAGGATATCCATCTTTGGATGTGTTATGGTATGATTTCATTTTTTGTTTTACTCATACAAAAGAGTGAATGACGAAGGCTAAGAAGAAATTGTTTAAATCTGGTACTAAATCCATAGAAGAAAATTTTGTTACCCCTAACAAAGATGAAAATTGTGATGTCAATAACGAGATGGTGGATAATGAATCTAAATCATGCCCTAGATCTGAAAACTCGGGGGAGGAAGAAGGAACTATATCAAAACATAACATGAGTGGGAACTTTGACCAGTTTGAGATTAAAGAGTATTGTAAGCGTAGAGGTACATCCACGTGCAAGTCAGTGTTGCTGGCAAAGCAAAAGAAGGCCCTTAAAATATTCTTCGATGATGACTTCGAACCTTTGGTTATGCGCAGCCGGTGGTCGATGTATGTTGATTATGCTTTCCAACGAAGAATCCGCTTTGGGACATGGCATAATTGGAAAGTTTTCCCAGACCATGTAAAGAAAGATGCATGGGAAGACATTTTCGTAAGTATGTTCTAATCCTCCATTATCATTTGTTCATTTCAAGTTCTTTAAATTTTGCACTTACAACACATATCTTTGTCCACTAGATTAGCTGGGACTAAAATGACATTCAATGAGGTGAATGAGTTCCAAAATAAATGGACACTTTATGCAGGTGAAAAGTGGAGGAATTGGAAAAGGCTAAGGTGGCTCAAAAGTACATCGTACAAAAAAACTAGGTTCTTGTGCATGGACTGATTATCGATCGATGGACAAAAAAGAGTGGGATCTATTTATGAAACACAAATCAACCCCTGAATTCAAGGTTATTCATTAAAAATTCTTCATTTTTCATCATTACTTTGTGAGCATATTACTGATCAATGAACATATGGGCATTAAGTGATGCATGAAAAGCACATAAGGACTGCGTCTATCACACGGGCAGTGGGGGGAATTGTAGGCTTGCTATTGAACTCGAGAAGTGGAAGAGAAGGAATAAAATTGATGAGGTTATGGATCAAGGTCAAAGTGTAGAAGAAGTAGAGGCTTTAGTTGAAATCATAGATTTCAAACTGGACCCCTCACAGGTGTTCCTAGAAGCTAACTGAGACAAGAAATTATTGATCTACACCAACGACTCTGTTAAAAGTGCAGCCCCCACTATTGTGAGCCAAATTCATAATTGATTCATTCTCTATTTATATTCGCAGATGCAATGCATACTAATGGCTTGCATATGTTTTGTTTAGTAGAAAAAACTTTTGGATAAGATGCAAAAGGGAGAGTTGGTTATAGAAGGAAAAAAATATATTCTCATTTAAGCAATGGGTAAGAAGGATTATGGGGGTCGTTGGAGAGGTTTCCCCACAACGACCAAGTTGAATGAGGCTCTACCACATATTGCTATGAGCCGTTAGGCATCTACTCGATGTGGAAGCACAAACACAAAACCATTTGAAGAAACCTCAAATTCAAAACATGTGTCCACAGAGGTCATCGAGCTCAAACAAAAATATGTTGCCTTATTTGAGGCCCAAACAAATTGGCTGGTTGGACAATTGGGTAAAACTATTCCCCCACACTTTGATGCCCGGAATTTCCTTGCTACATCATCCAACCATGTATTCATTCCTTCAACATCTGGATCTAGTGACCCACAAGGATACGTTGCAGACGACAAGGTATACTATATCATGAACCTCGTTGTTATTTCTTTCTTGCGGATGTGGATTGTTAGTTTCTGGATGTTGATTTCCTATCATAGTGATTTTGGATGCTATTAGTTGTGGCCATATATATACTGTTGTCACGTTCATTTTGGATGTTGGTAGTTCGAGGGCTAGTAATATCTTCATGTTGTTCTTTTCTCAGTTGAACTGAGAAAATGTCTCTTTGGCAATATTGTTAATTGAGAGACAATTTATCCCCGCTGAACCTAAACAGCTGCAGCACACTGCTGCTCTCAAACGCAAAAAACTAAGTTGAGGTGTTTATTTTATCCCAGCTGGACCAAAAGAGCAACATGGCGCTGTAGCCTTTAGCTGCTATATATAGAATTAATTTTTTTTGTTTTAATCAACTTTCTAGGCCATAGAATCTTTAAGGAACCTTGGTCCCTATTGAGATTGATTACATTGATTACATTATTTAATTTTGATTACTTAATAACACTTGCTTATTGTCCAACTGATGTTTTTCTCCTTTTATGATATTTGTTTTCTGAAAGGAATAAAGTGCTGCATGTATGTTTTGAACTATAATAGAGAAAGAGACGTAGTTGCATTTCCAAAGGATAACGGACTTACCCATCAAGTGGGAGAGAGCATAGCTTTGTGGGCATGTGATCATTCCCAAGCACCTTTGCCGATTGAACACGAAGAATTTGAGTTTGTCACTGAGGCCATTAGATATAACATTCTATGGCCAGGAAAGTTAACCAGCACCATTGGCCAACAAGATGATGAGGTATTATAATTGTATTCTTGTTCTCATCCTATTATATATATCTTTCCAGATATTACTTAAACATAAATTTTTTTCATCTGCTTACATAGGAGAACGAGAAGAAATTGCCTCGGAAACAATTGGTAGTGGATGAAGATGGAAGTCTTGAAATAACCTTACACCAAAAACTACCATGGAAAGAGAAGAGGTTAAACAAAGAATTATACTAACTAACTTTGACTTCCAGATACATACGAACACACTCTCCATTATAGGGGGTGGTGGCTCACGAAGATACTCCTAATGGAGAGGTGGTCGCTCGATAAGTAAAAGAAGAGGTCTAACATACCCTCAGATACTTTTTCATTCCGACCTATTTTTTTCAATGCTTAACTAACATTTTACGCATTAGCAAGTAGCAAAAGAAAATACAACATCGATGGAGAATGGCCAATCAAATCCCCCCATGTTGACCATTACATTTTTGTGACCACTACTGAATTATATACATATACAGCTCAACTAACATTATTAGATACTCAAATCTAATTACAATATCATGTATCTCTTAGGGGTTCACGAAAGACAAATAATGCATTGCTGCTATTCAACAGATTAATGATGTTTTAAGGCTATTTACACAAATATGTGGACCTTAGAAAGTCTTCCGCATTAATTCCAACATGGAGGTGTTTGGATCAGAAGATGTTGACACAATCACATTTACTAACAAGCTAAAACTGTTCATGAGCAGCTTGGACATAGAAAACGAAATGGAGTGGATCAGTGGGTGCCAACTTGATATATGGGCATCATAAGAATTACATGCTTACATTATTTATAGATGTTTGATTATATTTGTTTCATTTAAAATATTAATTTTCCAGATACGTATGTGATGGAGTAGTGGATCAAGGCCACGTCCAGTTTATTCCTGCTATTTCAAATTTTCTAGATCAAAAGGCAAATCAAAGGGTTGAATTGACTATGGACGAGGTTTCAACTGTCATGTGCCACACTCAAGCAAGGATGTACGTCTTCTCGTACAATCGAGAGTAAGTTTTATTATTTTTTGTGTTGTTTGACCCATTGGAAGCAATAGCACCCATATGTTGTGTTTTTTAAAAGTTTAAGTATTCAAAACCGCATTAGGTATTTTGTCGTTTCATTTTTTTATAGGAGCCATTGGTTTTTGCTCATCTTCATGCCGGAAATCGATCGAGTATATTGCATCGACTCGATGAGTGGGGGAATTTGTAAACGTAATAGGCTATGCATTAAATTGATTCATTTGTAAGTAGAACACATTTTTGACATTACATCTACTTTAATGTTCTACAAAATTGTTTGTTCCCGTAAATGTGTTCTTGTAGGCAGAACACATTCTTTTCTTGATTATTTACAATTAATGTAAATATTTTGTACAATGACATTCATTGTTTATTTCATTACTTGTGTTCATCATCACATGTTGGAAAAAGTTAGACCTAATTAAACTATTATGTGTGATCCCCATTTTCTGAAAATATATTTTTATATATTGGTATAAACATATTGTCATCGATTGTAGGATTGAAACAAAATATCGATGGTTTAGTTCCAAGCAAAATAGATCCTACCCTTCGAACTATACATGGAATAACATAAACATCAATGTACGTATTATCCCATAACTTCATCTTTCCTATGTCAATTTTATGTTCGTAATCATTTCAGCAAATTCTCTTTCATATTAGCACAATATACAAATTAGTACTTGGGAATGTGGATACCATTGCATGTATTATGTGGAAAACATTGTTGAGGAAGTGCATGACATTAACATTATTTCGGTATGTTTTCCTATATTGTTTTTTTTGTATTTGTATTGTCTCTCACATATATCTTTTTCTAACATGCAATTTAATACATGTTTCAGCAATTTCCAGAAGATTATACTCCTCTGGGGAGCGATCAACTGCAGAGCACTGCTCTGAAATGGATTTCTATTTTTGCAAAATGTACTCTGCCAAAATGCATAGCTCAATTGAATGTCATACAGGGACTTGCCTCCATCATTGGATAGTAGTTAGTAGTATCTTTTTATGAAAGGTAATCGTCCTACACTTCTGATACTCGTCATCTCCATGAAGAGGGGGGGTTCTCGTATCTTATGTAGGGTTGTAACCCAATTTTCGGCCACTCAGAACCACATTCATGTACTTATTTCACTAGTCAAAAATTATAGTTGATCATATTAAATGCTTTTTTCTACCTACTTGTGTTCTATGCTTGATGATTGTTGTATTTATTGGGAATTGTTGTTGGGAATCTGTTCTATTTTAATTGGTGCACCAATTTAAGTAATCTAGGCACAAATGAAAACCAGTGCCATCTATGAAAAAGAATGCATCGGTTTGGAAAAAAATCGTAAATTAAAAATTGGCTGTGTGAAGGTGGACTAAAAGAGAGGCCGCACGACGCAGCTTTCAGCAACCAGATTACTCACAAAGTTTACAACGGTTCTTATGAACCAATGCTCGATGCACAAGGGTTGCAAATTTAATACCGGGTTTTGCAAAACTGGTTCTAACGAATCACATATTTAACAGGGTTTCAAAACTGATGCTAAAAACTGGTGAAAACGAATCACACATTTATCACCAGTTTTAAAATCGGTGCTAACGAACCGGTGCTAACCAATCAAACATTTAGCACCGGTTACCTCTGATTTCGAACGAGACACTTTGAATTTGAATACAAAATCTTTGCCACCGTAACTGATAAAGAAACTCGCATAATCCAACAAAGAGTTTCACAAGTTCTTTACGAATAACACTTGTATACTTATGCGTAATCATCTACAACTTACTCTGCACAATGTGCATTCGCTTTTTAAAATTCAATGGACGGATTTAATTAGCTTTTAATTTCATTGAAAACCTAGAATGTATAATTTCATTCGATTCTATGTGGTGGAAATTATCGTGTTCATAGCGCTTATGGTAAGGGCAATAATGGAATACTGACACAAATGACAGACGGTTACCCCAGATCGCAGACGGGTCGCTTAGAATTCAAATACAAAAGTTTTTCCTCCGTAACTGATAAAGAAACTTGCATACTCCTACAAAGAGTTTAACAAGTTATTTACAAATACACCTTGTATACTTATAAGTAATCATTTACAACTTACTCCGCACAATGTACTAGCACTGTTTAAAATTCAATGGAAGGACTTTAATAAGCTTTTAATTTCGTTAAAAACCTAGAATATATAATTTCATGCGATTCTATGTGGTGGAAATTATCATGTTCATAGCGCTTATTGTAAGGGTAATAATGGAATACCAACACAAATGATGGATGGTTACCCCAGATTGCAGATTGGACACTTGGAATCCAAATACAAACTCTTTACCACCGTAACTAATAAAGAAACTTGCATGGTCCCACAGAGAGTTTCACAAGTTCTTTGTGAATGACCCTTGTATACATAAAAGTAATCATCTAAAATTTAATCTGGATAATCATCTACAAATGATGGAATGTTACCCTAGATAGCGGATGGGACAGTTGCAATCAATAGTCAAAAACTTTACTAGTGTAACTGATAATGAAAATCACATGGTCCCACTGAGAGTTCCACAAGTTCTTTACAAATGACCCTCGTATACTTATAATTAGTGTACTTGCGCTTTTTAAAATCTAATGAACAGATTTTCATTAGCTTTTAATTTCATAAAAAACCTAGAATATAAAATCTCATGTGATTCTATGTGGTGGAAATTATCATGTTCATAGCCCTTATTGTAAGGGTAATAATGGAATGCTAACACAGTTGATGGACGGTAACCCGGATTGTAAACAGGACATTTGGAATCCCAAGTCAAACTCCTTAACACCATAACTGATAAACAAAATTTCATAATTCCCCAGGGAGTTCCACCAGTTTTTTACGAATGACCCTTGTATACTTATAAGTAATCATCTACAATTTACTCTAGACAATGTACTTGCACTTTTTAAAATTTGATTTACCGACTTTTATTAGCTTTTAATTTCATTATAAACATAGAACATATAATATCATGCTATTCTATATGGTGGAAATTATCGTGTTTATAGAGCTTATTGTAAGGGCAGTAATGAAACACTAACACAAATGGCGGACGGTTACCCCGGATCTTGCACGGGACACTTGCAATCCCAGGTCAAACTGTTTACCACTGTAACTGATAAAAAAACTCACATGATCCCACAGAGAGTTCAAAAATTTCTTTACGAATTATCCTTATAAACGTATAAGTAATCATCTACCATTTACTCTGGACAATGTACTTGCACTTTTTAAAATTTGGTTGGAAGAATTCAGTTAGCTTTTAATTTCATAAAATATTTAGAATATATAATGTCATGTAATTATATGTGGTGGAAATTATTTTGTTCACAGCTCTTAATTTAAGGGTATTAATGGAATATTAACACAATTGACGAACGGTAACTCGGATCGCAAACGGGACATTTGGAATCCCAAGTCAAACTCTTTACCACCATAACTGATAAATAAACTCGTATAATCCCCCAGGGATTTTCACAAGTTCTTTACTAATGATCCTTTTATAATTAGAAGTAATCATCTACAATTTACTGTAGATAGTTTACTTGCGCTTTAAAATTTGATGGACGGACTTTTATAAGATTTTAGTTTCATAATAAACCAAGAATATATAATTTCATGCAATTATATATGGTGGAAATTTTACAAGAATATATAATTTCACAAGTTCTTTATGAAGTACCCTAGTATAAATAAAAGTAATCATCCACAATTTACTCTAGAGAATAATGTACAAATGATAGGCAGTTACCCCAGATCGCAGATGGAATAGTTGCAATCCAAAGTCAAACACTTTACTACTCTAACTGATAAAGAAACTCTTATAACCCCAAAGAGAGTTCCACAAGTTCTTTACGAATGAACCTCGTATACTTATAAGTATTCATCTACCATTTACCCTGGACAATGTACTTGCGCTTTTAAAAATGTGATGGACAGATTTTGATTAGCTTTTAATTTCATAAAAAACCTTAAATATAAAAATTTCATGCGATTGTATGTGGTGGAAATTATCACGTTCATAGCGCTTATTGTAAGGGTAATAATGGAATGCTAACATAATTGACGTACGGTAACCCGGATTGCAAATAGTACATTTGGAATCCCAAGCCAAACTCTTTACCACCATAACTGATAAATAAACTCGCATAAACCCCCAGGGAGTTCCACAAGTTCTTTACGAATGACCCTTGTATATTTATAAGTAATCATTTACAATTTACTCTGGACAATGTACTTGCACTTTTAAAATTTGATGGATGGACTTTAATTAGCTTTTTATTTCATAAAAAGCCTAGAATATAAAATTTCATGTGATTCTATGTGGTGGAAATTATCATGTTCATAGTGCCTATTTTAAGGGTAATAATGGAATACTAACTCAAATGATGGATGGTTTTCCCGGATCGGGAATGAGACACTTACAATCCCAAGTCTAACTCTTTACCACCGTCACTTATTAATAAACATATATAATCCCACAGAGAGTTCCACAAGTTCTTTACGAATGACCCTTGTATACTTTAAGTAATCATATATAATTTACTCTGGACAATGTACTTGCGCTTTTTAAAATTTAATGGACAGACTTTTATTAGCTTATAATTTCATACAAAAAACCCAAAATATATAATTTCATGTGATTCATGTGTTGGAAATTATCATGTTCATAGCACTTATTGTGAGGAAAATAACGGAATACTATTATAAATGACGAACAGTAACCCAAGATCGCGGACGGGACATTTTAATTCCAAAAACAAACTCTTTACCACCGTAACATATAAAGAAACTCACATAATCCCACGGAGATTTCCCCAAGTTCTTTACAAATGACCCTTGTACACATTATATGAGTAATCATCTATAGTTTACATTTGAAAATGTACTTGCGCTTTTTAAAATTTGATGTGCGGACTTTTATTAGCTTTTAATTTCATAAAAAACCTAGAATATATAATTTCATGCGATTCTATGTTGTGAAAATTATTGTGTTCATTGCGCTCATTGTAAGTGTAATAATGGAATACAAACACAAATGACGGACGGTTACCCCATATAGCAGACGGGACACTTGGAATCCCAAGTTAAAATCTTTACTACCGGAACCGATAATGAAACTCGCATAATCCCACAGAGAGTTCCTTAAGTTCTTTACGAATGACCCTTCTTTACTTATAAGTAATAGTCTACATACTTCATCGCAGACGGGACACTTTCAATCCAAAGTCAAACTTTTACCACCTTAACTGATAAAGAAAATCACATGATCCCGGAGAGAGTTCAATAAGTTCTTTTCGAATGACCCTTGTATACTTATATGTAATTACCTACCATTTACTCCGAACAATGTACTTGCACTTTTTCAAATTTGATGGCTGAATTTTAATTAGCTTTTAATTTATATAAAACCTGGAAGATATAATTTCATGCGATTCTGTGATTCAAATTATCGTGTCCATAGCGCTTTTTGTAAGGGAGATAAAGAAATGATAACATAAATGACGGACGGTTACCCCGAATCACGAACGGGACACTTGTAATCATAAGTCAAACTCTTTACCACCGTAATCGTTAAAGAAACTTACATGATCCCACATAGAGTTCCACAAGTTCTGTACGAATGACCCTCGTATACTTATAAGTAACCATCTACCATTTACTCTGGACAATATACTTTTGCCTTTAAAATTAAATGGACGAACTTTAATTAGCTTTAAATTTCTTTAAAAAACATAGAATTTATAATTTAATGTGATTCTATGTGGTGAAAATTATCGTGTTCATAGTGCTTATTGTAAGGGCTATGATGGAAAACTAACACAAATTATTGGTGGTTACCCCAGATCGTAGACAGAACACTGGCAATCCAAAGTTAAACTCTTTACCATCGTAACTGATAAAGAAATTCACATAATCCCATGTAGATTTCCTCAAGTTCTTTATGAATGACCCTCGTATACATATAAGTAATCATCTATAATTTACTCTAGACAATGTACTTGCGCTTTTCAAAATTTGATAGATGGATTTTGACTAGCTTTTCATTAAATAAAAAACCTAGAATATATAATTTCATGCAATTCTATGTGGTGGGTATTATCGTATTCATAATGCTTATTGTATTGGCGGTAATGGAATACTAAGACAAATGACGAATAGTTACCCCAGATCGCTGACGGGACATTTGCAATCCCAAATCAAATCTCTTGACCACCGTAACTGATAAAGAAATTCACGTAATCCCACGTAGATTTCCTCAAGTTCTTTACGAATGACTCTTGTATACATATAAGTAATCATCTATAATTTACTCTGGAAAATATGCTTGCGCTTTTTAAAATTTGATGTACGGACTTTTATTAGCTTTTAATTTAATCAAAAACCTAGAATATATAATTTCATACGATTCTATGTTGTGAAAATTTTCGTGTTCATTGTTCTTATTGTAAGTGTAATAATGGAATACTAACAAAAATGACGGACAGTTCCCCCCTATCGCAGAAAGGACACTTGGAATCCCATGTCAAACTCTTTACAGCCGGAACTAAAAATGAAAGTTGCATATTCCCTTAAAGAGTTACTTAAGTTCTTTACAAATGACCCTTCTATACTTATAAGTCATAGTCTACACATTACTCTGGACAATGAACTTGTGATTTTTAAAAATTAGTGGACAGACTTCAATTAGCTTTAAATGTCATGAAAAACAAAGAATATATAATTTCATGCAATTCTATGTGGTGAGTATTATTATGTTTATAGCGATTATTGTAAAGGCAATAATGGAATACTAAGACAAATGCCAGACAGTTACCCCGGATCACAGACGGGACACTTGCAATCCCAATTCAAAACTCTTTTCCACCGTAACTGATAAAAAAATTCACATAATCCCACAAAGATTATCTCAAGTTCTTTACGAATGACCCTTGTATACATATAAGTAATCATCTATAATTTACTCTGGAAATTATGCTTGCGCTTTTTAAAATTTTATGTATGGACTTTTATTACCTTTGAATTTCATCAAAACCCTAGAATATATAATTTCATGCAATTTTATGTTGTGAAAATTGTCATGTTCATTGCGCTTATTGTAAGTGTAATAATGGAATACTAATACAAATGATGGATGGTTTCCCCGTATCGCAGACGGGACACTTGGAATCCCAAGTCAAATATTTTACCAAAGTAACTGGTAAAGAAAATCATATGATCCCATAGAGAGTTCAACAGGTTCTTTTCGAATTACCCTTGTATATTTATAAGTAATTATCTATAATTTACTCTAGACAATGTACTTGCACTTTTTAAAATTTATTGGATGAATTTTAATTAGCTTTTAATTTCATAGAAAACCTAGAAGATATAATTTCATGTGATTCTATATGATTCAATTTACGGCGTTCATAGCGCTTATTGTAACGGTAAGAATGGAATAATAACATAAATGATGGACGGTTACCCCGGATACCAAATGGGACACTTAGAATCCCAAGTCAAACTCTTTACCACCGTCACTGATAAATAAACTCACATGATACCACAGAGTTTCACAAGTTGTTTACAAATGATCCTCGTATACTTATAAGTAATCATATACCATTTACTCTTGACAATGTACTTGTGCTTTTTAAAACTCAATGGGCGGACTCTAATTATCTTTAAATTTCATTGAAAACCTAGAATTTATAATTTCATGTCATTCTATGTGGTGGAAATTATAGTGTTCATAGCGCTTATTGTAAGGGCAATAATGGAAAACTAACACAAATGATGGACAGTTACCCCGGAACGCAGATAGAGCCCTTGTAATCCATAGTTAAACTCTTCACAATCGCAACTGAAAAAGAAACTCACATGATCCCACAAAGGGTTGAAAAGTTCTTTACGAATGGCCCTTTATACTTATAAGTAATCAACTACTGTTTACTTTGGACACCGTACATAGGCTTTTTAATGTCTGATAGACTGATTTTAATTAGCTTTTTATTTTATATAAAACCTAGAATATATAATTTCATGTGATTCAATGTGATGGGTATTATCGTGTTCATAACGCTTATTGTATTTTCGATAATCGAATACTAATGGGACACGAGCAATCCCTAGTTAAAGCTCTTTACCACTGTAACTGATAAAGAAATTCACATAATCCCATGAAGATTTCCTAAAGTTTTTTACGAATGACCCTTGTATACATCTAAGTAATCATCTATAATTTACTCTGTAAAATATGCTTGCGCTTTTTAAAATTTCATGTACGGACTTTTATTAGCTTTTAATTTCATCAAAAACCTAGATATATAATTTCATGTGATTCTATGTTGTGAAAATTGCCTTGTTCATTGCACTTATTGTAAGTGTAATAATGAAATACAAACACAAATGACAGATGGTTTCCCCGTATTGCAGATGGGGCACTTGAAACCCCAAGTCAAACTCTTTACCACTGTAACTGATAAAGAAAATCATATGATCCAACAAGGAGTTCAACAAGTTCTTTTCAAATGACTGTAGTGTATACTTATAAGTAATTATCTACCATTTACTCCGGACAATGTACTTGCACTTTTTAAAATTTATTGCATTAATTTTAATAATCTTTTTATTTCATAGAAAACCTAGACGATACAATTTCATGTGATTGTATATGATTCAAATTGTGGTGTTCATAGCACTTATTGTAAGGGTAAGAATGGAAAAATAATATAAATGACGGATGGTTACCCCGGATCCCAAATGGGACACTTTGAGTCCCAAGTAAAAATCTTTAGCACTGTAACTAATAAATAAACTCACAAGATCCCACAGAGTGTTCCACATGTTCTTTATGAATGACCTCGTATACTTATAAGTAAGCATCTACCATTTACACATGAAAATGTACTTGCCCTTTTAAAAAATCAATGGATGGACTTTAATTAACTTTAAATTTCATTAAAAACCTAGAATTTATAATATCATGTGATTCTATGTGGTGGGTATTATCGTGTTCATAACGCTTATTGTATTGGCAATAATGGAATACTAAATCAAATGACGAACAGTTACCCCGGATCACAGACGGGACACTTGCAATCCCAAGTCAATACTCTTTACCACTGTAACTGATAAATAAATTAACATAACACCATGAAGATTTTTTCAAGTTCTTTACGAATGACTCCTGTATACATATAAGTAATCATCTATAATTTACTCTGGAAAGTATGCTTGCACTTTTTAAAATTTTATGTACATACTTTTATTAGCTTTTAATTTCATCAAAAACCAATAATATATAATTTCATTTGATTCTATGTTGTGAAAATTGTCGTCTTCATCGCGCTTATTGTAAGTGTAATAATGAAATACTAACACAAATGATAGATGGTTCCCCATATCGCAGACATGACACTTGAAATCCCATGTCAAATTCTTTACCACTGTAACGGATAAAGAAAATCACATGATCCTCGGGACAGTTCAACAAGTTCTTTTCGAATGACCCTTGTGTTCTTATAAGTAATTATCTACCATTTACTCCGGAAAATGTATTTGCACTTTTTAAAATTTATAATATGATCTTTAATTAGCTTTTAATTTCATAGAAAACCTGGAAGATGTAATTTCATGTGATTCTATATGATTCAAATTACGGTGTTCATAGTGCTTATTGTAAGGGTAAGAATGGAATAATAACATAAATGAGAAACTTGGAATCCCAAGTCAAACTCTTTACCACCACAACTGAAAAAGAAACTCACATGATCCCACATAGAGTTCCACAAGTTCTTTATGAATGACCCTCGTATACATATAAATAATCATCTACCATTTACTCTGGACAATGTACTTGCGCGTTTTAAAATTACGTGGAAAGACTTTAATTAGCTTTTAATTTAAAAACCTTGAATATAAAATTTCATGTGATTCTATATGGTGGGTATTATCGTGTTCATAACGCTTATTCTAATTACCATAATGGAATACTAAAACAAATGACAAACAGTTACCCCGGATCACAGACGGGACACTTGCAATCCCAAGTCAAAACTCTTTACCACCATAGCTGATAAAAAAATACACATAATCCCACGAAGATTTCCTGAAGTTCTTTACGAATGACCCTTGTATACATATAAGTAATCAACTATAATTTACTCTGGAAATTATACTTGCACTCTTTAAAATTTTATGTATGGACTTTTATGAGCTTTGAATGCCATCAAAACCCTAGAATATATAATTTCATGCAATTCTATGTTGTGAAAATTGTCGTGTTCGTTGCGCTTATTGTAAGTGTAATATCGAATACTAACACAAATGATGGACAGTTTCCCCGTATCGCACATAAGACACTTGGAATCCCAAGTCAAACTTTTTACCAATGTAACTGAAAATGAAAATCAAATGATCCCACGGAGAGTTCAACAAGTTCTTTTTGAATGACCCTTGTATACTTATAAGTAAAAATCTATGATTTACTCTGAAAAATATACTTGCACTTTTTGAAATTTATTGGATGAATTTTAATTACCTTTTAATTTCATAGAAAACCTAGAAGATATAATTTCATGTGATTCTATATGATTCAAATTACGGTGTTTATAGCGCTTATTGTGACGGTAACAATGGAATAATAACATAAATGACGGACGGTTACCCCAGATACCAAATGGGACACTTGGAATCCCAAGTCAAACTCTATACCACCATGACTGATAAAGTAACTCACATGATACCACGTAGAGTTCCACAAGTTGTTTACGAATGACCCTCGTACACTTATAAGTAATCATCTACCATTTACTCTTGACAATGTTCTTGTGCCTTTTAAAACTCAATGGACGGACTTTAATTAGCTTTAAATTTCATTGAAAACCTAGAATTTATAATTTCATGTGATTCTATGTGGTGGAAATTATCGTGTTCATAGCGCCTATTGTAAGGGCTATAATGGAAAACTAACACAAATGATGGACAGTTACCCCGAAACGCAGACAGAACCTTTGTAATCCATAGTTAAACTCTTTACCATTGCAACTGATAAAGAAACTCACATGATCCCACAAAGAGTTGAAAAGTTCTTTACGAACGGCCCTTCTATACTTATAAGTAATCAACTACTATTTACTTTGGACACCGTACTTGCGCTTTTTAAAGTTTGATAGACTGATTTTAATTAGATTTTTATTTTATATAAAACATAAAATATATAATTTCATGTGATTCAATGTGATGGGTATTATTGTGTTCATAACGCTTATTGTATTGGCGATAATGGAATGCTAAAACAAATGATGAATAGTTACCCCGGATCTGGGACGAGACACTTGCAATCCCAAGTCTAAACTCTTTACCACTGTAACTGATAAAGAAATTCACATAATCCCACTAATATTTTCTCAAGTTATTTACGAATGACCCTTGTGTATATATAAGTAATCATCTATAATTTACTTTGGAAAATATGCTTGAGCTTTTTAAAATTTGATGTACGGACTTTTATTAGATTTTAATTTCATCAAAAACCTAGAATATATCATTTCATGCGATTCTATGTTGTGAAAATTTTCCTGTTCATTGCGCTTATTAAAAGTGTAATAATGGAATACTAAAACAAATGACGGGCCATTTCCCCATATCGCAGATGGGACACTTGGAATCCCAAGTCAAACTCTTTACCATTGTAACTGATAAAGAAAACCAAATGATCCCATAGAGAGTTCAACAAATTCTTTTCGAATGACCCTTATATACTTATCAGTAATTATCTACCATTTACTCTGGACAATGTACTTACACTTTTTAAAAATTTTCTGATGAATTATAATTAGCTTTTAATTTCATTGAAAACCTAGAAGATATAATTTCATTTGATTCTATACGATTCAAATTATGGTGTTCATAAAACTTATTGTGAGGGTAAGAATGGAATAATAACATAAATGACACACTGTTACCCTAGATCCCGAATGGGACACTTGGAATCCCAAGTCAACCTCTTTACTACCATCACTGATAAAGAAACTCACACGATCCCACATAGTGTTCCACAAGTTCATTACGAATGACCCTCATATACTTAAGAGTAATCATCTACCATTTGCTCTGGACAATGTACTTGATCTTTTTAAAACTCAACGGATGGACTTTAATTAACTTTGAATTTTATTAAAAACCAAGAATTTATAATTTCATGTGATTCTATGTGGTGGAAATTATCGTGTTCATAGCGCTTATTGTAAGGGTAATAATGGAAAACTAACACAAAAGATGGACAATTACCCCGGATCGCAGACAGATACCTTGGAATCCCAAGGTAAACACTTTACCATCGCAACTGATAAAGAAACTCACATGATCCCACAGAGAGTTTAAAATTTCGTTACGAATGACCCTTTTATACTTATAAGTAAACAACTACTACTTACCCTTGACACTGTACTTGCGATTTTTAAAATTTGATAGACTAATTTTAATTAGCTTTTTGTTTCACAAAAACCTAGAATATATACTTTCATGTGATTCTATGTGATGGGTATGATTGTGTTCATAACGCTTATTGTATTGGCGACAATGGAATATTAAGAAATATGACGAACAATTACCCAGGATTGCGGACGGGACACTAGAAATCCCAAATCAAAAACTGTAATGGATAAAGAAATTCACATAATCTCACGTGGATTTCCTCAATTTTTTTACGAATGACCCATGTATACATATAAGTAATCATCTATATTTTACTATGGACAATGTACTTGCGCTTTTTAAATTTTGATGGATGGATTTTAATTAGCTTTTATTTGCATAAAAAATCAAGAATATATAATCTCATGTGATTCTATGTGGTGGGTATTAACGTGTTCATAACAGTGATTGTATTGGTGATAATGGAATACTAAAACAAATGACGAACAGTTACCCCGGATCACGGACGGGACACTTGCAATCCCAAGTAAAAACTCTTTGCCACCGTAACTGAAAAAGAAATTTACAAAATCCCAAAAAATTTCCTCAAGTTCTTTACGAATGACCCTTGTATACAAAAAGTAATCATCTATAATTTACTCTGGAAAATATGCTTGCACTTTTTAAAATTAGATGTACGGACTTTTATTAGGTTTTAATATCATCTGAAACCTAGAATATATAATTTCATGTGATTCTATATTGTGAAATTTTTTGTCTTCATTGCACTTATTGTAAGTGTAATAATGAAATACTAACACAAATGACAGACGGTTTTCCCGTATCACAGACGAGACACTAGGAATCCCAAGTAAAACTCTTTACCACTGTAACTGATAAAGAAAATCACATGATCCCACAGAGAGTTCAACAAGTTCTTTTCAAATGACTCTTGTATATTTATAAGTAATTATCTACCATTTACTCTTGACAATGTACTTACGCTTTTTAAAATTCAATGGACGGACTTTAATTAGCTTTTAATTTCATTAAAAACATAGAATTTATAATGTCATGCGATTCTGTGTGGTGGGTATTATTGTGTTCATAAGCTTATTGTATTGGTTATAATGGAATACTAAAACAAATGATGAACAGTTACCCCGGATCACGAACGGGACACTTGCAATCCCAAGTCAAAACTCTTTACCACCGTAACTTATAAAGGTATTCACATAATTCCACGAACATTTCCTCAAGTTCTTTAAGAATGACCCTTGTATACATATAAGTAATCATCTATAATTCACTTTCGAAAATAGGCTTCTGCTTTTTAAAATTTGATGTACGGACTTTTATTAGCTTTTAATTTCATCAAAAATCTAGAATATATAATTTCATGCAAAAGTATGTTGTGAAAATTATCGTGTTCATTGCGCTTATTGTAAGTGTAATAATGAAATACTAACACAAATGACGGACGGTTTCCCCGTATCGCCGACGGGACACTTGGAATCCCAAGTCAAACTCTTTAACTCTGTAACTGATAAAGAACATCACATTATCCCACAGAGAGTTCAAAACAATATGTTCGAATGACCCTTGTATACTTATAAGTAATTATCTACCATTTACTCCATACAATGTACTTTCACTTTTCAAAATTTATGGGATGAATTTTAATGAGGTTTTAATTTCATAGAAAGCCTAGAAGATATAATTTCATGTGATTCTATATTATTCAAATAATAGTGTTCAGAGCGCTTATTGTAAGGGTATGAGTGGAATAATAACATAAGTCACGGACGGTTACCCCGGATCCCGAATGGGACACTTGGAATCCCAAGTCAAACTCTTTACCACCATAACTGATAAAGAAACTCACATGATCCCACATAGAGTTCCACAAGTTCATTACGAATGACCCTGGTATACTTATAAGTAATCATCTACCATTTACTCTGGACAGTGTACTTGCGCTTTTTAAAATTCAATGGACGGACTTTAATTAGCTTTTTATTTCATCAAAAACATAGAATTTATAATTTCATATGATTCTATGTTGTGGAAATTATCGTGTTCATAGCGCTTATTGTAAGGGCAATAATGGAAAACTAACACAAATGATGGACAGTTACTCCTGATCGCTGACAGAACCCTTGCAATCCCGAGTTAAACTCTTTACCATTGCAACTAATAAAAAAACTCACATGTTCCCAAAGAGAGTTCAAAAGTTCTTCACGAATGACCCTTTTATAGTTATAAGTAATCAACTACTATTTACTCTTGACACCATACTTGCTCTTTTTAAAATTTCATAGACGGATTTTAATTAGCTTTTTATTTCATAAAAAACCTAGAATATATCTATGTGATGGGTATTATATAACGCTTACTGTTTTGGCGATAATGGAATACTAAGACAAGTGACAAACAGTTACCCCGGATCGCGGATGGGACACTTGCAATCCCAAGTCAAAACTCTTTACCACCTAAACTAATAAAATATTCATATAATCTCACGTAGATTTCCTCAAGTTCTTTACGAATGACCCTTGTATACATATAAGTAATCATCTATAATTTACTCTGAATAATATGCTTGCGCTTTTTAAAATTTGATGTATGGAATTTTATTAGCTGTTAATTTCATCAAAAACCTAGAAAATATAATTTCATGCGATTCTATGTTGTGAAAATTGTTGTGTTCATTGCGCTTATTGTAAGTGTAATAATGGAATACTAACACAAATGACGGACGGTTTTCCCTTATCGCAGACGGGACACTTGGAATCCCAAGTCAAACTTTTTACTATCGGAACTGATATTGAAACTTGCATAATCCCATAGAGAGTTCCTGAAGTTCATTACGAATGACCCTTCCATACTTATAAGTAATATTCTACACATTACTCTTGACAATGAACTTGTGCTTTTTAAAATATAGTGGCAAGACTTCAATTAGCTTTAAATTTCATAAAAAGCATAGAATATATTATTTCATGCAATTCAATGTGGTGGGTATTATCATGTTCATAGTGCTCCTTGTAAAGGCAATAATGGAAAATTATGAAAAATGGCAGACAGTTACCTTGGATCACGGATGAGATACTTGCAATCCCAAGTCAAACTCTTTACCACCGAATAGATGAACGAAATCACATGATCCCACAGAGAGTTCAACAAGTTCTTTTCGAATGACCCCTGTATACTTAGAGGTAATTATCTATCATTTACTCCGGACAATGTACTTACACTTTTTAAAATTTATTGGATGAATTTCAATTAGCTTTTAATTTCATAGAAAACCTAGAAGATATAATTTCATGTTATTCTATATGATTCAAATTATGGTGTTCACATCGCTTATGGTAAGGGTAAGAATGGAATAATAACATATATGACGGACGGATACCCCATAGCGAATGGGACACTTTGAATCCCAAGTCAAACTCTTTACCACCGTAACTGATAAAGAAACTGGCATGATCCCACATAGAGTTCAACAAGTTTCATACGAATGACCCTCGTAAACTTATAAGTAATCATCTACCATTACCTCTGGACAATGTACTTGCACTTTTAAAATTCATTAGACGTGCTTTAATTAGCTTTAAATTTCATTAAAAACCTAGAATTTTTAATTTCATGCTATTCTATGAGGTGGAAATCATTTGTGTTCATAGCGCTTATTGTAAGGGCAGTAATGGAAAACTAACGCAATTGATGGACAGTTACCCATATCGCAGACAAGACACTTGCAATCCAAATTTAAACTCTTTACCCTTACAACTAATAAATAAACTCACATGATCCCTCAGAGACTTCAACGTGTTCTTTACGAATGACCCTTTTATACATATAAGTAATCAACTTCTATTTACTCTGGACACTTACTTGCAATTTTAAAAATTTAATAGACGGATTTTAATTAGCTTTTTATTTCATAATAAACCTAGAATATATAATTTATGTGATTCTATGTGATGGGTATTATCGTGATCATAACACTTATTGTATGTGCGATAATAGAATACTAAGACAAAAGACAAACATTTACCCCGGATCGCGGATGGGGCACTTGCAATCCAAAGTCCAAACTCTTTACCACCATAACTGATAAAGAAATTCACATAATCCCACATTCTTTACAAATGACCCTTGTATACATATAACTAATCATCTATAATTTACTCTTTAATATAGGCTTACGCTTTTTCAAATTTGATGTACGGACATTTATTAGCTTTTAATTTCATCAAAAACCTAGAATATATAATTTCATCTGATTCTATGTTGTGAACTTTTCGTGTTCATTGTGCTTATTGTAAGTGTAACAATGGAATACTAACACAAAGGACGGACGGTTTCCCCGTATCGCAGATGGGACACTTGGAATCCCAAGTCAAACTCTTTACTATCAAAACATATAATGAAACTTGCATAATCCCACAGAGAGTTCCTTAAGTTCATTACGAATGACCCCTCTATACTTATAAGTAATAATCTACACATTACTCTGGAAAATGAACTTGTGCTTTTAAAAAATTAGTGGACAGACTTCAATTAGTTTTAAATTTTAAAAAAACCAAGAATGTATAATTTCATGCAATCTATGTGGTGAGTATTGTCGTGTTCATAGCGCTTATTGTAAGGGCAATAATGAAATACTAAGACATATGACGAACAGTTACCCCGGATCACGGATGGGACACTTGTAATCCCAGGCCAAACTCTTTACCACCGTAACTGATAAACGAAATCACATGATCCCATAGAGAGTTCAACAAGTTCTTTTGGAATGACCCTTGTATACTTATAAGTAATAATCTACCATTCACTCCAAACAATGTACTTGCACTTTTTAAAATTTATTGGATGAATTTTAATTAGCTTTAAATTTCATAGAAAACCTAGAAGATATAATTTAACGTGATTCTATATGATTCAAATTATGGTGTCCATAGCGCTTATTGTAAGGGTATGAATGGAATACTAACATAAATGATGGACGGTTATCCCGGATCACAAATGGGGCACTTGGAATCCCAAGTCAAACTCTTTACCACCATCACTGACAAAGAAACTCACACGATCCCACATACAGTTCCACAAGTTCTTTACGAATGACCCTCGTATACTTATAAGTAATCATCTACCATTAACTATGGAAAATGTATCTGCACTTTTTAAAATTCATTGGATAGACTTTAATTAGCTTTTAATTTCATTAAAAATCTAGAATTTATAATTTCATTTGATTCTATGTGGTGGAAATTATCGTGTTCATAGAGCTTATTGTAAGGGCAGTAATGGAAAACCAACACAAGTGATGGACAGTTACCCGTATTGCAGACAGAACACTTGCAATCCCAATTTAAACTCTTTACAATCGCAACTGATAAAGAAACTCACATGATCCCACAGAGAGTTCACCGAGTTCTTTACGAATGACCCTTTTATACTTATAAGTAATAAACTACTATTTACTCTGGACACCGTACTTGACATTTTAAAAATTGGATAGGCGGATTTTAATTAGCTTTTTATTTCATAAAAACCTAGAATATATAATTTCATGTGATGGGTATTATAAGGTTCATAACGCTTATTGTATTGGCAATAATGGAATACTAAGACAAATGCCGAACAGTTACCCCAGATCACGGACAGGACACTTGCAATCCCAAGTCAAAACTCTTTACCACCGTAACTAATAATGATATTCACATAATCCCACGTATATTTCCTCAAGTTCTTTACGAATGACCCCTGTATACGAATAAGTAATCATCTATAATATACTCTGGAAAATATGCTTGCGCTTCGTGTTCATAGTGCTTATTGCAAGGGTAATAATGAAATACTAAGACAAATGACGGACAGTTACCCCGGATCACGGAAGGGACACTTGCAATCCCAAGTCAAACTCTCTACCTCCGTAAATGATAAAGGAAATCACATGATCCCACTGAGAGTTGAACAAGTTCTTTTCGAACAAACCATGTATACTTATAAGTAATTATCTACCATTTACTCCAGACAATGTACTTGCACTTTTTAAAATTTATCGGATGAATTTTAACCTAGAAGATATGATTCAAATTATGGTGTTCATCACGCTTATTGTAAGGGTAAGAATGGAATAATAACATAACTGACGGACGGTTACCCAGGATCCCGAATGGGACACTTGGAATCCCACGTCAAACTCTTTACCGCCGTAACTGATAAAGAAACTCACATGATCCCACATAGAGTTCAACAAGTTCTTTACGAATGACCCTCGTATACTTATAAGTAATCATTTACCATTTACTCTAGACAATGTACATGCGCTTTTTAAAATTCAATGGACGGACTTTAATTAGCTTTTAATTTCATTAAAAACCTATAATTTATAATTTCATGTGACTCTATGTGGTGGAAATTATCATGTTCATAGCTCTTATTGTAAGGACAATAATGGAAAACTAACACAAATGATGGACAGTTACCCCGGATCGCAGACAGGACCCTTGCAATCCCAAGTTAAACTCTTTACCATCACAATTGATAAAGAAACTAACATGATCCCACAGAGAGTTCAAAAGTTCTTTACCAATGACCATTTTATACTTATAAGTAATCAACTACTATTTACGTTGGACACCGTACTTGAGCTTTTTAAATTTTGATAGTTGGATTTGAATTAGCTTTTTATTTCTTAAAAACCTAGAATATATAATTTCATGTGATTCTATGTGATGGGTATTATCGTGTTCATAACGCTTATTGTATTGGCGATAACACAAATGACGAACAGTTACCCCAGATCCCAGACGGGACACTTTTCATCCCAAGTCAAAACTCTTAACCACCATAACTGATAAACAAATTCACATAATCCCACGTATATTTCCTCAAGTTCTTAACGAGTGACACCTGTATACATATAAGTAATCATCTAAAATTTACTCGGGAATATATGCTTGCGCTTTTTAAAATTTGTTGTGCGGACTTTTATTAGCTTTTAATTACATAAAAAACCTAGAAAATATAATTTCATGCGATTCTATGTTGTGAAAATTGTCGTGTTCATTGCGCTTATTGTAAGTGTAATAATGGAATACTAACACAAATGACGGACGATTTTACTGTATCGCAGCCGGGACACTCGGAATCCCAGGTAGAACTCTTTACTATCGGAACTGATATTGAAACTCGCATAATCCTATAGAGAGTTCCTAAAGTTCATTACGAATGACCCTTCCATACTTATAAGTAATAATCTACACATTACTCTGGACAGTGAACTTGTGCTTTTTAAAATATAGTGGACAGACTTCAATTAGCTTTAAATTTCATAAAAAATATAGAATATATTATTTCATGCAATTCTATGTAGTGGGTATCATCGTGTTCATAGTGCTTATTGTAAAAGCAATAATGGAATACTAAGACAAATGACGGACAGTTACCCCGGATCACGGAAGGGACACTTGCAATCCCAAGTCAAACTCTTTACCTCCGTAACTGATAAAGGAAATCACATGATCCCATAGAGAGTACAACAAGTTCTTTTCGAATGACCCTTGTATACTTATAAGTAATTATCTACCATTTACTCCGGACAATGTACTTGCACTTTTTAAAATTTGTTGGATGAATTTTAATTACCTTTTAATTTCGTAGAAAACCTAGAAAGTATAATTTCATGTGATTCTAGATGATTCAAATTATGTTGTTCAAAGTACTTATTGTAAGGGTAAAAATGGAATAATAACATAATTGACGGACGGTTACCTGGATCGCTAGTGGGACACTTGGAATCCCAAGTTAAACAATTTACCACCGTAACTGATAAAGAAACTGACATGATCCCACATAGAGTTCCATAAGTTCTTTACGAATGACCCTCGTATACTTATAAGTAATCATTTTCCATTAACTCTTGATAATGTACTTGCGCTTCTTAAAATACATTGGACAGACTTTAATTAGCTTTTAATTGCGTTAAAAACCTAGAATTCATAATTTCTTGTAATTCTATGTGGTGTAAATTATCGTAATCATAACTCTTATTGTAAGGGCAATAATGGAAAACTAACACAAATAATAGACAGTTACCCGTATCGCGGACAGAACACTTGCAATCCCAATTTAAACTCTTTACCATTGCAACCGATAAAAAACTCACATGATCCCACAGAGAGTTCAACAAGTTCTTTGCGAATGACCCTTTTATACATATAAGTAATCAACTACTATTTAATCTGGACACTGTACTTACGATTTTTAAAATTCGATAGATGGATTTTAACTAGCTTTTTATTTCATAAAAAACCCATAATATATAATTTCATGTGATTCTATGTGATTGGTATTATCGTGTTCATAACGCTTATTGTATTGGCGATAACACAAAAGACAGACGGTTACCCTGGATCGCGAGTGAGACACTTGCGATCCCAAATGAAACTCTTTACTACCGTAACTGATAAAGAAACTCATATGATCCCACATAGAGTTCCACAAGTTCTTTACGAATGACCCTCATATACTTACAAGTAATCATTACCATTTACTCTGGACAATGTACATGCGCTTTTTAAAATTCAATGGATGGACTTTAATTAGCTTTTAATTTCATTAAAAACCTAGAATTTATAATTTCATGTGATTCTATGTGGTGGAAATTATCATGTTCATAGCTCATATTGTAAGGGCAATAATAGAAAACTAACACATATGATGGACAGTTACCCCGTATCGCAGGAAGAACCCTTGCAATCCCAAGTTAAACTCTTTACCATCGTAATTGATAAAGAAACTCACATGATCCCACCGAGAGTTCAAAAGTTCTTTACCAATGACCATTATATACTTATAAGTAATCAACTACTATTTACTTTGGACACCATACTTGCGCTATTTAAAATTTGATAGCCGAATTTTAATTAGCTTTTTATTTCATAAAAAACCTAGAATATATAATTTCATGTTATTCTATGTGATGGTTATTATCGTGTTCATAACGCTTATTGTATTGGCGATAAAACAAATGACAAACTATTACCCTAGATCCAGGACGGGACATTTGCCATCCTAGGTCAAAACTCTTAACCACCGTAACAGATAAACAAATTCACATTATCCCACGTAGATTTCTTCAAGTTCTTTACAAGTGACCCTTGTGTACATAAAAGTAAAAATCTATAATTTACTCTGAAATATATGCTTCCGCTTTATAAAATTTGATGTACGGACTTTTATTAGCTTTTAATTTCAAAAACAAATCTAGAAAATATAATTTCATGCGATTCTATGTTGTGAAAATCGCCGTGTTCATTGCGCTTATTGTAAGTGTAATTATGAAATACTAATATTAATGACAGACGGTTTTCCCGTATCGCAGGACACTCGGAATCCAAAGTCAAACTCTTTACTATCGGAACTGATATTGAAACACGCACAATCCCATAAAGAGTTACTAAAGTTCATTATGAATGACCCTTCCATACTTAGAAGTAATAATCTACACATTACTCCGGACAATGAAATTGTGCTTTTTAAACTATAGTGACAGGCATCAATTAGCTTAAAATTTCATAAAAAACATAGAATATATAATTTCATGCAATTTTATGTGGTGTGTATTATCGTGTTCACAGTGCTTATTGTAAAAGCAACAATGGAATACTAAGACAAGTGACGGACAGTTACCCCGGATCAAATAAAGGAACAGTTGCAATCCCAAGTCAAACTCTTTACCTCCGTAACTGATAAAGGAAATCACATGATCCCACAGAGAGCTCAACAAGTTCTTTTCGAATGACCCTTGTATACTTATAAGTAATTATCTACCATTTACTTCGGACAATGTGCTTGCACTTTTTAAAATTTATTGGATGAATTTTAATTAGCTTTTAATTGCATAGAAAATCTAGAAGATATAATTTCATGTTATTCTATATTGTTCAAATTATGGTGTTCATAGTTCTTATTCTAAGGGTAAAAATGAAATAATAACATAAATGATTGACGATTACCCCAGATCCCGAATGGGACGCTTGAAATCCCAAGTGAAACTCTTTACCACCGTAACTGATAAAGAAACTCACATGATCCCACATAGAGTTCCACAAGTTATTTACGAATGACCCTCATATACTTATAAGTAATCATCTACCATTTACTCTGGACAATGTACATGCGCTTTTTAAAACTGAATGGACGGACTTTAATTAGCTTTTAATTTCATTGAAAACCTAGAATTTATAATTTCATGTGAATCTATGTGGTGGACATTATCATGTTCATAGCTCTTATGGTTAGGGCAATAATGGAAAACTAACACAAATGATGGACACTTACCCCAGATCGTAGACAAAACGCTTGCAATCCTAAGTTAAACTCTTCACCATTGCAACTGATAAAGAAACTCACATGATTCCACAGAGAGTTCAAAGGTTCTTTACCAATGACCATTTCATACTTATAAGTAATCGACTATTATTTACATTGGACACCGTACTTGCGCTTTTTAAAATTTGATAGTCTGATTTTAATTAGCTTTTTATTTCATAAAAAACCTAGAATATATAATTTCATGTGATTCTATGTGATGGCTATTATCGTGTTCATAACGCTTATTGTATTGGCGATAAAACAAATGACAAACTGTTACCCCAGATCCCAAACGGGACACTTGCCATCGCAGGTCAAAACTCTTAACCACCATAACAGATAAACAAATTCACATTATCCCACGTAGATTTCCTCAAGTTCTTTACGAGTGACCCTTGTGTACATATAAGTAAAAATCTATAATTTACTCTGAAATATATGCTTCCGCTTTAAAAAATTTGATGTACGGACTATTATTAGCTTTTAATTTCATCAAAAACATAGAAAACATAATTTCATGCGATTCTATGTTGTGAAAATTGTCGTGTTCATTTCACTTATTGTAAGTGTAATTATGAAATACTAATACAAATGACAGACGGTTTTCCTGTATCGCAGGACACTCGGAATCTAAAGTCCAACTCATTACTATCGGAACTGTTATCAAAACTCGCCTAATCCCATAAAGAGTTCCTAAAGTTCATTACGAATGACCCTTCCATACTTATAAGTAATAATCTACACATTACTCTGGACAGTGAACTTGTGCTTTTTAAACTATAATGGCAGACATCAATTAGCTTAAAATTTCATAAAAAACATAGAATATATAATTTCATGCAATTTTATGTGGTGTGTATTATCGTGTTCATAGTGCTTATTGTAAAACCAATAATGGAATACAAAGAAAAATGACGGACAGTTACCCCGGATCAAAGAAGGGACAGTTGCAATCCCAAGTCAAACTCTTTACCTCCGTAACTGATAAAGGAAATCACATGATCCCACGGAGAGTTCAACAAGTTCTTTTCGAATGACCCTTGTATACTTATAAGTAATTATCTATCTTTTACTTCGGACAATGTACCTGCACTTTTTATAATTTATTGGATGAATTTTAATTAGCTTTTAATTTCATAGGAAATCTAGAAGATATAATTTCATGTTATTCTATATGATTCAAATTATGGTGTTCATAGTTCTTATTATAAGGGTAAAAATAGAATAATAACATAAATGACGGACGGTTACCCCGGATCCCGAATGGGACGCTTGAAATCCCAAGTGAAACTCTTTACCACCGTAACTGATAAAGAAACTCACATGATCCCACATAGAGTTCCACAAGTTATTTACGAATGACCCTCATATACTTATAAGTAATCATCTACCATTTACTCTGGACAATGTACATGCGCTTTTTAAAATTCAATAGATGGACTTTAATTGGCTTTTAATTTCATTAAAAACCTCGAATTTATAATTTCATGTGATTCTATGTGGTGGAAATTATCATGTTCATAGCTCTTATTGTAAGGTCAATAATAGAAAACTAACACATATGATGGACAGTTACCCCGGATCGCAGGCAGAACCCTTGCAATCCCAAGTCAAACACTTTACCTCCGTAACTGATAAAGGAAATCACATGATCCCACAGAGAGCTCAACAAGTTCTTTTCGAATGACCCTTGTATACTTATAAGGAATTATCTACCATTTACTTCGGACAATGTGCTTGCACTTTTTAAAATTTATTGGATGAATTTTAATTAGCTTTTAATTTCATAGGAAATCTAGAAGATATAATTTCATGTTATTCTATATGATTCAAATTATGGTGTTCATAGTTCTTATTGTAAGGGTAAAAATAGAATAATAACATAAATGACGGACGGTTACCCCGGATCCCGAATGGGACGCTTGAAATCCCAAGTGAAACTCTTTACCACCGTAACTGATAAAGAAACTCACATGATCCTACATAGAGTTCCACAAGTTATTTACGAATGACCCTCATATACTTATAAGTAATCATCTACCATTTACTCTGGACAATGTACATGCGCTTTTTAAAATTCAATAGATGGACTTTAATTGGCTTTTAATTTCATTAAAAACCTCGAATTTATAATTTCATGTGATTCTATGTGGTGGAAATTATCATGTTCATAGCTCTTATTGTAAGGTCAATAATAGAAAACTAACACATATGATGGACAGTTACCCCGGATCGCAGGCAGAACCCTTGCAATCCCAAGTTAAACTCTTTACCATCGTAATTGATAAAGAAACTCACATGATCCCACCGAGAGTTCAAAAGTTCTTTACCAATGACCATTATATACTTATAAGTAATCAACTACTATTTACTTTGGACACCATACTTGCGCTATTTAAAATTTGATAGCCGGATTTTAATTAGCTTTTTATTTCGTAAAAAACCTAGAATATATAATTTCATGTGATTCTATGTGATGGTTATTATCGTGTTCACATCTCTTATTGTATTGGCGATAAAACAAATGACAAACTATTACCCTAGATCCCGGATGGGACATTTGCCATCCTAGGTCAAAACTCTTAACCACCGTAACAGATAAACAAATTCACATTATCCCACGTAGATTTCTTCAAGTTCTTACCGAGTGACCCTTGTGTAAATAAAAGTAAAAATCTATAATTTGCTCTGAAATATATGCTTCCGCTTTATAAAATTTGATGTACGGACTTTGATTAGCTTTTAATTTCATCAAAAACCTAGAAAATATAATTTCATGCGATTCTATGTTGTGAAAATCGCAGTGTTCATTGCGCTTATTATAAGTGTAATTATGAAATACTAATACTAATGACGGACGGTTTTCCCGTATCGCAGGACACTCGGAATCCAAAGTCAAACTCTTTACTATCGGAACTGATATTGAAACTCGCACAATCCCATAAAGAGTTATTAAAGTTCATTATGAATGACCCTTCCATACTTAGAAGTAATAATCTACACATTACTCTGGACAATGAACTTGTGCTTTTTAAACTATTGTGGCAGATATCAATTAGCTTAAAATTTCATAAAAAACATAGAATATGTAATTTCATGCAATTTTATGTGGTGTGTATTATCGTGTTCACAGTGCTTATTGTAAAAGCAATAATGGAATACTAAGACAAATGACGAACAGTTACCCCGGATCAAAGAAGGGACAGTTGCAATCCCAAGTCAAACACTTTACCTCCGTAACTGATAAAGGAAATCACATGATCCCACAGAGAGCTCAACAAGTTCTTTTCGAATGACCCTTGTATACTTATAAGGAATTATCTACCATTTACTTCGGACAATGTGCTTGCACTTTTTAAAATTTATTGGATGAATTTTAATTAGCTTTTAATTGCATAGAAAATCTAGAAGATATAATTTCATGTTATTCTATATGGTTCAAATTATGGTGTTCATTGTTCTTATTGTAAGGGTAAAAATGGAATAATAACATAAATGATGGACGGTTACCCCAGATCCCGAATGGGACGCTTGAAATCCCAAGTGAAACTCTTTACCACCGTAACTGATAAAGAAACTCACATGATCCCACATAGAGTTCCACAGTTATTTACGAATGACCCTCATATACTTATAAGTAATCATCTACCATTTACTCTGGACAATGTACATGCGCTTTTTAAAACTGAATGGACGGACTTTAATTAGCTTTTAATTTCATTGAAAACCTAGAATTTATAATTTTATGTGATTTTATGTGGTGGAAATTATCATGTTCATAGCTCTTATTGTCAGGGCAATAATGGAAAACAAACACAAATGATGGACACTTACCCCGGATCGTAGACAGAACCCTTGCAATCCCAAGTTAAACTCTTCACCCAACTGATAAAGAAACTCACATGATTCCACAGAGAGTTCTAAGGTTCTTTACCAATGACCATTTTATACTTATAAGTAATCAACTATTATTTACATTGGACACCGTACTTGCACTTTTTAAAATTTGATAGTCTGATTTTAATTAGCTTTTTATTTCATAAAAAACCTAGAATATATAATTTCATGTGATTCTATGTGATGGCTATTATCGTGTTCATAACTCTTATTGTATTGGCGATAAAGAAAATGACAAACTGTTACCCCAGATCCTAAACGGGACACTTGCCATCCCAGGTCAAAACTCTTAACCACCGTAACAGATAAACAAATTCACATTATCCCACATAGATTTCCTCAAGTTTTTTACGAGTGACCCTTGTGTACATATAAGTAAAAATCTATAATTTGCACTAAAATATATGCTTCCGCTTTAAAAAATTTGATGTGCAGACTTTTATTAGCTTTTAATTTCATCAAAAACATAGAAAATATAATTTCATGCGATTCTATGTTGTGAAAATCGCCGTGTTCATTGCGCTTATTGTAAGTGTAATTATGAAATACTAATACTAATGACAGACGGTTTTCCCGTATCGCAAGATACTCGGAATCTAAAGTCAAACTCTTTGCTATCGGAACTGATATTGAAACTCGCATATTCCCATAAAGAGTTACTAAAGTTCATTATGAATGACCTATCCATACTTAGAAGTAATACTCTACACATTACTCTGGACAATGAACTTGTGTTTTTTAAACTATAGTGGCAGACATCAATTAGCTTAAAATTTCATAAAAAACATAGAATATATAATTTCATGCAATTTTATGTGGTGTGTATTATCGTGTTCACAGTGCTTATTGTAAAACCAATAATGGAATACAAAGACAAATGACGGACAGTTACCCCGGATCAAAGAAGGGACAGTTGCAATCCCAAGTCAAACTCTTTACCTCCGTAACTGATAAAGGAAATCACATGATCCCACGGAGAGTTCAACAAGTTCTTTTCGAATGACCCTTGTATACTTATAAGTAATTATCTATCTTTTACTCCGGACAATGTACCTGCACTTTTTATAATTTATTGGATGAATTTTAATTAGCTTTTAATTTCATAGGAAATCTAGAAGATATAATTTCATGTTATTCTAGATGGTTCAAATTATCGTGTTCATAGTGCTTATCGTAAGGTGTGAATGGAATAACAACATAAATGACGGACGGTTACCCAGGATCCTGAATGGGACACTTGGAATCCAAAGTCAAACTCTTTACCACCATAACTGATAAAGAAACTCACATGATCCCACATAGAGTTCCACAAGTTCTTTACGAATGACCATCGTATACTTATAAGTAATCATCTACCATTTACTCTGGACAATGTACATTCGTTTTTAAAAATTCAATGGATGGACTTTAATTAGCTTTTAATTTCATTAAAAACCTAGAATTTATAATTTCATGTGATTTTATGTGGTGGAAATTATCATGTTCATTGCTCTTATTGTAAGGGCAATAATGGGAAACTAACACATATGATGGACAGTTACCCCGGATCGCAGGCAGAACCCTTGCAATCCCAAGTTAAACTCTTTACCATAGCAACTGATAAAGAAACTCACATGATCCCACAGAGAGTTCCAAAGTTCTTTACCAATGACCACTTGATACTTATAAATAATCAACTACTATATACTTTGGACACCGTACTTGTGCTTTTTGAAAATTTGATAGACGAATTTTAATTAGCTTTTAATTTCATAAAAAACCTAGAATATATATTTTCATGTGATTCTATGTGATGGGTATTATCGTGTTCGTAACGCTTATTGTATTGGCGATAACACAAATGACGAACAGTTACCCAGGATCCCGGACGGGACACTTGCCATCCCAAGTCAAAACTCTTAACATCCGTAACTGATAAAAAAAATTCACATAATCCCACGTAGATTTCCTAAAGTTCTTTATGAGTGACCCTTGTATACATATAAGTAATCATCTATAGTTTACTCTGGAATATATGCTTGCGCTTTTTAAAATTTGATGTACGGACTTTCATTAGCTTTTAATTTCGTCAAAAACCTGGAAAATATAATTTCATACGATGCTATGTTGTGAAAATCATTATGTTCATTGCGCTTATTGTAAGTGTAATAATGGAATAATAACACAATTGACAGACGGTTTTTCTTTATCGCAGATGGGACGATTGGAGTCCCAAGTCAAACTCTTTACTATCAGAATTGATATTGAAACTCGCATAATCCCATAGAGAGTTCCTAAAGTTCATTATGAATGACCCTTCCATACTTATAAGTAATAATCTACACATTACTCTGGACAATGAAGTTGTGCTTTTTAAACTATAGTGGCAGCATCAATTAGCTTAAAATTTCATAAAAACCATAGAATATATAATTTCATGCAATTCTATGTGGAGGGTATTATCGCGTTAATAGTGCTTATTGTAAAGGCAATAATGGAATACTAAGACAAATGGCGGACAGTTACCCGGATCAAAGAAGGGACACTTGCAATCCCAAGTCAAACTCTTTACCTTCGTAACTGATAAAGGAAATCACATGATCCCACAGAGAGTTCAACAAGTTCTTTTCGAATGACCCTGTATACTTATAAGTAATTATCTACCATTTACTCTGGACAATGTACATGCACATTTTAAAATTTATTGAATGAATTTTAATTAGCTTTTAATTTCATAGAAAACCTGGAAGATATAATTTCATGTGATTCTAGATGATTCAAATTATGGTGTTCATAGTGCTTATCGTTAGGGTGCGAATGGAATAACAACATAATTCACGGACGGTTACCCAGGATCCTGAATGGGACACTTGGAATCCAAAGTCAAACTCTTTACCACCGTAACTGATAAAGAAACTCACATGATCCCACATAGAGTTCCACAAGTTCTTTACGAATGACCCTCGTATACTTGTAAGTAATCACTACAAATTATTCTGGACAATGTACATTCGCTTTTTAAAATTCAATGGATGGACTTTAATTAGCTTTAAATTTCATTAAAAACCTAGAATTTATAATTTCATGTGATTCTATGTGGTGAAAATTATCATGTTCGTAGCTCTTATTGTAAGGGCAATAATGGGAAACTAACACAAATGATGGATAGTTACCCCGGATCTCAGACAGAACCCTTGCAATCCCAAGTTAAACTCTTTACCATCGCAACTGATAAAGAAACTCACATGATCCCACAGAGAGTTCCAAAGTTCTTTACCAATGACCACTTTATACTTATAAATAATCAACTACTATATACTTTGGACACCGTACTTGTGCTTTCTAAAAATTTGATAGACGAATTTTAATTAGCTTTTAATTTCATAAAAAACGTAGAATATATAATTTCATGTGATTCTGTGTGATGGGTATTATCGTGTTCATAACGCTTATTGTATTGGCGATAACACAAATGACGAACAGTTACCCAGGATCCCGGACGGGACACTTGCCATCCCAAGTCAAAACTCTTAACATCCGTAACTGATAAAAAAAATTCACATAATCCCACGTAGATTTCCTAAAGTTCTTTATGAGTGACCCTTGTATACATATAAGTAATCATCTATAGTTTACTCTGGAATATATGCTTGCGCTTTTTAAAATTTGATGTACGGACTTTCATTAGCTTTTAATTTCGTCAAAAACCTGGAAAATATAATTTCATGCGATTCTATGTTGTGAAAATCATTATGTTCATTGCGCTTATTGTAAGTGTAATAATGGAATACTAACACAAATGACAGACGATTTTTCTTTATCGCAGATGGGACGATTGGAGTCCCAAGTCAAACTCTTTACTATCAGAATTGATATTGAAACTCGCATAATCCCATAGAGAGTTCCTAAAGTTCATTATGAATGACCCTTCCATACTTATAAGTAATAATCTACACATTACTCTGGACAATGAAGTTGTGCTTTTTAAACTATAGTGGCAGACATCAATTAGCTTAAAATTTCATAAAAACCATAGAATATATAATTTCATGCAATTCTATGTGGTGGGTATTATCGCGTTAATAGTGCTTATTGTAAAGGCAATAATGGAATACTAAGACAAATGGCGGACAGTTACCCGGATCAAAGAAGGGACACTTGCAATCCCAAGTCAAACTCTTTACCTTCGTAACTGATAAAGGAAATCACATGATCCCACAGAGAGTTCAACAAGTTCTTTTCGAATGACCCTGTATACTTATAAGTAATTATCTACCATTTACTCTGGACAATGTACATGCACATTTTAAAATTTATTGAATGAATTTTAATTAGCTTTTAATTTCATAGAAAACCTGGAAGATATAATTTCATGTGATTCTAGATGATTCGAATTATGGTGTTCATAGTGCTTATCGTTAGGGTGCGAATGGAATAACAACATAATTGACGGACGGTTACCCAGGATCCTGAATGGGACACTTGGAATCCAAAGTCAAACTCTTTACCACCGTAACTGATAAAGAAACTCACATGATCCCACATAGAGTTCCACAAGTTCTTTACGAATGACCCTCGTATACTTGTAAGTAATCACTACAAATTAGTCTGGACAATGTACATTCGCTTTTTAAAATTCAATGGATGGACTTTAATTAGCTTTAAATTTCATTAAAAACCTCGAATTTATAATTTCATGTGATTCTATGTGGTGAAAATTATCATGTTCGTAGCTCTTATTGTAAGGGCAATAATGGGAAACTAACACAAATGATGGATAGTTACCCCAGATCTCAGACAGAACCCTTGCAATCCCAAGTTAAACTCTTTACCATTGCAATTGATAAAGAAACTCACATGATCCCACAGAGAGTTCCAAAGTTCTTTACCAATGACCATTTTACACTTATAAGTAATCAACTACTATTTACTTTGGACACCGTACTTGCGCTTTTTAAAACTTTATAGACGAATTTTAATTAGCTTTTAATTTCATAAAAAACGTAGAATATATAATTTCATGTGATTCTATGTGATGGGTATTATTGTGTTCATAACTCTTATTGTATTAGCGATAACACAAATGACGAACAGTTACCCAGGATCCCGGACGGGACACTTGCCATCCCAAGTCAAAACTCTTAACATCCATAACTAATAAAAAAATCACATAATACCACGTTGATTCCCTAAAGTTCTTTATGAGTGATCCTTGTATACATATAAGTAATCATCTATAGTTTACTAGGGAATATTTGCTTGCGCTTTTTAAAATTTGATGTACGTACTTTCATTAGCTTTTAATTTCATCAAAAACCTGAAAAATATAATATCATGCGATTCTACATTGTGAAAATCATCGTGTTCATTGCGCTTATTGTAAGTGTAATAATGGAATACTAACACAAATGAAAGACGGTTTATCCGTATCGCAGACGGGACGATTGGAATCCCAAGTCAAACTCTTTACTATCAGAACTGATATTGAAACTCGCATAATCCCATAGAGAGTTCCTAAAGTTCATTACGAATGACCCATCCATACTTATAAGTAATAATCTACACATTACTCTGGACAATGAACTAGTGCTTTTTCAACTATAGTGGTAGACATCAATTAGCTTAAAATTTCATAAAAACATAGAATATATAATTTCATGAAATTCTATGTGGTGGGTATTATCGTGTTCATAGTGCTTATTGTAAGGGCAATAATGGAATAGTAAGACAAATGGCGGACAGTTACCCCGGATCAAAGAAGGGACACTGCAATCCCAAGTCAAATTTTACCTCCGTAGCTGATAAAGGAAATCACATGATCCCACAGACAGTTTAACAAGTTCTTTTCGAATGACCCTTTTATACTTATAAGTAATTATCTACCATTTACTCTGGACAATGTACTTGCACTTTTTAAAATTTATTGGATGAATTTAATTAGCTTTTAATTTCAAAGAAAACTTAGAAGATATAATTTCATGCAATTCTATATGATTCAAATCATGGTTTTCGTAGCACTTATTGTAAGGTTAAGAATGGAATAATAACATAAATGACGGACAGTTACCTCAGATCGCAAATGGGACTCTCGGAATCCCAAGTTAAACTCTTAACCACCGTAACTGATGAAGAAAATCACATGATCCCACAGAGAGTTCAGCAAGTTCTTTTCGAATGACCCTTGTATACTTATAAGTAATTCTCTACCATTTACTCTGGACAATGTACTTGTACTTTTTAGAATTTGATGGATGAATTTTAGTTAACTTTTAATTGCAAAGAAAACCTAGAAGTTATAATTTTATACGATTCTTTATTATTCAAATTATAGTTTTCATAGCGCTTATTATAAGGGTATGAATGGAATAACAACACAACTGACAGACTGTTACCCCGGATCGCGAACGAGAAACTTGCAATCCCAAGTCAAAAATCTTTACCATCATATCTGATAAAGAAATTCACATAATCCCATGTAGATTTCCTCAAGTTCATTATGAATGACCCTTGTATACATATAAGTTATCATCTATAATATACTTGCAATGCCATGTCAAACTCTTTACCATCGCAACTGATAAACAAACTCACATGATCCCACATAGAGTTCAACAAGTTCTTTACAAATGACCCTTTTATACTTGTAAGTAATCAACTAATATTTACTCTGGACACCGTACTTACACTTTTTAAATTTTGATGGATGGATTTTAATTTCATAAAAAAACCTAGAACATATAATTTCACACGATTCTATATGATTCAAATTATGGTGTTCATAGAGCTTATTGTAAAGGTAAGAATGTAATCATAACATAAATGATGGACGGTTACCACGGACCCCAAATGGGACACTAGTAATCCCAAGTCAAACTCTTTACCACCGTAACTGATAAAGAAACTAACATGATCCCACATAGAGTTCCACAAGTTCTTTAAGAATGACCCTCGTATACTTATAAGTAGTCATCTACCATTTACTCTGGATGATGTACTTGCGCTTTTTAAAATTCAATGGACGGACTTTAATTTGATTTTAATTTCATTTAAAACCAAGAATTTATAATTTCATGATAATTCTATGTGGTGGAAATTATCGTGCTCATAGCGCTTATTGTAAGTGAAATAATGGAAAACTAACACAAATGATGGATGTTTACCCCAGATCGCAGACAGAACACTTGCAATCCCAAGTCAAACTCTTTTACCATTGTAACTGATAAAGAAACTCACATGATCCCACAGAGAGTTCAACAAGTTCTTTATGAATGACCCTTTTATACTTATAAGTAATCAACTACTATAGACTCTGGACAATGTACATGCGCTTTTTAAAATTTGATGGATGGATTTTAATTAGCTTTTAATTTCATAAAAAACATAGATATATAATTTCATCCGATTCTATGTGGTGGGTATTATTGTGTTCATAACAATTATTTTATTGGCGATAATGGAATACTAAGACAAATGACAGACAATTTCCCTGGATCGCGGCCGGGACACTTGCAATCCTAAATCAAAACTCTTTACCACCGTATCTGATAAAGAAATGGCCATAATCCCAAGTAGATTTCCTCAAGTTTTTACGAATGACCCTCGTATACATATAAGTAATAATCTATAATTTACTCTGGAAAATATACTTGCGCTTTTCAAAATTTAATGTTGGACTTTTATTAGCTATAAATTTTATCAAAACCTAGAATATAAATTTCATGCGATTCTATGTTGTGAAAATTATTGTATTCATTGCCCTTATTGTAACTGTAATAATGGAATACTAACAAAAATGACAAACGCTTTCCCCATATCGCAGACGGGACCCTTGGAATCCCAAGTCAAACTCTTTCCTACCGAAACTAATATGAAACTCGCATAATCCCACAGAGAGTTCCTTAAGTTCTTTACTCTAGACAATGTACTTGTGCTCTTTAAAAATTAGTAGACATACTTCAATTGGCTTTAAATTTCATAGAAATCCTAGAATATACAATTTCTTACAATTCTATGTGGTGGGTATTATCGTGTGCATACCGCTTATGAAAGGGAAAAAAGGGAATACTAAGATAAATGATGGACAGTTACCCCAGATCCCGGATGGGACACTTGCAATCCCAAGTCAAACTCTTTACCACTGTAACTGATAAAGAAAATCACAAGATCCCACCGAGAGTTTAACAAGTTTTTTTTCGAATGACCCTTGTATACATATAAGTAATCATCTATAATTTACTCTAGAAAATATACTTGTACTTTTTAAAATTTTTTGTATGGCCTTTTATTAGCTTTTAATTTCATTAAAAAACCTAGAATATATAATATCATACGATTCTATTTGGTGGGTATTATCATGTTCATAATGCTTATTGTATTGGCAATAATGGAATACTAAGACAAATGATAGACAGTTACCCCGGATCGCGGATAGGACACTTGCATTCCCAAGTCAAAACTCTTTACCACCATAACTGATAAAGAAAATTCACATAATCCCACATGGATTTCCTCAAGTTCTTTGCGAATGACCCAATTATACATATAAGTAATCATCTATAATTTACTCTAGAAAATATACTTGCGCTTTTTAAAATTTGATATACGGGCTTTTACTAGTCTTTAATTTCATCAAAAACCTAGAATATATAATTTAATGCGGTTCTGTGTTGTGAAAATTATCATGATCATTGCGCATATTGTAAGTGTCGTAATGGAATACAAACAAAATTGACGGACGATTTCCGCGTATTCCAGACGAGACACTTGGAATCCCAAGTCTAACTCTTTACTACTAGAACTGATAATGAAACTCGCATAATCCCACAGAGAGTTCCTTAAGTTCTTTACGAATGACCCTTCTATACTTAAAAAGTAATAATTACACATTACTCTAGACAATGTACTTGTGTTTTTTAAAAATTTGTGGACAGACTTCAATTAGCTTTAAATTTAATAAAAAAACCAAGAACATAAAATTTCATGCAATTCTATGTGGAGGGTATTATCGGGTTCATACGCTTATTGTAAGGGCAATAATTGAATACCAAGACAAATGACGGACAGTTACCTCGGATCACGGAAGGGACACTTGCAATCCCAAGTCAAACACTTTACCTCCGTAACTAATAAAGGAAATTACGTGATCCCACAGAGTGTTCAACAAGTTCTTTTCGAATGACCCTTGTATACTTATAAGTAATTATCTACCATTTACTTTTGACAATGTACTTGCACTTTTTAAAATTTGATGGAGTAATTTTAATTAGCTTTTAATTTCAAAGAAAACCTAGAAGATATAATTTCATACGATTCTATATGATTCAAATTATGTTTTTCACAACGCTTATTGTAAAGGTAAAATGGAATAATAACATAAATGACGGACGGTTACCCCGGATCGCGAATAGGACACTTGGAATCCCAAGTCAAACTCTTTACCACTGTAACTGATAATGAAAATCAGATAATCCCACACAGGGTTCCACAAGTTCTTAACAAGTGACCCTCGTATAATTATAAGTAATTATTTACCATGTACTCTAGACAATGTACTTGCACTTTTTTAAATTCAATGGATGGACTTTAATTAGCTTTTAAATTAATTAAAAACCTGGAATTTATAACTTCATACGATTCTATGTGGTGGAAATAATCGTGTTCATAGCACTTATTGTAAGGGCAATGATGGAAAACTAACACAAAAGATGGACGGTTACCCCGGATCGTATGCAGAACACTTGCAATCCCATGTCAAACTCTTTACCATCGTAACTGATAAAGAAACTCAGATGATCCCACAGAGAGTTTGACAAGTTCTTTACGAATAACCGTTTTATACTCGTAAGTAATCAACTAATATTTACTCTGGACACCGTACTTGCCCTTTTTAAATTTTGATGGATGGATTTTAATTAGCTTTTAATTTCATAAAAAACCTAGAATATATAATTTCATTTTATTTTATGTGGTTGGTATTCTCGTGTTAATAACGCTTGTTGTATTGGCAATATGGAATCCTAAGACAAATGACAGACAGTTACCCTAGATCGCAAACTGGATATTTGCAATCCCAAGTCAAAACTCTTTACCACCGTAAGTGAGAAATAAGTTCACATAATCCCACGTAGATTTCCTCATGTTCTTTGGAAATGACCCTTTTATGCAGATAAGTAATCATCTTTAATTTACTCTAGAAAATATACTTGTACTTTTTAAAATTTGTTGTACGGCCTTTTATTAGCTCTTAATTTCATAAAAAAAACCTAGAATATATAATATCATACCATTCTATTTGGTGGGTATTATTGTGTTCATAACTCTTATTGTATTAGCAATAATGGAATACTAAGACAAATGACAGACAATTACCCCGGATCGCGGATAGGACACTTGCAATCCCAAGTCAAAACTCTTTACCACCGTGACTGATAAAGAAATTCACATAATCCCACGTAGATTTCCTCAAGTTCTTTGCGAATGACCCTAGTATACATATAAGTAATCCTCTATAATTTACTCTAGAAAATATACTTGCAATTTTTGAAATTTGGTGTACGGGCTTTTACTAGTCTTTAATTTCATCAAAAACCTAGAATATCTAATTTAATGCGGTTCTGTGTTGTGAAAATTATCATGATCATTGCGCATATTGTAAGTGTCGTAATGGAATACAAACAAAATTGACGGACGATTTCCGCGTATTCCAGACGAGACACTTGGAATCCCAAGTCTAACTCTTTACTACTAGAACTGATAATGAAACTCGCATAATCCCACAGAGAGTTCCTTAAGTTCTTTACGAATGACCCTTCTATACTTAAAAAGTAATAATTACACATTACTCTAGACAATGTACTTGTGTTTTTTAAAAATTTGTGGACAGACTTCAATTAGCTTTAAATTTAATAAAAAAACCAAGAACATAAAATTTCATGCAATTCTATGTGGAGGGTATTATCGGGTTCATACGCTTATTGTAAGGGCAATAATTGAATACCAAGACAAATGACGGACAGTTACCTCGGATCACGGAAGGGACACTTGCAATCCCAAGTCAAACACTTTACCTCCGTAACTAATAAAGGAAATTACGTGATCCCACAGAGTGTTCAACAAGTTCTTTTCGAATGACCCTTGTATACTTATAAGTAATTATCTACCATTTACTTTTGACAATGTACTTGCACTTTTTAAAATTTGATGGAGTAATTTTAATTAGCTTTTAATTTCAAAGAAAACCTAGAAGATATAATTTCATACGATTCTATATGATTCAAATTATGTTTTTCACAACGCTTATTGTAAAGGTAAAATGGAATAATAACATAAATGACGGACGGTTACCCCGGATCGCGAATAGGACACTTGGAATCCCAAGTCAAACTCTTTACCACTGTAACTGATAATGAAAATCAGATAATCCCACACAGGGTTCCACAAGTTCTTAACAAGTGACCCTCGTATAATTATAAGTAATTATTTACCATGTACTCTAGACAATGTACTTGCACTTTTTTAAATTCAATGGATGGACTTTAATTAGCTTTTAAATTAATTAAAAACCTGGAATTTATAACTTCATACGATTCTATGTGGTGGAAATAATCGTGTTCATAGCACTTATTGTAAGGGCAATGATGGAAAACTAACACAAAAGATGGACGGTTACCCCGGATCGTATGCAGAACACTTGCAATCCCATGTCAAACTCTTTACCATCGTAACTGATAAAGAAACTCAGATGATCCCACAGAGAGTTTGACAAGTTCTTTACGAATAACCGTTTTATACTCGTAAGTAATCAACTAATATTTACTCTGGACACCGTACTTGCCCTTTTTAAATTTTGAAGGATGGATTTTAATTAGCTTTTAATTTCATAAAAGACCTAGAATATATAATTTCATTTTATTTTATGTGGTTGGTATTCTCGTGTTAATAACGCTTGTTGTATTGGCAATATGGAATCCTAAGACAAATGACAGACAGTTACCCTAGATCGCAAACTGGATATTTGCAATCCCAAGTCAAAACTCTTTACCACCGTAAGTGAGAAATAAGTTCACATAATCCCACGTAGATTTCCTCATGTTCTTTGGAAATGACCCTTTTATGCAGATAAGTAATCATCTTTAATTTACTCTAGAAAATATACTTGTACTTTTTAAAATTTGTTGTACGGCCTTTTATTAGCTCTTAATTTCATAAAAAAAACCTAGAATATATAATATCATACCATTCTATTTGGTGGGTATTATTGTGTTCATAACTCTTATTGTATTAGCAATAATGGAATACTAAGACAAATGACAGACAATTACCCCGGATCGCGGATAGGACACTTGCAATCCCAAGTCAAAACTCTTTACCACCGTGACTGATAAAGAAATTCACATAATCCCACGTAGATTTCCTCAAGTTCTTTGCGAATGACCCTAGTATACATATAAGTAATCCTCTATAATTTACTCTAGAAAATATACTTGCAATTTTTGAAATTTGGTGTACGGGCTTTTACTAGTCTTTAATTTCATCAAAAACCTAGAATATATAATTTAATGCGGTTCTGTGTTGTGAAAATTATCATGATCATTGCGCATATTGTAAGTGTCGTAATGGAATACAAACAAAATTGACGGACGATTTCCGCGTATTCCAGACGAGACACTTGGAATCCCAAGTCTAACTCTTTACTACTAGAACTGATAATGAAACTCGCATAATCCCACAGAGAGTTCCTTAAGTTCTTTACGAATGACCCTTCTATACTTAAAAAGTAATAATTACACATTACTCTAGACAATGTACTTGTGTTTTTTAAAAATTTGTGGACAGACTTCAATTAGCTTTAAATTTAATAAAAAAACCAAGAACATAAAATTTCATGCAATTCTATGTGGAGGGTATTATCGGGTTCATACGCTTATTGTAAGGGCAATAATTGAATACCAAGACAAATGACGGACAGTTACCTCGGATCACGGAAGGGACACTTGCAATCCCAAGTCAAACACTTTACCTCCGTAACTAATAAAGGAAATTACGTGATCCCACAGAGTGTTCAACAAGTTCTTTTCGAATGACCCTTGTATACTTATAAGTAATTATCTACCATTTACTTTTGACAATGTACTTGCACTTTTTAAAATTTGATGGAGTAATTTTAATTAGCTTTTAATTTCAAAGAAAACCTAGAAGATATAATTTCATACGATTCTATATGATTCAAATTATGTTTTTCACAACGCTTATTGTAAAGGTAAAATGGAATAATAACATAAATGACGGACGGTTACCCCGGATCGCGAATAGGACACTTGGAATCCCAAGTCAAACTCTTTACCACTGTAACTGATAATGAAAATCAGATAATCCCACACAGGGTTCCACAAGTTCTTAACAAGTGACCCTCGTATAATTATAAGTAATTATTTACCATGTACTCTAGACAATGTACTTGCACTTTTTTAAATTCAATGGATGGACTTTAATTAGCTTTTAAATTAATTAAAAACCTGGAATTTATAACTTCATACGATTCTATGTGGTGGAAATAATCGTGTTCATAGCACTTATTGTAAGGGCAATGATGGAAAACTAACACAAAAGATGGACGGTTACCCCGGATCGTATGCAGAACACTTGCAATCCCATGTCAAACTCTTTACCATCGTAACTGATAAAGAAACTCAGATGATCCCACAGAGAGTTTGACAAGTTCTTTACGAATAACCGTTTTATACTCGTAAGTAATCAACTAATATTTACTCTGGACACCGTACTTGCCCTTTTTAAATTTTGATGGATGGATTTTAATTAGCTTTTAATTTCATAAAAGACCTAGAATATATAATTTCATTTTATTTTATGTGGTTGGTATTCTCGTGTTAATAACGCTTGTTGTATTGGCAATATGGAATCCTAAGACAAATGACAGACAGTTACCCTAGATCGCAAACTGGATATTTGCAATCCCAAGTCAAAACTCTTTACCACCGTAAGTGAGAAATAAGTTCACATAATCCCACGTAGATTTCCTCATGTTCTTTGGAAATGACCCTTTTATGCAGATAAGTAATCATCTTTAATTTACTCTAGAAAATATACTTGTACTTTTTAAAATTTGTTGTACGGCCTTTTATTAGCTCTTAATTTCATAAAAAAAACCTAGAATATATAATATCATACCATTCTATTTGGTGGGTATTATTGTGTTCATAACTCTTATTGTATTAGCAATAATGGAATACTAAGACAAATGACAGACAATTACCCCGGATCGCGGATAGGACACTTGCAATCCCAAGTCAAAACTCTTTACCACCGTGACTGATAAAGAAATTCACATAATCCCACGTAGATTTCCTCAAGTTCTTTGCGAATGACCCTAGTATACATATAAGTAATCCTCTATAATTTACTCTAGAAAATATACTTGCAATTTTTGAAATTTGGTGTACGGGCTTTTACTAGTCTTTAATTTCATCAAAAACCTAGAATATATAATTTAATGCGGTTCTGTGTTGTGAAAATTATCATGATCATTGCGCATATTGTAAGTGTCGTAATGGAATACAAACAAAATTGACGGACGATTTCCGCGTATTCCAGACGAGACACTTGGAATCCCAAGTCTAACTCTTTACTACTAGAACTGATAATGAAACTCGCATAATCCCACAGAGAGTTCCTTAAGTTCTTTACGAATGACCCTTCTATACTTAAAAAGTAATAATTACACATTACTCTAGACAATGTACTTGTGTTTTTTAAAAATTTGTGGACAGACTTCAATTAGCTTTAAATTTAATAAAAAAACCAAGAACATAAAATTTCATGCAATTCTATGTGGAGGGTATTATCGGGTTCATACGCTTATTGTAAGGGCAATAATTGAATACCAAGACAAATGACGGACAGTTACCTCGGATCACGGAAGGGACACTTGCAATCCCAAGTCAAACACTTTACCTCCGTAACTAATAAAGGAAATTACGTGATCCCACAGAGTGTTCAACAAGTTCTTTTCGAATGACCCTTGTATACTTATAAGTAATTATCTACCATTTACTTTTGACAATGTACTTGCACTTTTTAAAATTTGATGGAGTAATTTTAATTAGCTTTTAATTTCAAAGAAAACCTAGAAGATATAATTTCATACGATTCTATATGATTCAAATTATGTTTTTCACAACGCTTATTGTAAAGGTAAAATGGAATAATAACATAAATGACGGACGGTTACCCCGGATCGCGAATAGGACACTTGGAATCCCAAGTCAAACTCTTTACCACTGTAACTGATAATGAAAATCAGATAATCCCACACAGGGTTCCACAAGTTCTTAACAAGTGACCCTCGTATAATTATAAGTAATTATTTACCATGTACTCTAGACAATGTACTTGCACTTTTTTAAATTCAATGGATGGACTTTAATTAGCTTTTAAATTAATTAAAAACCTGGAATTTATAACTTCATACGATTCTATGTGGTGGAAATAATCGTGTTCATAGCACTTATTGTAAGGGCAATGATGGAAAACTAACACAAAAGATGGACGGTTACCCCGGATCGTATGCAGAACACTTGCAATCCCATGTCAAACTCTTTACCATCGTAACTGATAAAGAAACTCAGATGATCCCACAGAGAGTTTGACAAGTTCTTTACGAATAACCGTTTTATACTCGTAAGTAATCAACTAATATTTACTCTGGACACCGTACTTGCCCTTTTTAAATTTTGATGGATGGATTTTAATTAGCTTTTAATTTCATAAAAGACCTAGAATATATAATTTCATTTTATTTTATGTGGTTGGTATTCTCGTGTTAATAACGCTTGTTGTATTGGCAATATGGAATCCTAAGACAAATGACAGACAGTTACCCTAGATCGCAAACTGGATATTTGCAATCCCAAGTCAAAACTCTTTACCACCGTAAGTGAGAAATAAGTTCACATAATCCCACGTAGATTTCCTCATGTTCTTTGGAAATGACCCTTTTATGCAGATAAGTAATCATCTTTAATTTACTCTAGAAAATATACTTGTACTTTTTAAAATTTGTTGTACGGCCTTTTATTAGCTCTTAATTTCATAAAAAAAACCTAGAATATATAATATCATACCATTCTATTTGGTGGGTATTATTGTGTTCATAACTCTTATTGTATTAGCAATAATGGAATACTAAGACAAATGACAGACAATTACCCCGGATCGCGGATAGGACACTTGCAATCCCAAGTCAAAACTCTTTACCACCGTGACTGATAAAGAAATTCACATAATCCCACGTAGATTTCCTCAAGTTCTTTGCGAATGACCCTAGTATACATATAAGTAATCCTCTATAATTTACTCTAGAAAATATACTTGCAATTTTTGAAATTTGGTGTACGGGCTTTTACTAGTCTTTAATTTCATCAAAAACCTAGAATATATAATTTAATGCGGTTCTGTGTTGTGAAAATTATCATGATCATTGCGCATATTGTAAGTGTCGTAATGGAATACAAACAAAATTGACGGACGATTTCCGCGTATTCCAGACGAGACACTTGGAATCCCAAGTCTAACTCTTTACTACTAGAACTGATAATGAAACTCGCATAATCCCACAGAGAGTTCCTTAAGTTCTTTACGAATGACCCTTCTATACTTAAAAAGTAATAATTACACATTACTCTAGACAATGTACTTGTGTTTTTTAAAAATTTGTGGACAGACTTCAATTAGCTTTAAATTTAATAAAAAAACCAAGAACATAAAATTTCATGCAATTCTATGTGGAGGGTATTATCGGGTTCATACGCTTATTGTAAGGGCAATAATTGAATACCAAGACAAATGACGGACAGTTACCTCGGATCACGGAAGGGACACTTGCAATCCCAAGTCAAACACTTTACCTCCGTAACTAATAAAGGAAATTACGTGATCCCACAGAGTGTTCAACAAGTTCTTTTCGAATGACCCTTGTATACTTATAAGTAATTATCTACCATTTACTTTTGACAATGTACTTGCACTTTTTAAAATTTGATGGAGTAATTTTAATTAGCTTTTAATTTCAAAGAAAACCTAGAAGATATAATTTCATACGATTCTATATGATTCAAATTATGTTTTTCACAACGCTTATTGTAAAGGTAAAATGGAATAATAACATAAATGACGGACGGTTACCCCGGATCGCGAATAGGACACTTGGAATCCCAAGTCAAACTCTTTACCACTGTAACTGATAATGAAAATCAGATAATCCCACACAGGGTTCCACAAGTTCTTAACAAGTGACCCTCGTATAATTATAAGTAATTATTTACCATGTACTCTAGACAATGTACTTGCACTTTTTTAAATTCAATGGATGGACTTTAATTAGCTTTTAAATTAATTAAAAACCTGGAATTTATAACTTCATACGATTCTATGTGGTGGAAATAATCGTGTTCATAGCACTTATTGTAAGGGCAATGATGGAAAACTAACACAAAAGATGGACGGTTACCCCGGATCGTATGCAGAACACTTGCAATCCCATGTCAAACTCTTTACCATCGTAACTGATAAAGAAACTCAGATGATCCCACAGAGAGTTTGACAAGTTCTTTACGAATAACCGTTTTATACTCGTAAGTAATCAACTAATATTTACTCTGGACACCGTACTTGCCCTTTTTAAATTTTGATGGATGGATTTTAATTAGCTTTTAATTTCATAAAAGACCTAGAATATATAATTTCATTTTATTTTATGTGGTTGGTATTCTCGTGTTAATAACGCTTGTTGTATTGGCAATATGGAATCCTAAGACAAATGACAGACAGTTACCCTAGATCGCAAACTGGATATTTGCAATCCCAAGTCAAAACTCTTTACCACCGTAAGTGAGAAATAAGTTCACATAATCCCACGTAGATTTCCTCATGTTCTTTGGAAATGACCCTTTTATGCAGATAAGTAATCATCTTTAATTTACTCTAGAAAATATACTTGTACTTTTTAAAATTTGTTGTACGGCCTTTTATTAGCTCTTAATTTCATAAAAAAAACCTAGAATATATAATATCATACCATTCTATTTGGTGGGTATTATTGTGTTCATAACTCTTATTGTATTAGCAATAATGGAATACTAAGACAAATGACAGACAATTACCCCGGATCGCGGATAGGACACTTGCAATCCCAAGTCAAAACTCTTTACCACCGTGACTGATAAAGAAATTCACATAATCCCACGTAGATTTCCTCAAGTTCTTTGCGAATGACCCTAGTATACATATAAGTAATCCTCTATAATTTACTCTAGAAAATATACTTGCAATTTTTAAAATTTGGTGTACGGGCTTTTACTAGTCTTTAATTTCATCAAAAACCTAGAATATATAATTTAATGCGGTTCTGTGTTGTGAAAATTATCATGATCATTGCGCATATTGTAAGTGTCGTAATGGAATACAAACAAAATTGACGGACGATTTCCGCGTATTCCAGACGAGACACTTGGAATCCCAAGTCTAACTCTTTACTACTAGAACTGATAATGAAACTCGCATAATCCCACAGAGAGTTCCTTAAGTTCTTTACGAATGACCCTTCTATACTTAAAAAGTAATAATTACACATTACTCTAGACAATGTACTTGTGTTTTTTAAAAATTTGTGGACAGACTTCAATTAGCTTTAAATTTAATAAAAAAACCAAGAACATAAAATTTCATGCAATTCTATGTGGAGGGTATTATCGGGTTCATACGCTTATTGTAAGGGCAATAATTGAATACCAAGACAAATGACGGACAGTTACCTCGGATCACGGAAGGGACACTTGCAATCCCAAGTCAAACACTTTACCTCCGTAACTAATAAAGGAAATTACGTGATCCCACAGAGTGTTCAACAAGTTCTTTTCGAATGACCCTTGTATACTTATAAGTAATTATCTACCATTTACTTTTGACAATGTACTTGCACTTTTTAAAATTTGATGGAGTAATTTTAATTAGCTTTTAATTTCAAAGAAAACCTAGAAGATATAATTTCATACGATTCTATATGATTCAAATTATGTTTTTCACAACGCTTATTGTAAAGGTAAAATGGAATAATAACATAAATGACGGACGGTTACCCCGGATCGCGAATAGGACACTTGGAATCCCAAGTCAAACTCTTTACCACTGTAACTGATAATGAAAATCAGATAATCCCACACAGGGTTCCACAAGTTCTTAACAAGTGACCCTCGTATAATTATAAGTAATTATTTACCATGTACTCTAGACAATGTACTTGCACTTTTTTAAATTCAATGGATGGACTTTAATTAGCTTTTAAATTAATTAAAAACCTGGAATTTATAACTTCATACGATTCTATGTGGTGGAAATAATCGTGTTCATAGCACTTATTGTATGGGCAATGATGGAAAACTAACACAAAAGATGGACGGTTACCCCGGATCGTATGCAGAACACTTGCAATCCCATGTCAAACTCTTTACCATCGTAACTGATAAAGAAACTCAGATGATCCCACAGAGAGTTTGACAAGTTCTTTACGAATAACCGTTTTATACTCGTAAGTAATCAACTAATATTTACTCTGGACACCGTACTTGCCCTTTTTAAATTTTGATGGATGGATTTTAATTAGCTTTTAATTTCATAAAAGACCTAGAATATATAATTTCATTTTATTTTATGTGGTTGGTATTCTCGTGTTAATAACGCTTGTTGTATTGGCAATATGGAATCCTAAGACAAATGACAGACAGTTACCCTAGATCGCAAACTGGATATTTGCAATCCCAAGTCAAAACTCTTTACCACCGTAAGTGAGAAATAAGTTCACATAATCCCACGTAGATTTCCTCATGTTCTTTGGAAATGACCCTTTTATGCAGATAAGTAATCATCTTTAATTTACTCTAGAAAATATACTTGTACTTTTTAAAATTTGTTGTACGGCCTTTTATTAGCTCTTAATTTCATAAAAAAAACCTAGAATATATAATATCATACCATTCTATTTGGTGGGTATTATTGTGTTCATAACTCTTATTGTATTAGCAATAATGGAATACTAAGACAAATGACAGACAATTACCCCGGATCGCGGATAGGACACTTGCAATCCCAAGTCAAAACTCTTTACCACCGTGACTGATAAAGAAATTCACATAATCCCACGTAGATTTCCTCAAGTTCTTTGCGAATGACCCTAGTATACATATAAGTAATCCTCTATAATTTACTCTAGAAAATATACTTGCAATTTTTAAAATTTGGTGTACGGGCTTTTATTAGTTTTTAATTTCAGCAAAAACCTAGAATATATAATTTCATGCGGTTCTGTGTTGTGAAAATTATCATGATCATTGCGCATATTGTAAGTGTAATAATGGAATACAAACCCAAATGATGGACGGTTTCCGCGTATCCCAGACGAGACACTTGGAATCCCAAGTCTAACTCTTTACTACTAGAATTGATAATGAAACTCGCATAATCCCACAGAGAGTTCCATAAGTTCTTTATGAATGACCTTTCTATAATCAAAAGTAATAATCTACACATTAATCTAGACAATGTACTTGTGCTTTTTAAAAGTTTTTGGACAGACTTCAATTAGCATTAAATTTAATAAAAAAACCTAGAACATAAAATTTCATGCAATTCTATGTGGTGGGTATTATTGTGTTCATACGCTTATTGTAAGGGCAATAATGGAATACTAAGACAAATGACAGACAGTTACCCCGGATCGCGGATGGGACACTTGGAATCCCAAATCTAACTCTTTACCACCATGACTGATAAAGAAAATCACATGATACCACAGAGAGTTCAACAAGTTTTTTTCGAATGAGCCTTGTATACTTATAAGTAATTATCTTCCATTTACTCTGGACAATGTACTTGCAATTTTTAAAATGTGATTGATAAATTTTAATTAGCTTTTAATTTCATAGAAAACCTAGATGATATAATTTCATACGATTCTATATGATTCAAATTATGGTGTTCATAGCACTTATTGTAAGGGTAATAATGGAATAATAACATAGTTTTTCAACTAAAAGAAAAAGGAAAGTTTTGGATGCAAAAATCAAGAACTAATTGGATTGAACTTAGAGATGACAATACATAGTTTTTCCACAAAACTGTAGTAGAAAAAAACAGCAGGCTTTATATATCTAAAATTAAAAACAGGCTAGGTCAATGGCTTAACAATCACCAAGAAATCCAAGATGAAGTTATTTCCTACTACCCGGAACTTTTATTTGAACCAAATCTCCCAGCTAACAACACATACTACCCATATTTTCTTAGCCAAATAGCTACCATAATCTCTGAGCATGATAATTTTTTTATCTAAACCAGTTTCAGAGGAAGAACTTAGACTAGTTGTTATGAGTCTCAATAAAAATAGTAGCCCTGGTCCTGAAGGCTACTCATGTAAATTATACACCAAATGCTGGGATTTCTTCAACGAGGATCTGATATCTACAGTCAATGAATTTCTCTTAGGCACTAACATGCCAAGAGGGATTACTAGTACTTGGATAGCTTTAATACCAAAAAAACCAACCCCTGCCTCTTTTGATGATTACAGACCAATCAGTCTTTCAAATATAGCTAATAAGATATGCTCTAAGGTGCTAATGGATAGGCTCAAACCATATATGGAGGAATTGATATCACCATAATCTCTGGACAGTGTACTTGTGCTTTTTAAAAATTAGTGGACAAACTTCAATTAGCTTTAAATTTCACAAAAATCCTAGAATATGTAAATTCATGCAATTCTATGTGGTGGGTATTATCGTTTTCATAGCGCTTATTGTAAGGGTCATAATGGAATACTAAGACAAGTGACGGACAGTTATCCCGGATAGCGGATGAGACACTTGTAATCCCAATTCAAAACTCTTTACAATAGTAACTGATAATGAAATTCAGATAATCCCGCGTAGATTTCCTCCATTTCTTTACGAATGGACCTTGTATACATATAAGTAATCATCTATAATTTACTCTGGAAAATTTACTTGCACTTTTAAAAATTTGTTGTACGAAATTTTATTAGCTATTAATTGCATCAAAAACCAAGAAAATATAATATCATGCGATTCTATGTGGTGGGTATTATCGTGTTCATGAAGCTTATTGTTTTGGAGATAATGGAATACTGAGAGAAATGACTGAGAGTGTATAGATATAAGTAATCATCCATAATTTACTCTGGAAAATATACTTAAGTTTTTAAAATTTGATGTACAGACTTTTATTAGCTGTTAATTGCGTCAAAAACCAAGAAAATATAGTATCATGCGATTCTATGTGGTGGGTATTATCGTGTTCATGAAGCTTATTGTTTTGGAGATAATGGAATACTGAGACAAATGACAGAGAGTGTATAGATATAAGTAATCATCCATAATTTACTCTGGAAAATATACTTGAGCTTTTTAAAATTTGATGTACAGACTTTTATTAGCTATTAATTGCATCAAAAACCAAGAAAATATAATATCATGTGATTCTATGTGGTGGGTATTATCGTGTTCATGAAGCTTATTGTTTTGGAGATAATGGAATACTAAGACAAATGACAGAGAGTGTATAGATATAAGTAATCATCCGTAATTTACTCTGGAAAATATACTTGAGCTTTTTAAAATTTGATGTACTGGCTTTTATTAGCTATTAATTGCATCAAAAACCTCGAAAATATAATATCATGCGATTCTATGTGGTGGGTATTATCGTGTTCATGAAGCTTATTGTTTTGGAGATAATGGAATACTGAGACAAATGACAGAGAGTGTATAGGTATAAGTAATCATCTATAATTTACTCTGGAAAATATACTTGAGCTTTTTAAAATTTGATGTACTGACTTTTATTAGCTATTATTTGCATCAAAAACCTCGAAAATATAATATCATGCGATTCTATGTTGTGGGTATTATCGTGTTCATGAAGCTTATTGTTTTGGAGATAATGGAATACTGAGACAAATGACAGAGAGTGTATAGGTATAAGTAATCATCTATAATTTACTCTGGAAAATATACTTGAGTTTTTTAAAATTTGATGTACGGACTTTTATTAGCTATTAATTGCATCAAAAACCAAGAAAATATAATATCATGCGATTCTATGTGGTGGATATTATCGTCTTTATGAAGCTTATTGTTTTGGAGATAATGGAATACTGAGACAAATGACAGAGAGTGTATAGATATAAGTAATCATCCATAATTTACTCTGGAAAATATACTTGAGTTTTTTAAAATTTGATGTACAGACTTTTATTAGCTGTTAATTGCATCAAAAACCAAGAAAATATAGTATCATGCGATTCTATGTGGTGGATACTATCGTGTTCATGAAGCTTATTATTTTCGAGATAATGGAATACTGAGACAAATGACAGAGAGTGTATTGATATAAGTAATCATCTATAAATTACTCAGGAAAATATACTTGTACTATTTAAAATTTGATGTACGGACTTTTATTAGCTATTAATTGCATCAAAAACCTAGAAAACATAATATCATGTGATTCTATGTGGTGGGTATTATCGTGTTCATGAAGCTTATTGTTTTGGAGATAATGGAATACTGAGACAAATGACAGAAAGTGTATAGATATAAGTAATCATATGTAATTTACTCTGGAAAATATGCTTGAGCTTTTTAAAATTTGATGTACTGGCTTTTATTAGCTATTAATTGCATCAAAAACCTCGAAAATATAATATCATGCGATTCTATGTGGTGGGTATTATCGTGTTCATGAAGCTTATTGTTTTGGAGATAATGGAATACTGAGACAAATGACAGAGAGTGTATACATATAAGTAATCATCCATAATTTACTCTGGAAAATATACTTGAGCTTTTTAAAATTTGATGTACAGTCTTTTATTAGCTATTAATTGCATCAAAAACCTAGAAAACATAATATCATGTGATTCTATGTGGTGGGTATTATCGTGTTCATGAAGCTTATTGTTTTGGAGATAATGGAATACTGAGACAAATGACAGAGAGTGTATAGATATAAGTAATCATATGTAATTTACTCTGGAAAATATGCTTGAGCTTTTTAAAATTTGATGTACTGGCTTTTATTAGCTATTAATTGCATCAAAAACCTCGAAAATATAATATCATGCGATTCTATGTGGTGGGTATTATCGTGTTCATGAAGCTTATTGTTTTGGAGATAATGGAATACTGAGACAAATGACAGAGAGTGTATACATATAAGTAATCATCCATAATTTACTCTGGAAAATATACTTGAGCTTTTTAAAATTTGATGTACAGTCTTTTATTAGCTATTAATTGCATCAAAAACCTAGAAAACATAATATCATGTGATTCTATGTGGTGGGTATTATCGTGTTCATGAAGCTTATTGTTTTGGAGATAATGGAATACTGAGACAAATGACAGAGAATGTATAGATATAAGTAATCATATGTAATTTACTCTGGAAAATATGCTTGAGCTTTTTAAAATTTGATGTACTGGCTTTTATTAGCTATTAATTGCATCAAAAACCTCGAAAATATAATATCATGCGATTCTATGTGGTGGGTATTATCGTGTTCATGAAGCTTATTGTTTTGGAGATAATGGAATACTGAGACAAGTGACAGAGAGTGTATAGATATAAGTAATCATCCATAATTTATTCTGGAAAATATACTTGAGTTTTTTAAAATTTGATGTACAGTCTTTTATTAGCTATTAATTGCATAAAAATCCAAGAAAATATAATATCATGCGATTCTATGTGGTGGGTATTATCGTGTTCATGAAGTTTATTGTTTTGGAGATAATGGAATACTGAGACAAATGATAGAGAGTGTATAGATATAAGTAATTATCCATAATTTACTCTGGAAAATATACTTGAGCTTTTTAAAATTTGATGTACAGACTTTTATTAGCAATTAATTGCATCAAAAACCAAGAAAATATAATATCATGCGATTCTATGTGGTGGGTACTATCGTGTTCATGAAGCTTATTGTTTTGGAGATAATGGAATACTGAGACAAATGACAGAGAGTGTATAGGTATAAGTAATCATCTATAATTTACTCTGGAAAATATACTTGAGCTTTTTAAAATTTGATGTACTGACTTTTATTAGCTATTAATTGCATCAAAAACCTCGAAAATATAATATCATGCGATTCTATGTGGTGGGTATTATCGTGTTCATGAAGCTTATTGTTTTGGAGATAATGGAATACTGAGACAAATGACAGAGAGTGTATAGGTATAAGTAATCATCTATAATTTACTCTGGAAAATATATTTGAGCTTTTTAAAATTTGATGTACTGACTTTTATTAGCTATTATTTGCATCAAAAACCTCAAAAATATAATATCATGCGATTCTATGTGGTGGGTATTATCGTTTTCATGAAGCTTATTGTTTTGGAGATAATGGAATACTGAGACAAATGACAGAGAGTGTATAGGTATAAGTAATCATCTATAATTTACTCTGGAAAATATACTTGAGTTTTTTAAAATTTGATGTACGGACTTTTATTAGCTATTAATTGCTTGAAAAACAAAGAAAATATAATATCATGCGATTCTATGTGGTGGGTATTATCGTCTTTATGAAGCTTATTGTTTTGGAGATAATGGAATACTGAGACAAATGACAGAGAGCAGTGTTCTAAACGGCGGCGCCTAGGCGGTCCTAGGCGGCGCCTAAGCGCTAGGCGCCACCAAAACGCCCGGATTAGGGCCTGTTCGGCGACATTAGGCATTTTCGCCTCTGGGCGGCGCCCAGACCCGCCCAGACCCGCCTAATCGCGCCCAGACCCGCCCAGACCCGCATCGAACCAAATTTAAAATTCGAATTCGGTTTAAAACCGAACTAAACCAATTAAACCGAATTTATTCTTAATTCAAATTTTTTAGCCACAAATTTAAAATAATTACAACTCCATAATTCAAAACCAAATAATTTATTACTCAAAGCCCAATTGGCAATTGCCAATTACATCAGAAGGCTGATGATTTGCTTTGCTTTGCTTTGAAAGAGAGGGAGAGTGAGTAGTATTTATAATGGTGAGAAGGGCCAAGTTTCCTTCCTTTTGCCGATGTGGGACAAAATTTGTAGTGTAAAAATGCTTTGCATCTCACGCCAATCTCCTTCCTTAATGATTCACCATTAAGGAAGTCAAACACGCCTTCACCATTTTTGCCAATCTTCCTTAATGATTCACCATTAATGCTTTGCCAATCTTCACGCCTTCACCATTTTTTTTAATGATTCTCACGCCTTCAACCCTTCACAAGTTCACATGCGAAATTCATTTCCAAATTTTCAATTTTATTATTTTTTTTGTTGAATTTATTATAAGTCATGAAAATATTATGGTTTAAAATACAAATTAGAAGAAATGAAGATAATTTTTTTGGGTTGAATCAATCGGGTTATAAACTTTATAACTACTACACGTTGCATAATAAAATGTTAATATTGCAACTAATACCTTTTACTTTGTATTATTATAATTAAACTCTGTCTTTCCATAAGCCTATGGAATAATGGAAAGACTGTATTTTCCAAGATTTTGTCATTTATTATGACATTATTTAATTTGAGGGGTATTATGTGGCTGAAGATTATTTAATACCGTTTAATCTCAAATCCTTTTTATTATTATTACCCTGTTAATTTGACTTATGTTTTTACCATTTCCATACATGATGAATGTGTTTATAATATATCTTATGATTTCTTTCTCTTCTATTTATATAAGTAATTTAAATACATTTAGAGGGTTTAGGGTTTAGGTTATTGTGACTTGGGAAATAGGTTTTTATTTTATTTTTAAATATAATTTGTATTATTTTATTAATTATATATAAAAAATAATTAAATAATACAAATCCGCCTAGACCGATTAATCCCCGATTAATCCCCGATTAATCCCCTAGGCGCTAGGCCCCAGCAAACCGCCCGACTAGCGCCTAGCGATTTTTAGACCACTGACAGAGAGTGTATAGATATAAGTAATCATCCATAATTTACTCTGGAAAATATACTTGAGTTTTTTAAAATTTGATGTACAGACTTTTATTAGCTGTTAATTGCATCAAAAACCAAGAAAATATAGTATCATGCGATTCTATGTGGTGGATACTATCGTGTTCATGAAGCTTATTATTTTCGAGATAATGGAATACTGAGACAAATGACAGAGAGTGTATCGATATAAGTAATCATCTATAATTTACTCTGGAAAATATACTTGTACTATTTAAAATTTGATGTACGGACTTTTATTAGCTATTAATTGCATCAAAAACCTTGAAAACATAATATCATGTGATTCTATGTGGTGGGTATTATCGTGTTCATGAAGCTTATTGTTTTCGAGATAATGGAATACTGAGACAAATGACAGAGAGTGTATAGATATAAGTAATCATATGTAATTTACTCTGGAAAATATGCTTGAGCTTTTTAAAATTTGATGTACTGGCTTTTATTTGTTATTAATTGCATCAAAAACCTCGAAAATATAATATCATGCGATTCTATATGGTGGGTATTATCGTGTTCATGAAGCTTATTGTTTTGGAGATAATGGAATACTGAGACAAATGACAGAGAGTGTATAGGTATAAGTAATCATCTATAATTTACTCTGGAAAATATACTTGAGCTTTTTAAAATTTGATGTACTGACTTTTATTAGCTATTAATTGCATCAAAAACCTCAAAAATATAATATCATGCGATTCTATGTGGTGGGTATTATCGTGTTCATGAAGCTTATTGTTTTGGAGATAATGGAATACTGAGACAAATGACAGAGAGTGTATAGGTATAAGTAATCATCTATAATTTACTCTGGAAAATATATTTGAGCTTTTTAAAATTTGATGTACTGACTTTTATTAGCTATTATTTGCATCAAAAACCTCAAAAATATAATATCATGCGATTCTATGTGGTGGGTATTATCGTGTTCATGAAGCTTATTGTTTTGGAGATAATGGAATACTGAGACAAATGACAGAGAGCAGTGTTCTAAACGGCGGCGCCTAGGCGCTAGGCGCCACCAAAACGCCCGGATTAGGGCCTGTTCGGCGACATTAGGCGTTTTCGCCTCTGGGCGGCGCCCAGACCCGCCTAATCGCGCCCAGACCCGCCCAGACCCGCACCGAACCAAATTTAAAATTCGAATTCGGTTTAAAACCGAACTAAACCAATTAAACCGAATTTATTCTTAATTCAAATTTTTTAGCCACAAATTTAAAATAATTACAACTCCATAATTCAAAACCAAATAATTTATTACTCAAAGCCCAATTGGCAATTGCCAATTACATCAGAAGGCTGATGATTTGCTTTGCTTTGCTTTGAAAGAGAGGGAGAGTGAGTAGTATTTATAATGGTGAGAAGGGCCAAGTTTCCTTCCTTTTGCCGATGTGGGACAAAATTTGTAGTGTAAAAATGCTTTGCATCTCACGCCAATCTCCTTCCTTAATGATTCACCATTAAGGAAGTCAAACACGCCTTCACCATTTTTGCCAATCTTCCTTAATGATTCACCATTAATGCTTTGCCAATCTTCACGCCTTCACCATTTTTTTTAATGATTCTCACGCCTTCAACCCTTCACAAGTTCACATGCGAAATTCATTTCCAAATTTTCAATTTTATTATTTTTTTTGTTGAATTTATTATAAGTCATGAAAATATTATGGTTTAAAATACAAATTAGAAGAAATGAAGATAATTTTTTTGGGTTGAATCAATCGGGTTATAAACTTTATAACTACTACACGTTGCATAATAAAATGTTAATATTGCAACTAATACCTTTTACTTTATATTATTATAATTAAACTCTGTCTTTCCATAAGCCTATGGAACAATGGAAAGACTGTATTTTCCAAGATTTTGTCATTTATTATGACATTATTTAATTTGAGGGGTATTATGTGGCTGAAGATTATTTAATACCGTTTAATCTCAAATCCTTTTTATTATTATTACCCTGTTAATTTGACTTATGTTTTTACCATTTCCATACATGATGAATGTGTTTATAATATATCTTATGATTTCTTTCTCTTCTATTTATATAAGTAATTTAAATACATTTAGAGGGTTTAGGGTTTAGGTTATTGTGACTTGGGAAATAGGTTTTTATTTTATTTTTAAATATAATTTGTATTATTTTATTAATTATATATAAAAAATAATTAAATAATACAAATCCGCCTAGACCGATTAATCCCCGATTAATCCCCGATTAATCCCCTAGGCGCTAGGCCCCAGCAAACCGCCCGACTAGCGCCTAGCGATTTTTAGACCACTGACAGAGAGTGTATAGATATAAGTAATCATCCATAATTTACTCTGGAAAATATACTTGAGTTTTTTAAAATTTGATGCACAGACTTTTATTAGCTGTTAATTGCATCAAAAACCAAGGAAATATAGTATCATGCGATTCTATGTGGTGGATACTATCGTGTTCATGAAACTTATTATTTTCGAGATAATGGAATACTGAGAGAAATGACAGAGAGTGTATAGATATAAGTAATCATCTATAATTTACTCTGGAAAATATACTTGTACTATTTAAAATTTGATGTACGGACTTTTATTAGCTGTTAATTGCATCAAAAACCTTGAAAACATAATATCATGTGATTCTATGTGGTGGGTATTATCGTGTTCATGAAGCTTATTGTTTTCGAGATAATGGAATACTGAGACAAATGACAGAGAGTGTATAGATGTAAGTAATCATATGTAATTTACTCTGGAAAATATGCTTGAGCTTTTTAAAATTTGATGTACTGGCTTTTATTTGTTATTAATTGGCATCAAAAACCTCGAAAATATAATATCATGCGATTCTATGTGGTGGGTATTATCGTATTCATGAAGCTTATTGTTTTGGAGATAATGGAATACTGAGACAAATGACAGAGAGTGTATAGGTATAAGTAATCATCTATAATTTACTCTGGAAAATATACTTGAGCTTTTTAAAATTTGATGTACTGACTTTTATTAGCTATTATTTGCATCAAAAACCTCGAAAATATAATATCATGCGATTCTATGTGGTGGGTATTATCGTGTTCATGAAGCTTATTGTTTTGGAGATAATGGAATACTGAGACAAATGACAGAGAGTGTATAGGTATAAGTAATCATCTATAATTTACTCTGGAAAATATACTTGAGTTTTTTAAAATTTGATGTACGGACTTTTATTAGCTATTAATTGCATCAAAAACCAAGAAAATATAATATCATGCGATTCTATGTGGTGGATATTATCGTCTTTATGAAGCTTATTGATTTGGAGATAATGGAATACTGAGACAAATGACAGAGAGTGTATAGATATAAGTAATCAGCCATAATTTACTCTGGAAAATATACTTGAGTTTTTAAAAATTTGATGTACAGACTTTTATTAGCTGTTAATTGCATCAAAAACCAAGAAAATATAGTATCATGCGATTCTATGTGGTGGATACTATCGTGTTCATGAAGCTTATTATTTTCGAGATAATGGAATACTGAGACAAATGACAGAGAGTGTATCGATATAAGTAATCATCTATAATTTACTCTGGAAAATATACTTTTACTATTTAAAATTTGATGTACGGACTTTTATTAGCTATTAATTGCATCAAAAACCTAGAAAACATAATATCATGTGATTCTATGTGGTGGGTATTATCGTGTTCATGAAGCTTATTGTTTTGGAGATAATGGAATACTGAGACAAATGACAGAGAGTGTATAGATATAAGTAATCATATGTAATTTACTCTGGAAAATATGCTTGAGCTTTTTAAAATTTGATGTACTGGCTTTTATTAGCTATTAATTGCATCAAAAACCTCGAAAATATAATATCATGCGATTCTATGTGGTGGGTATTATCGTGTTCATGAAGCTTATTGTTTTGGAGATAATGGAATACTGAGACAAAAGACAGAGAGTGTATAGATATAAGTAATCATCCATAATTTACTCTGGAAAATATACTTGAGTTTTTTAAAATTTGATGTACAGACTTTTATTAGCTGTTAATTGCATCAAAAACCAAGAAAATATAGTATCATGCGATTCTATGTGGTGGATACTATCGTGTTCATGAAGCTTATTATTTTCGAGATAATGGAATACTGAGACAAATGACAGAGAGTGTACCGATATAAGTAATCATCTATAATTTACTCTGGAAAATATACTTGTACTATTTAAAATTTGATGTACGGACTTTTATTAGCTATTAATTGCATCAAAAACCTAGAAAACATAATATCATGTGATTCTATGTGGTGGGTATTATCGTGTTCATGAAGCTTATTGTTTTGGAGATAATGGAATACTGAGACAAATGACAGAGAGTGTATAGATATAAGTAATCATATGTAATTTACTCTGGAAAATATGCTTGAGCTTTTTAAAATTTGATGTACTGGCTTTTATTAGCTATAAATTGCATCAAAAACCTCGAAAATATAATATCATGCGATTCTATGTGGTGGGTATTATCGTGTTCATGAAGCTTATTGTTTTGGAGATAATGGAATACTGAGACAAATGACAGAGAGTGTATACATATAAGTAATCATCCATAATTTACTCTGGAAAATATACTTGAGCTTTTTAAAATTTGATGTACAGTCTTTTATTAGCTATTAATTGCATCAAAAACCATGAAAATATAATATCATGCGATTCTAAGCGGTGGGTACTATCGTGTTCATGAAGCTTATTGTTTTGGAGATAATGGAATACTGAGACAAATGACAGAAAGTGTATAGGTATAAGTAATCATCTATAATTTACTCTGGAAAATATACTTGAGTTTTTTAAAATTTGATGTACGGACTTTTATTAGCTATTAATTGCATCAACAACCAAGAAAATATAATATCATGCGATTCTATGTGGTGGATATTATCGTCTTTATGAAGCTTATTGATTTGGAGATAATGGAATACTGAGACAAATGACAGAGAGTGTATAGATATAAGTAATCATCCATAATTTACTCTGGAAAATATACTTGAGTTTTTTAAAATTTGATGTACAGACTTTTATTAGCTGTTAATTGCATCAAAAACCAAGAAAATATAGTATCATGCAATTCTATGTGGTGGATACTATCGTGTTCATGAAGCTTATTGTTTTGGAGATAATGGAATACTGAGACAAAAGACAGAGAGTGTATAGATATAAGTAATCATCCATAATTTACTCTGGAAAATATACTTGAGTTTTTTAAAATTTGATGTACAGACTTTTATTTGCTGTTAATTGCATCAAAAACCAAGAAAATATAGTATCATGCGATTCTATGTGGTGGATACTATCGTGTTCATGAAGCTTATTATTTTCGAGATAATGGAATACTGAGACAAATGACAGAGAGTGTACCGATATAAGTAATCATCTATAATTTACTCTGGAAAATATACTTGTACTATTTAAAATTTGATGTACGGACTTTTATTAGCTATTAATTGCATCAAAAACCTAGAAAACATAATATCATGTGATTCTATGTGGTGGGTATTATCGTGTTCATGAAGATTATTGTTTTGGAGATAATGGAATACTGAGACAAATGACAGAGAGTGTATAGATATAAGTAATCATATGTAATTTACTCTGGAAAATATGCTTGAGCTTTTTAAAATTTGATGTACTGGCTTTTATTAGCTATAAATTGCATCAAAAACCTCGAAAATATAATATCATGCGATTCTATGTGGTGGGTATTATCGTGTTCATGAAGCTTATTGTTTTGGAGATAATGGAATACTGAGACAAATGACAGAGAGTGTATACATATAAGTAATCATCCATAATTTATTCTGGAAAATATACTTGAGCTTTTTAAAATTTGATGTACAGTCTTTTATTAGCTATTAATTGCATCAAAAACCATGAAAATATAATATCATGCGATTCTAAGCGGTGGGTACTATCGTGTTCATGAAGCTTATTGTTTTGGAGATAATGGAATACTGAGACAAATGACAGAAAGTGTATAGGTATAAGTAATCATCTATAATTTACTCTGGAAAATATACTTGAGTTTTTTAAAATTTGATGTACGGACTTTTATTAGCTATTAATTGCATCAACAACCAAGAAAATATAATATCATGCGATTCTATGTGGTGGATATTATCGTCTTTATGAAGCTTATTGATTTGGAGATAATGGAATACTGAGACAAATGACAGAGAGTGTATAGATATAAGTAATCATCCATAATTTACTCTGGAAAATATACTTGAGTTTTTTAAAATTTGATGTACAGACTTTTATTAGCTGTTAATTGCATCAAAAACCAAGAAAATATAGTATCATGCGATTCTATGTGGTGGATACTATCGTGTTCATGAAGCTTATTATTTTCGAGATAATGGAATACTGAGACAAATGACAGAGAGTGTGTCGATATAAGTAATCATCTATAATTTACTCTGGAAAATATACTTGTACTATTTAAAATTTGATGTACGGACTTTTATTAGCTATTAATTGTATCAAAAACCTAGAAAACATAATATCATGTGATTCTATGTGGTGGGTATTATCGTGTTCATGAAGCTTATTGTTTTGGAGATAATGGAATACTGAGACAAATGACAGAGAGTGTATAGATATAAGTAATCATATGTAATTTACTCTGGAAAATATGCTTGAGCTTTTTAAAATTTGATGTACTGGCTTTTATTAGCTATTAATTGCATCAAAAACCTCGAAAATATAATATCATGCGATTCTATGTTTTGGGTATTATCGTGTTCATGAAGCTTATTGTTTTGCAGATAATGGAATACTGAGACAAATGACAGAGAGTGTATACATATAAGTAATCATCCATAATTTACTCTGGAAAATATACTTGAGCTTTTTAAAATTTGATGTACAGTCTTTTATTAGCTATTAATTGCATCAAAAACCATGAAAATATAATATCATGCGATTCTAAGCGGTGGGTACTATCGTGTTCATGAAGCTTATTGTTTTGGAGATAATGGAATACTGAGACAAATGACAGAAAGTGTATAGATATAAGTAATCATCCATAATTTACTCTGGAAAATATACTTGAGCTTTTTAAAATTTGTTGTACATACTTTTGTAAGATTTTAATTTCATCAAACACCTAGAATATAAAATTTCATGCGATTCTATGTTGTGAAAATTATCGTGTTCATTGCGCTTGTTGTTAGTGTAATAATGGAATACTAACACAAATGATAGACATATTACCCGTATCGCAGATAGCACACTTGGAATGCCAAGTTAAACTCTTTACTACCGGAACTAATAATGAAACTCGCATAATCCCAGAGGGGGTTCTTTAATTTCTTTGCGAATGACCCTTCTATACTTATAAGCAATAATCTACACATTACTCTGGACAGTGTACTTGTGCTTTTTAAAAATTAGTGGACAAACTACAATTAGCTTAAATTTCGTAAAAATCCTAGAATTTGTAAATTCATGCAATTCTATGTGGTGGGTATTATCGTTTTCATAGCACTTATTGTAAGGGTCATAATGGAATACTAAAACAAGTGATGGACAGTTATCCCGGATCGCGGACGGGACACTTGTAATCCCAATTCAAAACTCTTTACAACCGTAATTGATAAAGAAATTCATATAATCCCACGTAGATTTTCTCCTGTTCTTTACGAATGACCCTCGTATACATATAAGTAATCATCTATAATTTACTCTGGAAAATATACTTGAGTTTTTTAAAATTTGATGTACAGACTTTTATTAGCTATTAATTGCATCAAAAACCAAGAAAATATAATATCATGCGATTCTATGTTGTGGGTATTATCATGTTCATGAAGCTTATTGTTTTGTAGATAATGGAATACTGGGATGAATGACAGAGAGTGTATAGATACAAGTAATCATCCATAATTTACTCTGGAAAATATACTTGAGCTTTTTAAAATTTGATGTACAGACTTTTATTAGCTATTAATTGCATCAAAAACCAAGAAAATATAATATCATGTGATTCTATGTGGTGGGTATTATCGTGTTCATGAAGCTTATTGTTTTGGAGATAATGGACTACTGAGACAAATGACAGAGAGTGTATAGATATAAGTAATCATCCATAATTTATTCTAGAAAATATACTTGAGTTTTTTAAAATTTGATGTACAGTCTTTTATTAGCTATTAATTGCATAAAAAACCAAGAAAATATAATATCATGCGATTCTATGTGGTGGGTATTATCGTGTTCATGAAGCTTATTGTTTTGGAGATAATGGAATACTGAGACAAATGACAGAGAGTGCATAGATATAAGTAATCATCCATAATTTACTCTGGAAAATATACTTGAGCGTTTTAAAATTTGATGTACAAACTTTTATTAGCTATTAATTGCATCAAAAACCAAGAAAATATAATATCATGCGATTCTATGTGGTGGGTACTATCGTGTTCATGAAGCTTATTGTTTTGGAGATAATGGAATACTGAGACAAATGACAGAGAGTGTATAGATATAAGTAATCATCTATAATTTACTCTGGAAAATATACTTGTACTTTTTAAAATTTGATGTACGGACATTTATTAGCTATTAATTGCATCAAAAACCAAGAAAATATAATATCATACGATTCTATGTGGTGGGTACTATCGTGTTCATGAAGCTTATTGTTTTGGAGATAATTGAATACTGAGACAAATGAGAGAGAGTGTATAGATATAAGTAATCATCCATAATTTATTTTGGAAAATATACTTGAGTTTTTAAAATTTTGATGTAAAGTCTTTTATTAGCTATTAATTGCATGAAAAACCAAGAAAATATAATATCATGCGATTCTATGTGGTGGGTATTATCGTGTTCATGAAGCTTATTGTTTTGGAGATAATGGAATACTGAGACAAATGACAGAGTGTATAGATATAAGTAATCATCCATAATTTACTCTGGAAATATACTTGAGCTTTTAAAATTTGATGTACATACTTTTATTAGCTATTAATTGCATCAAAAACCAAGAAAATATAATGTTACACGATTCTATGTGGTGGGTACTATCGTGTTCATGAAGCTTATTGTTTTGGAGATAATGGAATACTGAGACGAATGACAGAGAGTGTATAGATATAAGTAATTATCTATAATTTACTCTGGAAAATACACTTGTTGTTTTTGAAATTTGATGTACGGACTTTTATTAGCTATTAATTGCATCAAAAACCTAGAAAATATAATATCATGTTATTTTAAGTGGTGGGTATTATCGTGTTCATGAAGCTTATTGTTTTGGAGATAATGGAATACCGAGACAAATGACAGAGAGTGTATAGATATAAGTAATCATCCGTAATTTACTCTGGAAAATATACTTGAGCTTTTTAAAATTTGATGTACTGACTTTTATTAGCTATTAATTGCATCAAAAACCTCGAAAATATAATATCATGCAATTCTGTGTGGTGGGTATTATCATGTTCATGAAGCTTATTGTTTTGGAGATAATTGAATACTGAGACAAATGAGAGAGAGTGTATAGATATAAGTAATCATCCATAATTTATTTTGGAAAATATACTTGAGTTTTTAAAATTTTGATGTAAAGTCTTTTATTAGCTATTAATTGCATGAAAAACCAAGAAAATATAATATCATGCGATTCTATGTGGTGGGTATTATCGTGTTCATGAAGCTTATTGTTTTGGAGATAATGGAATACTGAGACAAATGACAGAGTGTATAGATATAAGTAATCATCCATAATTTACTCTGGAAATATACTTGAGCTTTTAAAATTTGATGTACATACTTTTATTAGCTATTAATTGCATCAAAAACCAAGAAAATATAATGTTACACGATTCTATGTGGTGGGTACTATCGTGTTCATGAAGCTTATTGTTTTGGAGATAATGGAATACTGAGACGAATGACAGAGAGTGTATAGATATAAGTAATTATCTATAATTTACTCTGGAAAATACACTTGTTGTTTTTGAAATTTGATGTACGGACTTTTATTAGCTATTAATTGCATCAAAAACCTAGAAAATATAATATCATGTTATTTTAAGTGGTGGGTATTATCGTGTTCATGAAGCTTATTGTTTTGGAGATAATGGAATACCGAGACAAATGACAGAGAGTGTATAGATATAAGTAATCATCCGTAATTTACTCTGGAAAATATACTTGAGCTTTTTAAAATTTGATGTACTGACTTTTATTAGCTATTAATTGCATCAAAAACCTCGAAAATATAATATCATGCAATTCTGTGTGGTGGGTATTATCATGTTCATGAAGCTTATTGTTTTGGAGATAATGGAATACTGAGACAAATGACAGAGAGTGTATAGATATATGTAATCATTAATAATTTACTCTGGAAAATATACTTGAGCTTTTTAAAATTTGATGTACAGACTTTTATTAGCTATTAATTGCATCAAAAACCAAGAAAATATAATATCATACGATTCTATGTGGTGGGTACTATCGTGTTCACGAAGCTTATTGTTTTGGAGATAATGGAATACTGAGACAAATGACAGAGAGTGTATAGATATAAGTAATCATCCATAATTTATTCTGGAAAATATACTTGAGTTTTTAAAAATTTGATGTAAAGTCTTTTATTAGCTATTAATTGCATCAAAAACCAAGAAAATATAATATCATGCGATTCTATGTGGTGGGTATTATCGTGTTCATGAAGCTTATTGTTTTGGAGATAACGGAATACTGAGACAAATGACAGAGAGTGTATAGATATAAGTAATCATCCATAATTTACTCTGGAAATATACTTGAGCTTTTAAAATTTGATGTACAGACTTTTATTAGCTATTAGTTGCATCAAAAACCAAGAAAATATAATATTACGCGATTCTATGTGGTGGGTACTATCGTGTTCATGAAGCTTATTGTTTTGGAGATAATGGAATACTGAGACAAATGACAGAGAGTGTATAGATATAAGTAATTATCTATAATTTACTCTGGAAAATATACTTGTTGTTTTTAAAATTTGATGTACGGACTTTTATTAGCTATTAATTGCATCAAAAACCTAGAAAATATAATATCATGTTATTTTATGTGGTGGGTATTATCGTGTTCATGAAGCTTATTGTTTTGGAGATAATGGAATACCGAGACAAATGACAGAGAGTGTATAGATATAAGTAATCATCCGTAATTTACTCTGGAAAATATACTTGAGCTTTTTAAAATTTGATGTACTGACTTTTATTAGCTATTAATTGCATCAAAAACCTCGAAAATATAATATCATGCAATTCTATGTGGTGGGTATTATCATGTTCATGAAGCTTATTGTTTTGGAGATAATGGAATACTGAGACAAATGACAGAGAGTGTATAGATATATGTAATCATTAATAATTTACTCTGGAAAATATACTTGAGCTTTTTAAAATTTGATGTACAGACTTTTATTAGCTATTAATTGCATCAAAAACCAAGAAAATATAATATCATGCGATTCTATGTGGTGGATATTATCGTCTTTATGAAGCTTATTGATTTGGAGATAATGGAATACTGAGACAAATGACAGAGAGTGTATAGATATAAGTAATCATCCATAATTTACTCTGGAAAACATACTTGAGTTTTTTAAAATTTGATGTACAGACATTTATTAGCTGTTAATTGCATCAAAAACCAAGAAAATATAGTATCATGCGATTCTAAGTGGTGGATACTATCGTGTTCATGAAGCTTATTATTTTCGAGATAATGGAATACTGAGACAAATGACAGAGAGTGTATCGATATAAGTAATCATCTATAATTTACTCTGGAAAATATACTTGTACTATTTAAAATTTGATGTACGGACTTTTATTAGCTATTAATTGCATCAAAAACCTAGAAAACATAATATCATGTGATTCTATGTGGTGGGTATTATCGTGTTCATGAAGCTTATTGTTTTGGAGATAATGGAATACTGAGACAAATGACAGAGAGTGTATAGATATAAGTAATCATATGTAATTTACTCTGGAAAATATGCTTGAGATTTTTTAAAATTTGATGTACTGGCTTTTATTAGCTATTAATTGCATCAAAAACCTCGAAAATATAATATCATGCGATTCTATGTGGTGGGTATTATCGTGTTCATGAAGCTTATTGTTTTGGAGATAATGGAATACTGAGACAAAAGACAGAGAGTGTATAGATATAAGTAATCATCCATAATTTACTCTGGAAAATATACTTGAGTTTTTTAAAATTTGATGTACAGACTTTTATTAGCTGTTAATTGCATCAAAAACCAAGAAAATATAGTATCATGCGATTCTATGTGGTGGATACTATCGTGTTCATGAAGCTTATTATTTTCGAGATAATGGAATACTGAGACAAATGACAGAGAGTGTATCGATATAAGTAATCATCTATAATTTACTCTGGAAAATATACTTGTACTATTTAAAATTTGATGTACGGACTTTTATTAGCTATTAATTGTATCAAAAACCTAGAAAACATAATATCATGTGATTCCATGTGGTGGGTATTATCGTGTTCATGAAGCTTATTGTTTTGGAGATAATGGAATACTGAGACAAATGACAGAGAGTGTATAGATATAAGTAATCATATGTAATTTACTCTGGAAAATATGCTTGAGCTTTTTAAAATTTGATGTACTGGCTTTTATTAGCTATTAATTGCATCAAAAACCTCGAAAATATAATATCATGCGATTCTATGTTTTGGGTATTATCGTGTTCATGAAGCTTATTGTTTTGGAGATAATGGAATACTGAGACAAATGACAGAGAGTGTATACATATAAGTAATCATCCATAATTTACTCTGGAAAATATACTTGAGCTTTTTAAAATTTGATGTACAGTCTTTTATTAGCTATTAATTGCATCAAAAACCATGAAAATATAATATCATGCGATTCTAAGCGGTGGGTACTATCGTGTTCATGAAGCTTATTGTTTTGGAGATAATGGAATACTGAGACAAATGACAGAAAGTGTATAGATATAAGTAATCATCCATAATTTACTCTGGAAAATATACTTGAGCTTTTTAAAATTTGTTGTACATACTTTTATAAGATTTTAATTTCATCAAACACCTAGAATATAAAATTTCATGCGATTCTATGTTGTGAAAATTATCGTGTTCATTGCGCTTGTTGTTAGTGTAATAATGGAATACTAACACAAATGATAGACATATTACCCGTATCGCAGATAGCACACTTGGAATGCCAAGTCAAACTCTTTACTACCGGAACTAATAATGAAACTCGCATAATCCCAGAGGGGGTTCTTTAATTTCTTTGCGAATGACCCTTCTATACTTATAAGCAATAATCTACACATTACTCTGGACAGTGTACTTGTGCTTTTTAAAAATTAGTGGACAAACTACAATTAGCTTAAATTTCGTAAAAATCCTAGAATTTGTAAATTCATGCAATTCTATGTGGTGGGTATTATCGTTTTCATAGCACTTATTGTAAGGGTCATAATGGAATACTAAAACAAGTGATGGACAGTTATCCCGGATCGCGGACGGGACACTTGTAATCCCAATTCAAAACTCTTTACAACCGTAATTGATAAAGAAATTCATATAATCCCACGTAGATTTTCTCCTGTTCTTTACGAATGACCCTCGTATACATATAAGTAATCATCTATAATTTACTCTGGAAAATATACTTGAGTTTTTTAAAATTTGATGTACAGACTTTTATTAGCTATTAATTGCATCAAAAACCAAGAAAATATAATATCATGCGATTCTATGTTGTGGGTATTATCATGTTCATGAAGCTTATTGTTTTGTAGATAATGGAATACTGGGATGAATGACAGAGAGTGTATAGATACAAGTAATCATCCATAATTTACTCTGGAAAATATACTTGAGCTTTTTAAAATTTGATGTACAGACTTTTATTAGCTATTAATTGCATCAAAAACCAAGAAAATATAATATCATGTGATTCTATGTGGTGGGTATTATCGTGTTCATGAAGCTTATTGTTTTGGAGATAATGGACTACTGAGACAAATGACAGAGAGTGTATAGATATAAGTAATCATCCATAATTTATTCTAGAAAATATACTTGAGTTTTTTAAAATTTGATGTACAGTCTTTTATTAGCTATTAATTGCATAAAAAACCAAGAAAATATAATATCATGCGATTCTATGTGGTGGGTATTATCGTGTTCATGAAGCTTATTGTTTTGGAGATAATGGAATACTGAGACAAATGACAGAGAGTGCATAGATATAAGTAATCATCCATAATTTACTCTGGAAAATATACTTGAGCGTTTTAAAATTTGATGTACAAACTTTTATTAGCTATTAATTGCATCAAAAACCAAGAAAATATAATATCATGCGATTCTATGTGGTGGGTACTATCGTGTTCATGAAGCTTATTGTTTTGGAGATAATGGAATACTGAGACAAATGACAGAGAGTGTATAGATATAAGTAATCATCTATAATTTACTCTGGAAAATATACTTGTACTTTTTAAAATTTGATGTACGGACATTTATTAGCTATTAATTGCATCAAAAACCAAGAAAATATAATATCATACGATTCTATGTGGTGGGTACTATCGTGTTCATGAAGCTTATTGTTTTGGAGATAATTGAATACTGAGACAAATGAGAGAGAGTGTATAGATATAAGTAATCATCCATAATTTATTTTGGAAAATATACTTGAGTTTTTAAAATTTTGATGTAAAGTCTTTTATTAGCTATTAATTGCATGAAAAACCAAGAAAATATAATATCATGCGATTCTATGTGGTGGGTATTATCGTGTTCATGAAGCTTATTGTTTTGGAGATAATGGAATACTGAGACAAATGACAGAGAGTGTATAGATATAAGTAATCATCCATAATTTACTCTGGAAATATACTTGAGCTTTTAAAATTTGATGTACATACTTTTATTAGCTATTAATTGCATCAAAAACCAAGAAAATATAATGTTACACGATTCTATGTGGTGGGTACTATCGTGTTCATGAAGCTTATTGTTTTGGAGATAATGGAATACTGAGACGAATGACAGAGAGTGTATAGATATAAGTAATTATCTATAATTTACTCTGGAAAATACACTTGTTGTTTTTGAAATTTGATGTACGGACTTTTATTAGCTATTAATTGCATCAAAAACCTAGAAAATATAATATCATGTTATTTTAAGTGGTGGGTATTATCGTGTTCATGAAGCTTATTGTTTTGGAGATAATGGAATACCGAGACAAATGACAGAGAGTGTATAGATATAAGTAATCATCCGTAATTTACTCTGGAAAATATACTTGAGCTTTTTAAAATTTGATGTACTGACTTTTATTAGCTATTAATTGCATCAAAAACCTCGAAAATATAATATCATGCAATTCTGTGTGGTGGGTATTATCATGTTCATGAAGCTTATTGTTTTGGAGATAATGGAATACTGAGACAAATGACAGAGAGTGTATAGATATATGTAATCATTAATAATTTACTCTGGAAAATATACTTGAGCTTTTTAAAATTTGATGTACAGACTTTTATTAGCTATTAATTGCATCAAAAACCAAGAAAATATAATATCATACGATTCTATGTGGTGGGTACTATCGTGTTCACGAAGCTTATTGTTTTGGAGATAATGGAATACTGAGACAAATGACAGAGAGTGTATAGATATAAGTAATCATCCATAATTTATTCTGGAAAATATACTTGAGTTTTTAAAAATTTGATGTAAAGTCTTTTATTAGCTATTAATTGCATCAAAAACCAAGAAAATATAATATCATGCGATTCTATGTGGTGGGTATTATCGTGTTCATGAAGCTTATTGTTTTGGAGATAATGGAATACTGAGACAAATGACAGAGAGTGTATAGATATAAGTAATTATCTATAATTTACTCTGGAAAATATACTTGTTTTTAAAATTTGATGTACGGACTTTTATTAGCTATTAATTGCATCAAAAACCTAGAAAATATAATATCATGTTATTTTATGTGGTGGGTATTATCGTGTTCATGAAGCTTATTGTTTTGGAGATAATGGAATACCGAGACAAATGACAGAGAGTGTATAGATATAAGTAATCATCCGTAATTTACTCTGGAAAATATACTTGAGCTTTTTAAAATTTGATGTACTGACTTTTATTAGCTATTAATTGCATCAAAAACCTCGAAAATATAATATCATGCAATTCTATGTGGTGGGTATTATCATGTTCATGAAGCTTATTGTTTTGGAGATAATGGAATACTGAGACAAATGACAGAGAGTGTATAGATATATGTAATCATTAATAATTTACTCTGGAAAATATACTTGAGCTTTTTAAAATTTGATGTACAGACTTTTATTAGCTATTAATTGCATCAAAAACCAAGAAAATATAATATCATACGATTCTATGTGGTGGGTACTATCGTGTTCATGAAGCTTATTGTTTTGGAGATAATGGAATACTGAGACAAATGACAGAGAGTGTATAGATATAAGTAATCATCCATAATTTATTCTGGAAAATATACTTGAGTTTTTAAAAATTTGATGTAAAGTCTTTTATTAGCTATTAATTGAATCAAAAACCAAGAAAATATAATATTATGCGATTCTATGTGGTGGGTATTGTCGTGTTCATGAAGCTTATTGTTTTGGAGATAATGGAATACTGAGACAAATGACAGAGAGTGTATAGATATAAGTAATCATCCATAATTTACTCTGGAAAATATACTTGAGCTTTTAAAATTTGATGTACAGACTTTTATTAGCTATTAATTGCATCAAAAACCAAGAAAATATAATATCATGCGATTCTATGTGGTGGGTACTATCGTGTTCGTGAAGCTTATTGTTTTGGAGATAATGGAATACTGAGACAAATGATAGAGAGTGTATAGATATAAGTAATTATCTATAATTTACTCTGGAAAATATACTTGCACTTTTTAAAATTTGATGTACGGACTTTTATTAGCTATTAATTGCATCAAAAACCTAGAAAATATAATATCATGTTATTTTATGTGGTGGGTATTATCGTGTTCATGAAGCTTAATGTTTTGGAGATAATGGAATACTGAGACAAATGACAGAGAGTGTATAGATATAAGTAATCATCCGTAATTTACTCTGGAAAATATACTTGAGCTTTTTAAAATTTGATGTACTGACTTTTATTAGCTATTAATTGCATCAAAAACCTCGAAAATATAATATCATGCGATTCTATGTGGTGGGTATTATCGTGTTCATGAAGCTTATTGTTTTGGAGATAATGGAATACTGAGACAAATGACAGAGAGTGTATAGATATATGTAATCATCAATAATTTACTCTGGAAAATATACTTGAGTTTTTTAAAATTTGATGTACAGACTTTTATTAGCTATTAATTGCATCAAAAACCAAGAAAATATAATATCATGCGATTCTATGTAGTGGGTACTATCGTGTTCGTGAAGCTTATTGTTTTGGAGATAATGGAATACTGAGACAAATGACAGAGAGTGTATAGATATAAGTAATTATCTATAATTTACTCTGGAAAATATACTTGCACTTTTTAAAATTTGATGTACGGACTTTTATTAGCTATTAATTGCATCAAAAACCTAGAAAATATAATATCATGTTATTTTATGTGGTGGGTATTATCGTGTTCATGAAGCTTATTGTTTTGGAGATAATGGAATACCGAGACAAATGACAGAGAGTGTATAGATATAAGTAATCATCCGTAATTTACTCTGGAAAATATACTTGAGCTTTTTAAAATTTGATGTACTGACTTTTATTAGCTATTAATTGCATCAAAAACCTCGAAAATATAATATGATGCAATTCTATGTGGTGGGTATTATCATGTTCATGAAGCTTATTGTTTTGGAGATAATGGAATACTGAGACAAATGACAGAGAGTGTATAGATATATGTAATCATTAATAATTTACTCTGGAAAATATACTTGAGCTTTTTAAAATTTGATGTACAGACTTTTATTAGCTATTAATTGCATCAAAAACCAAGAAAATATAATATCATACGATTCTATGTGGTGGGTACTATCGTGTTCATGAAGCTTATTGTTTTGGAGATAATGGAATACTGAGACAAATGACAGAGAGTTTATAGATATAAGTAATCATCCATAATTTATTCTGGAAAATATACTTGAGTTTTTAAAAATTTGATGTAAAGTCTTTTATTAGCTATTAATTGAATCAAAAACCAAGAAAATATAATATTATGCGATTCTATGTGGTGGGTATTATCGTGTTCATGAAGCTTATTGTTTTGGAGATAATGGAATACTGAGACAAATGACAGAGAGTGTATAGATATAAGTAATCATCCATAATTTACTCTGGAAAATATACTTGAGCTTTTAAAATTTGATGTACAGACTTTTATTAGCTATTAATTGCATCAAAAACCAAGAAAATATAATATCATGCGATTCTATGTGGTGGGTACTATCGTGTTCGTGAAGCTTATTGTTTTGGAGATAATGGAATACTGAGACAAATGACAGAGAGTGTATAGATATAAGTAATTATCTATAATTTACTCTGGAAAATATACTTGCACTTTTTAAAATTTGATGTACGGACTTTTATTAGCTATTAATTGCATCAAAAACCTAGAAAATATAATATCATGTTATTTTATGTGGTGGGTATTATCGTGTTCATGAAGCTTAATGTTTTGGAGATAATGGAATACTGAGACAAATGACAGAGAGTGTATAGATATAAGTAATCATCCGTAATTTACTCTGGAAAATATACTTGAGCTTTTTAAAATTTGATGTACTGACTTTTATTAGCTATTAATTGCATCAAAAACCTCGAAAATATAATATCATGCGATTCTATGTGGTGGGTATTATCGTGTTCATGAAGCTTATTGTTTTGGAGATAATGGAATACTGAGACAAATGACAGAGAGTGTATAGATATATGTAATCATCAATAATTTACTCTGGAAAATATACTTGAGTTTTTTAAAATTTGATGTACAGACTTTTATTAGCTATTAATTGCATCAAAAACCAAGAAAATATAATATCATGCGATTCTATGTAGTGGGTACTATCGTGTTCGTGAAGCTTATTGTTTTGGAGATAATGGAATACTGAGACAAATGACAGAGAGTGTATAGATATAAGTAATTATCTATAATTTACTCTGGAAAATATACTTGCACTTTTTAAAATTTGATGTACGGACTTTTATTAGCTATTAATTGCATCAAAAACCTAGAAAATATAATATCATGTTATTTTATGTGGTGGGTATTATCGTGTTCATGAAGCTTATTGTTTTGGAGATAATGGAATACCGAGACAAATGACAGAGAGTGTATAGATATAAGTAATCATCCGTAATTTACTCTGGAAAATATACTTGAGCTTTTTAAAATTTGATGTACTGACTTTTATTAGCTATTAATTGCATCAAAAACCTCGAAAATATAATATGATGCAATTCTATGTGGTGGGTATTATCATGTTCATGAAGCTTATTGTTTTGGAGATAATGGAATACTGAGACAAATGACAGAGAGTGTATAGATATAAGTAATCATCCATAATTTACTCTGGAAAATATACTTGAGCTTTTAAAATTTGATGTACAGACTTTTATTAGCTATTAATTGCATCAAAAACCAAGAAAATATAATATCATGCGATTCTATGTGGTGGGTATTATCGTGTTCGTGAAGCTTATTGTTTTGGAGATAATGGAATACTGAGACAAATGACAGAGAGTGTATAGATATAAGTAATTATCTATAATTTACTCTGGAAAATATACTTGTACTTTTTAAAATTTGATGTACGGACTTTTATTAGCTATTAATTGCATCAAAAACCTAGAAAATATAATATCATGTTATTTTATGTGGTGGGTATTATCGTGTTCATGAAGCTTATTGTTTTGGAGATAATGGAATACTGAGACAAATGACAGAGAGTGTATAGATATAAGTAATCATCCGTAATTTACTCTGGAAAATATACTTGAGCTTTTTAAAATTTGATGTACTGACTTTTATTAGCTATTAATTGCATCAAAAACCTCGAAAATATAATATCATGCGATTCTATGTTGTGGGTATTATCGTGTTCATGAAGCTTATTGTTTTGGAGATAATGGAATACTGAGACAAATGACAGAGAGTGTATAGATATATGTAATCATCAATAATTTACTCTGGAAAATATACTTGAGTTTTTTAAAATTTGATGTACAGACTTTTATTAGCTATTAATTGCATCAAAAACCAAGAAAATATAATATCATGCGATTCTATGTAGTGGGTACTATCGTGTTCATGAAGCTTATTGTTTTGGAGATAATGGAATACTGAGACAAATGACAGAGAGTGTATAGATATAAGTAATCATCTATAATTTACTCTGGAAAATATACTTGTACTTTTTAAAATTTGATGTACGGACTTTTATTAGCTATTAAATGCATCAAAACCTAGAAAATATAAAATCATGTGATTCTATGTGGTGGGTATTATCGTGTTCATGAAGCTTATTGTTTTGGAGATAATGGAATACTGAGACAAATGACAGAGAGTGTATAGATATAAGTAATCATCCGTAATTTACTCTGGAAAATATACTTGAGCTTTTTAAAATTTGATGTACTGACTTTTATTAGCTACTAATTGCATAAAAAACCCGAAAATATAATATCATGCGATTCTATGTGGTGGGTATTATCGTGTTCATGAAGCTTATTGTTTTGGAGATAATGGAATACTGAGACAAATGACAGAGTGTGTATAGATATAATTAATCATCCATAATTTACTCTGGAAATATACTTGAGCTTTTAAAATTTGATGTACAGACTTTTATTAGCTATTAATTGCATCAAAAACCAAGAAAATATATTATTACGCGATTCTATGTGGTGGGTACTATCGTGTTCATGAAGCTTATTGTTTTGGAGATAATGGAATACTGAGACAAATGACAGAGAGTGTATAGATATAAGTAATTATCTATAATTTACTCTGGAAAATATACTTGTTGTTTTTAAAATTTGATGTACGGACTTTTATTAGCTATTAATTGCATCAAAAACCTAGAAAATATAACATCATGTTATTCTATGTGGTGGGTATTATCGTGTTCATGAAGCTTATTGTTTTGGAGATAATGGAATACCGAGACAAATGACAGAGAGTGTATAGATATAAGTAATCATCCGTAATTTACTCTGGAAAATATACTTGAGCTTTTTAAAATTTGATGTACTGACTTTTATTAGCTATTAATTGCATCAAAAACCTCAAAAATATAATATCATGTGATTCTATGTGGTGGGTATTATCGTGTTCATGAAGCTTATTGTTTTGGAGATAATGGAATACTGAGACAAATGACAGAGAGTGTATAGATATAAGTAATCATCCGTAATTTACTCTGGAAAATATACTTGAGCTTTTTAAAATTTGATGTACTGGCTTTTATTAGCTATTAATTGCATCAAAAACCTCAAAAATATAATATCATGCGATTCTATGTGGTGGGTATTATCGTGTTCATGAAGCTTATTGTTTTGGAGATAATGGAATACTGAGACAAATGACATAGAGTGTATAGATATAAGTAATCATCCGTAATTTACTCTAGAAAATATACTTGAGCTTTTTAAAATTTGATGTACTGGCTTTTATTAGCTATTAATTGCATCAAAAACCTCAAAAATATAATATCATGCGATTCTATGTGGTGGGTATTATCGTGTTCCTGAAGCTTATTGTTTTGGAGATAATGGAATACTGAGACAAATGACAGAGAGTGTATAGATATAAGTAATCATCCATAATTTACTCTGGAAAATATACTTGAGCTTTTTAAAATTTGATGTACAGTCTTTTATTAGCTATTAATTGCATAAAAAACCATGAAAATATAATATCATACGATTCTATGTGGTGGGTACTATCGTGTTCATGAAGCTTATTGTTTTGGAGATAATGGAATACTGAGACAATTCACAGAAAGTGTATAGATATAAGTAATCATCCATAATTTACTCTGGAAAATATACCTGAGCTTTTTAAAATTTGTTGTACATACTTTTATTAGATTTTAATTTCATCAAACACCTAGAATATATGATTTCATGCGATTCTATGTTGTGAAAATTATCGTGTTCATTGCGCTTCTTGTTAGTGTAATAATGGAATAGTAACACAAATGATAGACATATTACCCGTATCGCAGATAGGACACTTTGAATGCCAAGTCAAACTCTTTACTACCGGAACTAATAATGAAACTCGCATAATCCCAGAGGGATTTCTTTAATTTCTTTTTGAATGACCCTTTTATACTTATAAGCAATAATCTACACATTACTCTGGACAGTGTACTTGTGCTTTTAAAATATTAGTGGACAAACTTCAATTAGCTTAAATTTCGTAAAAATCCTAGAATTTGTAAATTCATGCAATTCTATGTGGTGGGTATTATCGTTTTCATAGCGCTTATTGTAAGGGTCATAATGGAATACTAAAACAAGTGATGGACAGTTATCCCGGATCGCGGACGGGACACTTGTAATCCCAATTCAAAACTCTTTACAACCGTAATTAATAAAGAAATTCAGATAATCCCACGTAGATTTCCTCCAGTTCTTTACGAATGACCCTTGTATACATATAAGTAATCATCTATAATTTACTCTGGAAAATATACTTGCACTTTTTAAAATTTGATGTACGGACTTTTATTAGCTTAATTGCATCAAAAACCAAGAAAATATATTATCATGCGATTCTATGTGGTGGGTATTATCGTGTTCATGAAGCTTATTGTTTTGGAGACAATGGAATACTGAGACAAATGACAGAGAGTTTATAGATATAAGTAATCATCCATAATTTACTCTGGAAAATATACTTGAGTTTTTAAAAATTTGATGTACAGACTTTTATTAGCTGTTAATTGCATCAAAAACCAAGAAAATATAGTATCATGCTATTCTATGTGGTGGATACTATCGTGTTCATGAAGCTTATTATTTTCGAGATAATGGAATACTGAGACAAATGACAGAGAGTGTATAGATATAAGTAATCATCTATAATTTACTCTGGAAAATATACTTGTACTATTTAAAATTTGATGTACGGACTTTTATTAGCTATTAATTGCATCAAAAACTTAGAAAATATAATATCAAGTGATTCTATGTGGTGGGTATTATCGTGATCATGAAGCTTATTGTTTTGGAGATAATGGAATACTGAGACAAATGACAGAGAGTGTATAGATATAAGTAATCATCCATAATTTGCTCTGGAAAATATACTTGAGTTTTTTAAAATTTGATGTACAGACTTTTATTAGCTGTTAATTGCTTCAAAAACCAAGAAAATATAGTATCATGCTATTCTATGTGGTGGATACTATCGTGTTCATGAAGCTTATTATTTTCGAGATAATGGAATACTGAGACAAATGACAGAGAGTGTATAGATATAAGTAATCATCTATAATTTACTCTGGAAAATATACTTGTACTATTTAAAATTTGATGTACGGACTTTTATTAGCTATTAATTGCATCAAAAACTTAAAAAATATAATATCATGTGATTCTATGTGGTGGGTATTATCGTGTTCATGAAGCTTATTGTTTTGGAGATAATGGAATACTGAGACAAATGACAGAGAGTGTATAGATATAAGTAATCATCCGTAATTTACTCTGGAAAATATACTTGAGCTTTTTAAAATTTGATGTACTGGCTTTTATTAGCTATTAATTGCATCAAAAACCTCAAAAATATAATATCATGCGATTCTATGTGGTGGGTATTATCGTGTTCATGAAGCTTATTGTTTTGGAGATAATGGAATACTGAGACAAATGACAGAGAGTGTATAGATATAAGTAATCATCCATAATTTACTCTGGAAAATATACTTGAGCTTTTTAAAATTTGATGTACTGGCTTTTATTAGCTATTAATTGCATCAAAAACCTCAAAAATATAATATCATGCGATTCTATGTGGTGGGTATTATCGTGTTCATGAAGCTTATTGTTTTGGAGATAATGGAATACTGAGACAAATGACAGAGAGTGTATAGATATAAGTAATCATCCATAATTTACTCTGGAAAATATACTTGAGCTTTTTAAAATTTGATGTACAGTCTTTTATTAGCTATTAATTGCATCAAAAACCATGAAAATATAATATCATACGATTCTATGTGGTGGGTACTATCGTGTTCATGAAGCTTATTGTTTTGGAGATAATGGAATACTGAGACAATTGACCGAAAGTGTATAGATATAAGTAATCATCCATAATTTACTCTGGAAAATATACTTGAGCTTTTTAAAATTTGTTGTACATACTTTTATTAGATTTTAATTTCATCAAACACCTAGAATACATAATTTCATGCGATTCTATGTTGTGAAAATTATCGTGTTCATTGCGCTTCTTGTTAGTGTAATAATGGAATACTAACACAAATGATAGACATATTACCCGTATCGCAGATAAGACACTTTAAATGCCAAGTCAAACTCTTTACTACCGGAACTAATAATGAAACTCGCATAATCCCAGAGGGATTTCTTTAATTGATAAAGAAATTCAGATAATCCCACGTGGATTTCCTCCAGTTCTTTACGAATGACCCTCGTATACATATAAGTAATCATCTATAATTTACTCTGGAAAATATACTTGCACTTTTTAAAATTTGATGTACGGACTTTTATTAGCTATTAATTGCATCAAAAACCAAGAAAATATAATATCATGCGATTCTATGTGGTGGGTATTATCGTGTTCATGAAGCTTATTGTTTTGGAGATAATGGAATACTGAGACAAAAGACAGAGAGTGTATAGATATAAGTAATCATCCGTAAATTACTCTGGAAAATATACTTGAGATTTTTAAAATTTGATGTACTGACTTTTATTAGCTATTAATTGCATCAAAAACCAAGAAAATATAATATCATGCGATTCTATGTGGTGGGTATTATCGTGTTCATGAAGCTTATTGTTTTGGAGTTAATGGAATACTGAGACAAAAGACAGAGAGTGCATAGATATAAGTAATCATCCATAATTTACTCTGGAAAATGTACTTGAGTTTTTTAAAATTTGATGTACTGTCTTTTATTAGCTATTAATTGCATCAAAAACCAAGAAAATATAATATCATGCGATTCTATGTTGTGGGTATTATCGTGTTCATGAAGCTTATTGTTTTGGAGATAGTGGAATACTGGGATGAATGACGGAGAGTGTATAGATACAAGTAATCATCCATAATTTACTCTGGAAAATATACTTGAGCTTTTTAAAATTTGATGTACAGACTTTTATTAGCTATTAATTGCTTCAAAAACCAAGAAAATATAATATCATGTGATTCTATGTGGTGGGTATTATCGTGTTCATGAAGCTTATTGTTTTGGAGATAATGGAATACTGAGACAAGTGACAGAGAGTGTATAGATATAAGTAATCATCCATAATTTATTCTGGAAAATATACTTGAGTTTTTTAAAATTTGATGTACAGTCTTTTATTAGCTATTAATTGCATAAAAAACCAAGAAAATATAATATCATGCGATTCTATGTGGTGGGTATTATCGTGTTCATGAAGTTTATTGTTTTGGAGATAATGGAATACTGAGACAAATGATAGAGAGTGTATAGATATAAGTAATTATCCATAATTTACTCTCGAAAATATACTTGAGCTTTTTAAAATTTGATGTACAGACTTTTATTAGCTATTAATTGCATCAAAAACCAAGAAAATATAATATCATGCGATTCTATGTGGTGGGTACTATCGTGTTCATGAAGCTTATTGTTTTGGAGATAATGGAATACTGAGACAAATGACAGAGAGTGTATAGGTATAAGTAATCATCTATAATTTACTCTGGAAAATATACTTGAGCTTTTTAAAATTGGATGTACTGACTTTTATTAGCTATTAATTGCATCAAAAACCTCGAAAATATAATATCATGCGATTATATGTGGTGAGTATTATCGTGTTCATGAAGCTTAATGTTTTGGAGATAATGGAATACTGAGACAAAAGACAGAGAGTGCATAGATATAAGTAATCATCCATAATTTACTCTGGAAAATATACTTGAGTTTTTAAAAATTTGATGTACTGTCTTTTATTAGCTATTAATTGCATCAAAAACCAAGAAAATATAATATCATGCGATTCTATGTTGTGGGTATTATCGTGTTCATGAAGCTTATTGTTTTGGAGATAGTGGAATACTGGGATGAATGACGGAGAGTGTATAGATACAAGTAATCATCCATAATTTACTCTGGAAAATATAATTGAGCTTTTTAAAATTTGATGTACAGTCTTTTATTAGCTATTAATTGCATCAAAAACCATGAAAATATAATATCATACGATTCTATGTGGTGGGTACTATCGTGTTCATGAAGCTTATTGTTTTGGAGATAATGGAATGCTGAGACAATTGACAGAAAGTGTATAGATATAAGTAATCATCCATAATTTACTCTGGAAAATATACTTGAGCTTTTTAAAATTTGTTGTACATACTTTTATTAGATTTTAATTTCATCAAACACCTAGAATATATAATTTCATGCGATTCTATGTTGTGAAAATTATCGTGTTCATTGCGCTTCTTGTTAGTGTAATTATGGAATACTAACACAAATGATAGACATATTTCCCGTATCGCAGATAGGACACTTTGAATGCCAAGTCAAACTCTTTACTACCGGAACAAATAATGAAACTCGCATAATCCCAGAGGGATTTCTTTAATTTCTTTTTGAATGAACCTTCTATACTTATAAGCAATAATCTACACATTACTCTGGACAGTGTACTTGTGCTTTTTAAAAATTAGTGGACAAACTTCAATTAGCTTAAATTTCGTAAAAATCCTAGAATTTGTAAATTCATGTAATTCTATGTGGTGGGTATTATCGTTTTCATAGCGCTTATTGTAAGGGTCATAATGGAATACTAAAACAAGTGATGGACAGTTATCCCGGATCGCGGACGGGACACTTGTAATCCCAATTCAAAACTCTTTACAACCGTAATTGATAAAGAAATTCAGATAATCCCACGTGGATTTCCTCCAGTTCTTTACGAATGACCCTCGTATACATATAAGTAATCATCTATAATTTACTCTGGAAAATATACTTGCACTTTTTAAAATTTGATGTACGGACTTTTATTAGCTATTAATTGCATCAAAAACCAAGAAAATATAATATCATGGGATTCTATGTGGTGGGTATTATCGTGTTCATGAAGCTTATTGTTTTGGAGATAATGGAATACTGAGACAAAAGACAGAGAGTGCATAGATATAAGTAATCATCCATAATTTACTCTGGAAAATATACTTGAGTTTTTTAAAATTTGATGTACTGTCTTTTATTAGCTATTAATTGCATCAAAAACCAAGAAAATATAATATCATGCGATTCTATGTTGTGGGTATTATCGTGTTCATGAAGCTTATTGTTTTGGAGATAGTGGAATACTGGGATGAATGACAGAGAGTGTATAGATACAAGTAATCATCCATAATTTACTCCGGAAAATATACTTGAGCTTTTTAAAATTTGATGTACAGACTTTTATTAGCTATTAATTGCTTCAAAAACCAAGAAAATATAATATCATGTGATTCTATGTGGTGGGTATTATCGTGTTCATGAAGCTTATTGTTTTGGAGATAATGGAATACTGAGACAAGTGACAGAGAGTGTATAGATATAAGTAATCATCCATAATTTATTCTGGAAAATATACTTGAGTCTTTTAAAATTTGATGTACAGTCTTTTATTAGCTATTAATTGCATAAAAAACCAAGAAAATATAATATCATGCGATTCTATGTGGTGGGTATTATCGTGTTCATGAAGTTTATTGTTTTGGAGATAATGGAATACTGAGACAAATGATAGAGAGTGTATAGATATAAGTAATTATCCATAATTTACTCTGGAAAATATACTTGAGCTTTTTAAAATTTGATGTACAGACTTTTATTAGCTATTAATTGCATCAAAAACCAAGAAAATATAATATCATGCGATTCTTTGTGGTGGGTACTGTCGTGTTCATGAAGCTTATTGTTTTGGAGATAATGGAATACTGAGACAAATGACAGAGAGTGTATAGGTATAAGTAATCATCTATAATTTACTCTGGAAAATATACTTGAGCTTTTTAAAATTTGATGTACTTACTTTTATTAGCTATTAATTGCATCAAAAACCTCGAAAATATAATATCATGCGATTCTATGTGGTGGGTATTATCGTGTTCATGAAGCTTATTGTTTTGGAGATAATGGAATACTGAGACAAATGACAGAGAGTGTATAGGTATAAGTAATCATCTATAATTTACTCTGGAAAATATACTTGAGCTTTTTAAAATCTGATGTACTGACTTTTATTAGCTATTAATTGCATCAAAAACCTCGAAAATATAATATCATGCGATTCTATGTGGTGGGTATTATCGTGTTCATGAAGCTTATTGTTTTGGAGATAATGGAATACTGAGACAAATGACAGAGAGTGTATAGGTATAAGTAATCATCTATAATTTACTCTGGAAAATATACTTGAGCTTTTTAAAATTTGATGTACTGACTTTTATTAGCTATTATTTGCATCAAAAACCTCAAAAATATAATATCATGCGATTCTATGTGGTGGGTATTATCGTGTTCATGAAGATTATTGTTTTGGAGATAATGGAATACTGAGACAAATGACAGAGAGTGTATAGGTATAAGTAATCATCTATAATTTACTCTGGAAAATATACTTGAGTTTTTTAAAATTTGATGCACGGACTTTTATTAGCTATTAATTGCATGAAAAACAAAGAAAATATAATATCATGCGATTCTATGTGGTGGGTATTATCGTGTTCATGGAGCTTATTGTTTTGGAGATAATGGAATACTGAGACAAATGACAGAGAGTGTATAGATATAAGTAATCATATGTAATTTACTCTGGAAAATATGCTTGAGCTTTTTAAAATTTGATGTACTGGCTTTTATTAGCTTTTAATTGCATCAAAAACCAAGAAAATATAATATCATGCGATTCTATGTGGTGGGTACTATCGTGTTCATGAAGCTTATTGTTTTGGAGATAATGGAATACTGAGACAAATGACAGAGAGTGTATAGGTATAAGTAATCATCTATAATTTACTCTGGAAAATATACTTGAGCTTTTTAAAATTTGATGTACTGACTTTTATTAGCTATTAATTGCATCAAAAACCTCGAAAATATAATATCATGTGATTCTATGTGGTGGGTATTATCGTGTTCATGAAGCTTATTGTTTTGGAGATAATGGAATACTGAGACAAATGACAGAGAGTGTATAGGTATAAGTAATCATCTATAATTTACTCTGGAAAATATACTTGAGCTTTTTAAAATTTGATGTACTGACTTTTATTAGCTATTATTTGCATCAAAAACCTCAAAAATATAATATCATGCGATTCTATGTGGTGGGTATTATCGTGTTCATGAAGCTTATTGTTTTGGAGATAATGGAATACTGAGACAAATGACAGAGAGTGTATAGGTATAAGTAATCATCTATAATTTACTCTGGAAAATATACTTGAGTTTTTTAAAATTTGATGTACGGACTTTTATTAGCTATTAATTGCATGAAAAACAAAGAAAATATAATATCATGCGATTCTATGTGGTGGGTACTATCGTGTTCATGAAGCTTCTTGTTTTGGAGATAATGGAATACTGAGACAAATGACAGAGAGTGTATAGGTATAAGTAATCATCTATAATTTACTCTGGAAAATATACTTGAGCTTTTTAAAATTTGATGTACTGACTTTTATTAGCTATTAATTGCATCAAAAACCTCGAAAATATAATATCATGCGATTCTATGTGGTGGGTATTATCGTGTTCATGAAGCTTATTGTTTTGGAGATAATGGAATACTGAGACAAATGACAGAGAGTGTATAGGTATAAGTAATCATCTATAATTTACTCTGGAAAATATACTTGAGCTTTTTAAAATTTGATGTACTGACTTTTATTAGCTATTATTTGCATCAAAAACCTCAAAAATATAATATCATGCGATTCTATGTGGTGGGTATTATCGTGTTCATGAAGCTTATTGTTTTGGAGATAATGGAATACTGAGACAAATGACAGAGAGTGTATAGGTATAAGTAATCATCTATAATTTACTCTGGAAAATATACTTGCACTTTTTAAAATTTGATGTACAGACTTTTATTAGCTATTAATTGCATCAAAAACCAAGAAAATATAATATCATGCGATTCTTTGTGGTGGGTACTGTCGTGTTCATGAAGCTTATTGTTTTGGAGATAATGGAATACTGAGACAAATGACAGAGAGTGTATAGGTATAAGTAATCATCTATAATTTACTCTGGAAAATATACTTGAGCTTTTTAAAATTTGATGTACTTACTTTTATTAGCTATTAATTGCATCAAAAACCTCGAAAATATAATATCATGCGATTCTATGTGGTGGGTATTATCGTGTTCATGAAGCTTATTGTTTTGGAGATAATGGAATACTGAGACAAATGACAGAGAGTGTATAGGTATAAGTAATCATCTATAATTTACTCTGGAAAATATACTTGAGCTTTTTAAAATCTGATGTACTGACTTTTATTAGCTATTAATTGCATCAAAAACCTCGAAAATATAATATCATGCGATTCTATATGGTGGGTATTATCGTGTTCATGAAGCTTATTGTTTTGGAGATAATGGAATACTGAGACAAATGACAGAGAGTGTATAGGTATAAGTAATCATCTATAATTTACTCTGGAAAATATACTTGAGCTTTTTAAAATTTGATGTACTGACTTTTATTAGCTATTATTTGCATCAAAAACCTCAAAAATATAATATCATGCGATTCTATGTGGTGGGTATTATCGTGTTCATGAAGATTATTGTTTTGGAGATAATGCAATACTGAGACAAATGACAGAGAGTGTATAGGTATAAGTAATCATCTATAATTTACTCTGGAAAATATACTTGAGTTTTTTAAAATTTGATGCACGGACTTTTATTAGCTATTAATTGCATGAAAAACAAAGAAAATATAATATCATGCGATTCTATGTGGTGGGTATTATCGTGTTCATGGAGCTTATTGTTTTGGAGATAATGGAATACTGAGACAAATGACAGAGAGTGTATAGATATAAGTAATCATATGTAATTTACTCTGGAAAATATGCTTGAGCTTTTTAAAATTTGATGTACTGGCTTTTATTAGCTTTTAATTGCATCAAAAACCAAGAAAATATAATATCATGCGATTCTATGTGGTGGGTACTATCGTGTTCATGAAGCTTATTGTTTTGGAGATAATGGAATACTGAGACAAATGACAGAGAGTGTATAGGTATAAGTAATCATCTATAATTTACTCTGGAAAATATACTTGAGCTTTTTAAAATTTGATGTACTGACTTTTATTAGCTATTAATTGCATCAAAAACCTCGAAAATATAATATCATGTGATTCTATGTGGTGGGTATTATCGTGTTCATGAAGCTTATTGTTTTGGAGATAATGGAATACTGAGACAAATGACAGAGAGTGTATAGGTATAAGTAATCATCTATAATTTACTCTGGAAAATATACTTGAGCTTTTTAAAATTTGATGTACTGACTTTTATTAGCTATTATTTGCATCAAAAACCTCAAAAATATAATATCATGCGATTCTATGTGGTGGGTATTATCGTGTTCATGAAGCTTATTGTTTTGGAGATAATGGAATACTGAGACAAATGACAGAGAGTGTATAGGTATAAGTAATCATCTATAATTTACTCTGGAAAATATACTTGAGTTTTTTAAAATTTGATGTACGGACTTTTATTAGCTATTAATTGCATGAAAAACAAAGAAAATATAATATCATGCGATTCTATGTGGTGGGTACTATCGTGTTCATGAAGCTTCTTGTTTTGGAGATAATGGAATACTGAGACAAATGACAGAGAGTGTATAGGTATAAGTAATCATCTATAATTTACTCTGGAAAATATACTTGAGCTTTTTAAAATTTGATGTACTGACTTTTATTAGCTATTAATTGCATCAAAAACCTCGAAAATATAATATCATGCGATTCTATGTGGTGGGTATTATCGTGTTCATGAAGCTTATTGTTTTGGAGATAATGGAATACTGAGACAAATGACAGAGAGTGTATAGGTATAAGTAATCATCTATAATTTACTCTGGAAAATATACTTGAGCTTTTTAAAATTTGATGTACTGACTTTTATTAGCTATTATTTGCATCAAAAACCTCAAAAATATAATATCATGCGATTCTATGTGGTGGGTATTATCGTGTTCATGAAGCTTATTGTTTTGGAGATAATGGAATACTGAGACAAATGACAGAGAGTGTATAGGTATAAGTAATCATCTATAATTTACTCTGGAAAATATACTTGAGTTTTTTAAAATTTGATGTACGGACTTTTATTAGCTATTAATTGCATGAAAAACAAAGAAAATATAATATCATGCGATTCTATGTGGTGGGTATTGTCGTCTTTATGAAGCTTATTGTTTTGGAGATAATGGAATACTGAGACAAATGACAGAGAGTGTATAGATATAAGTAATCATCCATAATTTACTCTGGAAAATATACTTGAGTTTTTTAAAATTTGATGTACAGACTTTTATTAGCTGTTAATTGCATCAAAAACCAAGGAAATATAGTATCATGCGATTCTATGTGGTGGATACTATCGTGTTCATGAAACTTATTATTTTTGAGATAATGGAATACTGAGAGAAATGACAGAGAGTGTATAGATATAAGTAATCATCTATAATTTACTCTGGAAAATATACTTGTACTATTTAAAATTTGATGTACGGACTTTTATTAGCTATTAATTGCATAAAAAACCTTGAAAATATAATATCATGCGATTCTATGTGGTGGGTATTATCGTGTTCATGAAGTTTATTGTTTTGGAGTTAATGGAATACTGAGACAAATGACAGAGAGTGTATAGATATAAGTAATCATCCATAATTTACTCTGGAAAATATACTTGAGCTTTTTAAAATTTGATGTACAGTCTTTTATTAGCTATTAATTGCATCAAAAACCATGAAAATATAATATCATACGATTCTATGTGGTGGGTACTATCGTGTTCATGAAGCTTATTGTTTTGGAGATAATGGAATACTGAGACAATTGACCGAAAGTGTATAGATATAAGTAATCATCCATAATTTACTCTGGAAAATATACTTGAGCTTTTTAAAATTTGTTGTACATACTTTTATTAGATTTTAATTTCATCAAACACCTAGAATACATAATTTCATGCGATTCTATGTTGTGAAAATTATCGTGTTCATTGCGCTTCTTGTTAGTGTAATAATGGAATACTAACACAAATGATAGACATATTACCCGTATCGCAGATAGGACACTTTGAATGCCAAGTCAAACTCTTTACTACCGGAACTAATAATGAAACTCGCATAATCCCAGAGGGATTTCTTTAATTGATAAAGAAATTCAGATAATCCCACGTGGATTTCCTCCAGTTCTTTACGAATGACCCTCGTATACATATAAGTAATCATCTATAATTTACTCTGGAAAATATACTTGCACTTTTTAAAATTTGATGTACGGACTTTTATTAGCTATTAATTGCATCAAAAACCAAGAAAATATAATACCATGCGATTCTATGTGGTGGGTATTATCGTGTTCATGAAGCTTATTGTTTTGGAGATAATGGAATACTGAGACAAAAGACAGAGAGTGTATAGATATAAGTAATCATCCGTAAATTACTCTGGAAAATATACTTGAGATTTTTAAAATTTGATGTACTGACTTTTATTAGCTATTAATTGCATCAAAAACCAAGAAAATATAATATCATGCGATTCTATGTGGTGGGTATTATCGTGTTCATGAAGCTTATTGTTTTGGAGATAATGGAATACTGAGACAAAAGACTGAGAGTGCATAGATATATGTAATCATCCATAATTTACTCTGGAAAATGTACTTGAGTTTTTTAAAATTTGATGTACTGTCTTTTATTAGCTATTAATTGCATCAAAAACCAAGAAAATATAATATCATGCGATTCTATGTTGTGGGTATTATCGTGTTCATGAAGCTTATTGTTTTGGAGATAGTGGAATACTGGGATGAATGACGGAGAGTGTATAGATACAAGTAATCATCCATAATTTACTCTGGAAAATATACTTGAGCTTTTTAAAATTTGATGTACGGACTTTTATTAGCTATTAATTGCTTCAAAAACCAAGAAAATATAATATCATGTGATTCTATGTGGTGGGTATTATCGTGTTCATGAAGCTTATTGTTTTGGAGATAATGGAATACTGAGACAAGTGACAGAGAGTGTATAGATATAAGTAATCATCCATAATTTATTCTGGAAAATATACTTGAGTTTTTTAAAATTTGATGTACAGTCTTTTATTAGCTATTAATTGCATAAAAAACCAAGAAAATATAATATCATGCGATTCTATGTGGTGGGTATTATCGTGTTCATGAAGTTTATTGTTTTGGAGATAATGGAATACTGAGACAAATGATAGAGAGTGTATAGATATAAGTAATTATCCATAATTTACTCTCGAAAATATACTTGAGCTTTTTAAAATTTGATGTACAGACTTTTATTAGCTATTAATTGCATCAAAAACCAAGAAAATATAATATCATGCGATTCTATGTGGTGGGTACTATCGTGTTCATGAAGCTTATTGTTTTGGAGATAATGGAATACTGAGACAAATGACAGAGAGTGTATAGGTATAAGTAATCATCTATAATTTACTCTGGAAAATATACTTGAGCTTTTTAAAATTGGATGTACTGACTTTTATTAGCTATTAATTGCATCAAAAACCTCGAAAATATAATATCATGCGATTATATGTGGTGAGTATTATCGTGTTCATGAAGCTTAATGTTTTGGAGATAATGGAATACTGAGACAAAAGACAGAGAGTGCATAGATATAAGTAATCATCCATAATTTACTCTGGAAAATATACTTGAGTTTTTAAAAATTTGATGTACTGTCTTTTATTAGCTATTAATTGCATCAAAAACCAAGAAAATATAATATCATGCGATTCTATGTTGTGGGTATTATCGTGTTCATGAAGCTTATTGTTTTGGAGATAGTGGAATACTGGGATGAATGACGGAGAGTGTATAGATACAAGTAATCATCCATAATTTACTCTGGAAAATATAATTGAGCTTTTTAAAATTTGATGTACAGTCTTTTATTAGCTATTAATTGCATCAAAAACCATGAAAATATAATATCATACGATTCTATGTGGTGGGTACTATCGTGTTCATGAAGCTTATTGTTTTGGAGATAATGGAATGCTGAGACAATTGACAGAAAGTGTATAGATATAAGTAATCATCCATAATTTACTCTGGAAAATATACTTGAGCTTTTTAAAATTTGTTGTACATACTTTTATTAGATTTTAATTTCATCAAACACCTAGAATATATAATTTCATGCGATTCTATGTTGTGAAAATTATCGTGTTCATTGCGCTTCTTGTTAGTGTAATTATGGAATACTAACACAAATGATAGACATATTACCCGTATCGCAGATAGGACACTTTGAATGCCAAGTCAAACTCTTTACTACCGGAACAAATAATGAAACTCGCATAATCCCAGAGGGATTTCTTTAATTTCTTTTTGAATGAACCTTCTATACTTATAAGCAATAATCTACACATTACTCTGGACAGTGTACTTGTGCTTTTTAAAAATTAGTGGACAAACTTCAATTAGCTTAAATTTCGTAAAAATCCTAGAATTTGTAAATTCATGTAATTCTATGTGGTGGGTATTATCGTTTTCATAGCGCTTATTGTAAGGGTCATAATGGAATACTAAAACAAGTGATGGACAGTTATCCCGGATCGCGGACGGGACACTTGTAATCCCAATTCAAAACTCTTTACAACCGTAATTGATAAAGAAATTCAGATAATCCCACGTGGATTTCCTCCAGTTCTTTACGAATGACCCTCGTATACATATAAGTAATCATCTATAATTTACTCTGGAAAATATACTTGCACTTTTTAAAATTTGATGTACGGACTTTTATTAGCTATTAATTGCATCAAAAACCAAGAAAATATAATATCATGGGATTCTATGTGGTGGGTATTATCGTGTTCATGAAGCTTATTGTTTTGGAGATAATGGAATACTGAGACAAAAGACAGAGAGTGCATAGATATAAGTAATCATCCATAATTTACTCTGGAAAATATACTTGAGTTTTTTAAAATTTGATGTACTGTCTTTTATTAGCTATTAATTGCATCAAAAACCAAGAAAATATAATATCATGCGATTCTATGTTGTGGGTATTATCGTGTTCATGAAGCTTATTGTTTTGGAGATAGTGGAATACTGGGATGAATGACAGAGAGTGTATAGATACAAGTAATCATCCATAATTTACTCCGGAAAATATACTTGAGCTTTTTAAAATTTGATGTACAGACTTTTATTAGCTATTAATTGCTTCAAAAACCAAGAAAATATAATATCATGTGATTCTATGTGGTGGGTATTATCGTGTTCATGAAGCTTATTGTTTTGGAGATAATGGAATACTGAGACAAGTGACAGAGAGTGTATAGATATAAGTAATCATCCATAATTTATTCTGGAAAATATACTTGAGTCTTTTAAAATTTGATGTACAGTCTTTTATTAGCTATTAATTGCATAAAAAACCAAGAAAATATAATATCATGCGATTCTATGTGGTGGGTATTATCGTGTTCATGAAGTTTATTGTTTTGGAGATAATGGAATACTGAGACAAATGATAGAGAGTGTATAGATATAAGTAATTATCCATAATTTACTCTGGAAAATATACTTGAGCTTTTTAAAATTTGATGTACAGACTTTTATTAGCTATTAATTGCATCAAAAACCAAGAAAATATAATATCATGCGATTCTTTGTGGTGGGTACTGTCGTGTTCATGAAGCTTATTGTTTTGGAGATAATGGAATACTGAGACAAATGACAGAGAGTGTATAGGTATAAGTAATCATCTATAATTTACTCTGGAAAATATACTTGAGCTTTTTAAAATTTGATGTACTGACTTTTATTAGCTATTAATTGCATCAAAAACCTCGAAAATATAATATCATGCGATTCTATGTGGTGGGTATTATCGTGTTCATGAAGCTTATTGTTTTGGAGATAATGGAATACTGAGACAAATGACAGAGAGTGTATAGGTATAAGTAATCATCTATAATTTACTCTGGAAAATATACTTGAGCTTTTTAAAATCTGATGTACTGACTTTTATTAGCTATTAATTGCATCAAAAACCTCGAAAATATAATATCATGCGATTCTATGTGGTGGGTATTATCGTGTTCATGAAGCTTATTGTTTTGGAGATAATGGAATACTGAGACAAATGACAGAGAGTGTATAGGTATAAGTAATCATCTATAATTTACTCTGGAAAATATACTTGAGCTTTTTAAAATTTGATGTACTGACTTTTATTAGCTATTATTTGCATCAAAAACCTCAAAAATATAATATCATGCGATTCTATGTGGTGGGTATTATCGTGTTCATGAAGATTATTGTTTTGGAGATAATGGAATACTGAGACAAATGACAGAGAGTGTATAGGTATAAGTAATCATCTATAATTTACTCTGGAAAATATACTTGAGTTTTTTAAAATTTGATGCACGGACTTTTATTAGCTATTAATTGCATGAAAAACAAAGAAAATATAATATCATGCGATTCTATGTGGTGGGTATTATCGTGTTCATGGAGCTTATTGTTTTGGAGATAATGGAATACTGAGACAAATGACAGAGAGTGTATAGATATAAGTAATCATATGTAATTTACTCTGGAAAATATGCTTGAGCTTTTTAAAATTTGATGTACTGGCTTTTATTAGCTATTAATTGCATCAAAAACCAAGAAAATATAATATCATGCGATTCTATGTGGTGGGTACTATCGTGTTCATGAAGCTTATTGTTTTGGAGATAATGGAATACTGAGACAAATGACAGAGAGTGTATAGGTATAAGTAATCATCTATAATTTACTCTGGAAAATATACTTGAGCTTTTTAAAATTTGATGTACTGACTTTTATTAGCTATTAATTGCATCAAAAACCTCGAAAATATAATATCATGCGATTCTATGTGGTGGGTATTATCGTGTTCATGAAGCTTATTGTTTTGGAGATAATGGAATACTGAGACAAATGACAGAGAGTGTATAGGTATAAGTAATCATCTATAATTTACTCTGGAAAATATACTTGAGCTTTTTAAAATTTGATGTACTGACTTTTATTAGCTATTATTTGCATCATAAACCTCAAAAATATAATATCATGCGATTCTATGTGGTGGGTATTATCGTGTTCATGAAGCTTATTGTTTTGGAGATAATGGAATACTGAGACAAATGACAGAGAGTGTATAGGTATAAGTAATCATCTATAATTTACTCTGGAAAATATACTTGAGTTTTTTAAAATTTGATGTACGGACTTTTATTAGCTATTAATTGCATGAAAAACAAAGAAAATATAATATCATGCGATTCTATGTGGTGGGTACTATCGTGTTCATGAAGCTTCTTGTTTTGGAGATAATGGAATACTGAGACAAATGACAGAGAGTGTATAGGTATAAGTAATCATCTATAATTTACTCTGGAAAATATACTTGAGCTTTTTAAAATTTGATGTACTGACTTTTATTAGCTATTAATTGCATCAAAAACCTCGAAAATATAATATCATGCGATTCTATGTTGTGGGTATTATCGTGTTCATGAAGCTTATTGTTTTGGAGATAATGGAATACTGAGACAAATGACAGAGAGTGTATAGGTATAAGTAATCATCTATAATTTACTCTGGAAAATATACTTGAGCTTTTTAAAATTTGATGTACTGACTTTTATTAGCTATTATTTGCATCAAAAACCTCAAAAATATAATATCATGCGATTCTATGTGGTGGGTATTATCGTGTTCATGAAGCTTATTGTTTTGGAGATAATGGAATACTGAGACAAATGACAGAGAGTGTATAGGTATAAGTAATCATCTATAATTTACTCTGGAAAATATACTTGAGTTTTTTAAAATTTGATGTACGGACTTTTATTAGCTATTAATTGCATGAAAAACAAAGAAAATATAATATCATGCGATTCTATGTGGTGGGTATTGTCGTCTTTATGAAGCTTATTGTTTTGGAGATAATGGAATACTGAGACAAATGACAGAGAGTGTATAGATATAAGTAATCATCCATAATTTACTCTGGAAAATATACTTGAGTTTTTTAAAATTTGATGTACAGACTTTTATTAGCTGTTAATTGCATCAAAAACCAAGGAAATATAGTATCATGCGATTCTATGTGGTGGATACTATCGTGTTCATGAAACTTATTATTTTTGAGATAATGGAATACTGAGAGAAATGACAGAGAGTGTATAGATATAAGTAATCATCTATAATTTACTCTGGAAAATATACTTGAGCCTTTTAAAATTTGATGTACGGACTTTTATTAGCTATTAATTGCATCAAAAACCTTGAAAACATAATATCATGTGATTCTATGTGGTGGGTATTATCGTGTTCATGAAGCTTATTGTTTTGGAGATAATGGAATACTGAGACAAATGACAGAGAGTGTATAGATATAAGTAATCATATGTAATTTACTCTGGAAAATATGCTTGAGCTTTTTAAAATTTGATGTACTGGCTTTTATTTGTTATTAATTGCATCAAAAACCTCGAAAATATAATATCATGCGATTCTATGTGGTGGGTATTATCGTGTTCATGAAGCTTCTTGTTTTGGAGATAATGGAATACTGAGACAAATGACAGAGAGTGTATAGGTATAAGTAATCATCTATAATTTACTCTGGAAAATATACTTGAGCTTTTTAAAATTTGATGTACTGACTTTTATTAGCTATTATTTGCATCAAAAACCTCGAAAATATAATATCATGCGATTCTATGTGGTGGGTATTATCGTGTCCATGAAGCTTATTGTTTTGGAGATAATGGAATACTGAGACAAATGACAGAGAGTGTATAGGTATAAGTAATCATCTATAATTTACTCTGGAAAATATACTTGAGTTTTTTAAAATTTGATGTACGGACTTTTATTAGCTATTAATTGCATCAAAAACCAAGAAAATATAATATCATGCGATTCTATGTGGTGGATATTATCGTCTTTATGAAGCTTATTGATTTGGAGATAATGGAATACTGAGACAAATGACAGAGAGTGTATAGATATAAGTAATCATCCATAATTTACTCTGGAAAATATACTTGAGTTTTTTAAAATTTGATGTACGGACTTTTATTAGCTGTTAATTGCATCAAAAACCAAGAAAATATAGTATCATGCGATTCTATGTGGTGGATACTATCGTGTTCATGAAGCTTCTTATTTTCGAGATAATGGAATACTGAGACAAATGAAAGAGAGTGTATCGATATAAGTAATCATCTATAATTTACTCTGGAAAATATACTTGTACTATTTAAAATTTGATGTACGGACTTTTATTAGCTATTAATTGCATCAAAAACCTAGAAAACATAATATCATGTGATTCTATGTGGTGGGTATTATCGTGTTCATGAAGCTTATTGTTTTGGAGATAATGGAATACTGAGACAAATGACAGAGAGTGTATAGATATAAGTAATCATATGTAATTTACTCTGGAAAATATGCTTGAGCTTTTTAAAATTTGATGTACTGGCTTTTATTAGCTATTAATTGCATCAAAAACCTCGAAAATATAATATCATGCGATTCTATGTTTTGGGTATTATCGTGTTCATGAAGCTTATTGTTTTGGAGATAATGGAATACTGAGACAAATGACAGAGAGTGTATACATATAAGTAATCATCCATAATTTACTCTGGAAAATATACTTGAGCTTTTTAAAATTTGATGTACAGTCTTTTATTAGCTATTAATTGCATCAAAAACCATGAAAATATAATATCATGCAATTCTAAGCGGTGGGTACTATCGTGTTCATGAAGCTTATTGTTTTGGAGATAATGGAATACTGAGACAAATGACAGAAAGTGTATAGATATAAGTAATCATCCATAATTTACTCTGGAAAATATACTTGAGCTTTTTAAAATTTGTTGTACATACTTTTATAAGATTTTAATTTCATCAAACACCTAGAATATAAAATTTCATGCGATTCTATGTTGTGAAAATTATCGTGTTCATTGCGCTTGTTGTTAGTGTAATAATGGAATACTAACACAAATGATAGACATATTACCCGTATCGCAGATAGCACACTTGGAATGCCAAGTCAAACTCTTTACTACCGGAACTAATAATGAAACTCGCATAATCCCAGAGGGGGTTCTTGAATTTCTTTGCGAATGACCCTTCTATACTTATAAGCAATAATCTACACATTACTCTGGACAATGTACTTGTGCTTTTTAAAAATTAGTGGACAAACTACAATTAGCTTAAATTTCGTAAAAATCCTAGAATTTGTAAATTCATGCAATTCTATGTGGTGGGTATTATCGTTTTCATAGCACTTATTGTAAGGGTCATAATGGAATACTAAAACAAGTGATGGACAGTTATCCCGGATCGCGGACGGGACACTTGTAATCCCAATTCAAAACTCTTTACAACCGTAATTGATAAAGAAATTCATATAATCCCACGTAGATTTTCTCCTGTTCTTTACGAATGACCCTCGTATACATATAAGTAATCATCTATAATTTACTCTGGAAAATATACTTGAGTTTTTTAAAATTTGATGTACAGACTTTTATTAGCTATTAATTGCATCAAAAACCAAGAAAATATAATATCATGCGATTCTATGTTGTGGGTATTATCATGTTCATGAAGTTATTGTTTTGTAGATAATGGAATACTGGGATGAATGACAGAGAGTGTATAGATACAAGTAATCATCCATAATTTACTCTGGAAAATATACTTGAGCTTTTTAAAATTTGATGTACAGACTTTTATTAGCTATTAATTGCATCAAAAACCAAGAAAATATAATATCATGTGATTCTATGTGGTGGGTATTATCGTGTTCATGAAGCTTATTGTTTTGGAGATAATGGAATACTGAGACAAATGACAGAGAGTGTATAGATATAAGTAATCATCCATAATTTATTCTAGAAAATATACTTGAGTTTTTAAAAATTTGATGTACAGTCTTTTATTAGCTATTAATTGCATCAAAAACCAAGAAAATATAATATCATGCGATTTTATGTGGTGGGTATTATCGTGTTCATGAAGCTTATTGTTTTGGAGATAATGGAATACTGAGACAAATGACAGAGAGTGTATAGATATAAGTAATCATCCATAATTTACTCTGGAAAATATACTTGAGCGTTTTAAAATTTGATGTACAAACTTTTATTAGCTATTAATTGCATCAAAAACCAAGAAAATATAATATCATGCGATTCTATGTGGTGGGTACTATCGTGTTCATGAAGCTTATTGTTTTGGAGATAATGGAATACTGAGACAAATGACAGAGAGTGTATAGATATAAGTAATCATCTATAATTTACTCTGGAAAATATACTTGTACTTTTTAAAATTTGATGTACGGACTTTTATTAGCTATTAATTGCATCAAAAACCTAGAAAATATAATATCATGTGATTCTATGTGGTGGGTATTATCGTGTTCATGGAGCTTATTGTATTGGAGATAATGGAATACTGAGACAAATGACAGAGAGTGTATAGATATAAGCATTCATCCGTAATTTACTCTGGAAAATATACTTGAGCTTTTTAAAATTTGTTGTACTGACTTTTATTAGCTATTAATTGAATCAAAAACCTCGAAAATATAATATCATGCGATTCTATGTGATGGGTATTATCGTGTTCATGAAGCTTATTGTTTTGGAGATAATGGAATACAGAGACAAATGACAGAGAGTGTATAGATATATGTAATCATTAATAATTTACTCTGGAAAATATACTTGAGCTTTTTAAAATCTGATGTACAGACTTTTATTAGCTATTAATTGCATCAAAAACCAAGAAAATATAATATCATACGATTCTATGTGGTGGGTACTATCGTGTTCATGAAGCTTATTGTTTTGGAGATAATGGAATACTGAGACAAATGAGAGAGAGTGTATAGATATAAGTAATCATCCATAATTTATTTTGGAAAATATACTTGAGTTTTTAAAAATTTGATGTAAAGTCTTTTATTAGCTATTAATTGCATGAAAAACCAAGAAAATATAATATCATGCGATTCTATGTGGTGGGTATTATCGTGTTCATGAAGCTTATTGTTTTGGAGATAATGGAATACTGAGACAAATGACAGAGAGTGTATAGATATAAGTAATCATCCATAATTTACTCTGGAAATATACTTGAGCTTTTAAAATTTGATGTACATACTTTTATTAGCTATTAATTGCATCAAAAACCAAGAAAATATAATGTTACACGATTCTGTGTGGTGGGTACTATCGTGTTGATGAAGCTTATTGTTTTGGAGATAATGGAATACTGAGACAAATGACAGAGAGTGTATAGATATAAGTAATTATCTATAATTTACTCTGGAAAATATACTTGTTGTTTTTAAAATTTGATGTACGGACTTTTATTAGCTATTAATTGCATCAAAAACCTAGAAAATATAATATCATGTTATTTTATGTGGTGGGTATTATCGTGTTCATGAAGCTTATTGTTTTGGAGATAATGGAATACCGAGACAAATGACAGAAAGTGTATAGATATAAGTAATCATCCGTAATTTACTCTGGAAAATATACTTGAGCTTTTTAAAATTTGATGTACTGACTTTTATTAGCTATTAATTGCATCAAAAACCTCGAAAATATAATATCATGCAATTCTGTGTGGTGGGTATTATCATGTTCATGAAGCTTATTGTTTTGGAGATAATGGAATACTGAGACAAATGACAGAGAGTGTATAGATATATGTAATCATTAATAATTTACTCTGGAAAATATACTTGAGCTTTTTAAAATTTGATGTACAGACTTTTATTAGCTATTAATTGCATCAAAAACCAAGAAAATATAATATCATACGATTCTATGTGGTGGGTACTATCGTGTTCATGAAGCTTATTGTTTTGGAGATAATGGAATACTGAGACAAATGAGAGAGAGTGTATAGATATAAGTAATCATCCATAATTTATTCTGGAAAATATACTTAAGTTTTTAAAAATTTGATGTAAAGTCTTTTATTAGCTATTAATTGCATCAAAAACCAAGAAAATATAATATTATGCGATTCTATGTGGTGGGTATTATCGTGTTCATGAAGCTTATTGTTTTGGAGATAATGGAATACTGAGACAAATGATAGAGAGTGTATAGATATAAGTAATTATCTATAATTTACTCTGGAAAATATACTTGTACTTTTTAAAATTTGATGTACGGACTTTTATTAGCTATTAATTGCATCAAAAACCTAGAAAATATAATATCATGTTATTTTATGTGGTGGGTATTATCGTGTTCATGAAGCTTATTGTTTTGGAGATAATGGAATACTGAGACAAATGACAGAGAGTGTATAGATATAAGTAATCATCCGTAATTTACTCTGGAAAATATACTTGAGCTTTTTAAAATTTGATGTTCTGACTTTTATTAGCTATTAATTGCATCAAAAACCAAGAAAATATAATATCATGCGATTCTATGTGGTGGGTACTATCGTGTTCGTGAAGCTTATTGTTTTGGAGATAATGGAATACTGAGACAAATGACAGAGAGTGTATAGATATAAGTAATTATCTATAATTTACTCTGGAAAATATACTTAAGTTTTTAAAAATTTGATGTAAAGTCTTTTATTAGCTATTAATTGCATCAAAAACCAAGAAAATATAATATTATGCGATTCTATGTGGTGGGTATTATAGTGTTCATGAAGCTTATTGTTTTGGAGATAATGGAATACTGAGACAAATGACAGAGAGTGTATAGATATAAGTAATTATCTATAATTTACTCTGGAAAATATACTTGTACTTTTAAAAATTTGATGTACGGACTTTTATTAGCTATTAATTGCATCAAAAACCTAGAAAATATAATATCATGTTATTTTATGTGGTGGGTATTATCGTGTTCATGAAGCTTATTGTTTTGGAGATAATGGAATACTGAGACAAATGACAGAGAGTGTATAGATATAAGTAATCATCCGTAATTTACTCTGGAAAATATACTTGAGCTTTTTAAAATTTGATGTACTGACTTTTATTAGCTATTAATTGCATCAAAAACCAAGAAAATATAATATCATGCGATTCTATGTGGTGGGTACTATCGTGTTCGTGAAGCTTATTGTTTTGGAGATAATGGAATACTGAGACAAATGACAGAGAGTGTATAGATATAAGTAATTATCTATAATTTACTCTGGAAAATATACTTGTACTTTTTAAAATTTGATGTACGGACTTTTATTAGCTATTAATTGCATCAAAAACCTAGAAAATATAATATCATGTTATTTTATGTGGTGGGTATTATCGTGTTCATGAAGCTTATTATTTTGGAGATAATGGAATACTGAGACAAATGATAGAGAGTGTATAGATATAAGTAATCATCCGTAATTTACTCTGGAAAATATACTTGAGCTTTTTAAAATTTGATGTACTGACTTTTATTAGCTATTAATTGCATCAAAAACCTCGAAAATATAATATCATGCGATTCTATGTGGTGGGTATTATCGTGTTCATGAAGCTTATTGTTTTGGAGATAATGGAATACTGAGACAAATGACAGAGAGTGTATAGATATATGTAATCATCAATAATTTACTCTGGAAAATATACTTGAGTTTTTTAAAATTTGATGTACAGACTTTTATTAGCTATTAATTGCATCAAAAACCAAGAAAATATAATATCATGCGATTCTATGTGGTGGGTACTATCGTGTTCGTGAAGCTTATTGTTTTGGAGATAATGGAATACTGAGACAAATGACAGAGAGTGTATAGATATAAGTAATTATCTATAATTTACTCTGGAAAATATACTTGTACTTTTTAAAATTTGATGTACGAACTTTTATTAGCTATTAATTGCATCAAAAACCTAGAAAATATAATATCATGTTATTTTATGTGGTGGGTATTATCGTGTTCATGAAGCTTATTGTTTTGGAGATAATGGAATACTGAGACAAATGACAGAGAGTGTATAGATATAAGTAATCATCCGTAATTTACTCTGGAAAATATACTTGAGCTTTTTAAAATTTGATGTACTGACTTTTATTAGCTATTAATTGCATCAAAAACCAAGAAAATATAATATCATGCGATTCTATGTGGTGGGTACTATCGTGTTCGTGAAGCTTATTGTTTTGGAGATAATGGAATACTGAGACAAATGACAGAGAGTGTATAGATATAAGTAATTATCTATAATTTACTCTGGAAAATATACTTGTACTTTTTAAAATTTGATGTACGGACTTTTATTAGCTATTAATTGCATCAAAAACCTAGAAAATATAATATCATGTTATTTTATGTGGTGGGTATTATCGTGTTCATGAAGCTTATTATTTTGGAGATAATGGAATACTGAGACAAATGATAGAGAGTGTATAGATATAAGTAATCATCCGTAATTTACTCTGGAAAATATACTTGAGCTTTTTAAAATTTGATGTACTGACTTTTATTAGCTATTAATTGCATCAAAAACCTCGAAAATATAATATCATGCGATTCTATGTGGTGGGTATTATCGTGTTCATGAAGCTTATTGTTTTGGAGATAATGGAATACTGAGACAAATGACAGAGAGTGTATAGATATATGTAATCATCAATAATTTACTCTGGAAAATATACTTGAGTTTTTTAAAATTTGATGTACAGACTTTTATTAGCTATTAATTGCATCAAAAACCAAGAAAATATAATATCATGCGATTCTATGTGGTGGGTACTATCGTGTTCGTGAAGCTTATTGTTTTGGAGATAATGGAATACTGAGACAAATGACAGAGAGTGTATAGATATAAGTAATTATCTATAATTTACTCTGGAAAATATACTTGTACTTTTTAAAATTTGATGTACGAACTTTTATTAGCTATTAATTGCATCAAAAACCTAGAAAATATAATATCATGTTATTTTATGTGGTGGGTATTATCGTGTTCATGAAGCTTATTGTTTTGGAGATAATGGAATACTGAGACAAATGACAGAGAGTGTATAGATATAAGTAATCATCCGTAATTTACTCTGGAAAATATACTTGAGCTTTTTAAAATTTGATGTACTGACTTTTATTAGCTATTAATTGCATCAAAAACCTCGAAAATATAATATCATGCGATTCTATGTGGTGGGTATTATCGTGTTCATGAAGCTTATTGTTTTGGAGATAATGGAATACTGAGACAAATGACAGAGAGTGTATAGATATATGTAATCATCAATAATTTACTCTGCAAAATATACTTGAGTTTTTTAAAATTTGATGTACAGACTTTTATTAGCTGTTAATTGCATCAAAAACCAAGAAAATATAATATCATGCGATCCTATGTAGTGGGTACTATCGTGTTCATGAAACTTATTGTTTTGGAGATAATGGAATACTGAGACAAATGACAGAGAGTGTATAGATATAAGTAATCATCTATAATTTACTCTGGAAAATATACTTGTACTTTTTAAAATTTGATGTACGGACTTTTATTAGCTATTAAATGCATCAAAAACCTAGAAAATATAAAATCATGTGATTCTATGTGGTGGGTATTATCGTGTTCATGAAGCTTATTGTTTTGGAGATAATGGAATACTGAGACAAATGACAGAGAGTGTATAGATATAAGTAATCATCCGTAATTTACTCTGGAAAATATACTTGAGCTTTTTAAAATTTGATGTACTGACTTTTATTAGCTACTAATTGCATAAAAAACCCGAAAATATAATATCATGCGATTCTATGTGGTGGGTATTATCGTGTTCATGAAGCTTATTGTTTTGGAGATAATGGAATACTGAGACAAATGACAGAGAGTGTATAGATGTAAGTAATCATCCATAATTTACTCCGGAAAATATACTTGAGCTTTTTAAAATTTGATGTACTGACTTTTATTAGCTATTAATTGCATCAAAAACCAAGAAAATATAATATCATACGATTCTATGTAGTAGGTACTATCGTGTTCATGAAGCTTATTGTTTTGGAGATAATGGAATACTGAGACAAATGACAGAGAGTGTATAGATATAAGTAATCATCCAAAATTTATTCTGGAAAATATACATAAGTTTTTAAAAATTTGATGTAAAGTCTTTTATTAGCTATTAATTGCATCAAAAACCAAGAAAATATAATATTATGCGATTCTATGTGGTGGGTATTATCGTGTTCATGAAGCTTATTGTTTTGGAGATAATGGAATACTGAGACAAATGACAGAGAGTGTATAGATATAAGTAATCATCCATAATTTACTCTGGAAAATATACTTGAGCTTTTAAAATTTGATGTACAGACTTTTATTAGCTATTAATTGCATCAAAAACCAAGAAAATATAATATCATGCGATTCTATGTGGTGGGTACTATCGTGTTCGTGAAGCTTATTGTTTTGGAGATAATGGAATACTGAGACAAATGACAGAGAGTGTATAGGTATAAGTAATTATCTATAATTTACTCTGGAAAATATACTTGTACTTTTTAAAATTTGATGTACGGACTTTTATTAGCTATTAATTGCATCAAAAACCTAGAAAATATAATATCATGTTATTTTATGTGGTGGGTATTATCGCGTTCATGAAGCTTATTGTTTTGGAGATAATGGAATACTGAGACAAATGACAGAGAGTGTATAGATATAAGTAATCATCCGTAATTTACTCCGGAAAATATACTTGAGCTTTTTAAAATTTGATGTACTGACTTTTATTAGCTATTAATTGCATCAAAAACCTCGAAAATATAATATCATGCGATTCTATGTGGTGGGTATTATCGTGTTCATGAAGCTTATTGTTTTGGAGATAATGGAATACTGAGACAAATGACAGAGAGTGTATAGATATATGTAATCATCAATAATTTACTCTGGAAAATATACTTGAGTTTTTTAAAATTTGATGTACAGACTTTTATTAGCTATTAATTGCATCAAAAACCAAGAAAATATAATATCATGCGATTCTATGTAGTGGTACTATCGTGTTCATGAAGCTTATTGTTTTGGAGATAATGGAATACTGAGACGAATGACAGAGAGTGTATAGATATAAGTAATCATCCATAATTTACTCTGGAAATATACTTGAGCTTTTAAAATTTGATGTACATACTTTTATTAGCTATTAATTGCATCAAAAACCAAGAAAATATAATGTTACACGATTCTGTGTGGTGGGTACTATCGTGTTGATGAAGCTTATTGTTTTGGAGATAATGGAATACTGAGACAAATGACAGAGAATGTATAGATATAAGTAATTATCTATAATTTACTCTAGAAAATATACTTGTTGTTTTTAAAATTTGATGTACGGACTTTTATTAGCTATTAATTGCATCAAAAACCTAGAAAATATAATATCATGTTATTTTATGTGGTGGGTATTATCGTGTTCATGAAGCTTATTGTTTTGGAGATAATGGAATACCGAGACAAATGACAGAGAGTTTATAGATATAATTAATCATCCGTAATTTACTCTGGAAAATATACTTGAGCTTTTTAAAATTTGATGTACTGACTTTTATTAGCTATTAATTGCATCAAAAACCTCGAAAATATAATATCATGCAATTCTGTGTGGTGGGTATTATCATGTTCATGAAGCTTATTGTTTTGGAGATAATGGAATACTGAGACAAATGACAGAGAGTGTATAGATATATGTAATCATTAATAATTTACTCTGGAAAATATACTTGAGCTTTTTAAAATTTGATGTACAGACTTTTATTAGCTATTAATTGCATCAAAAACCAAGAAAATATAATATCATACGATTCTATGTGGTGGGTACTATCGTGTTCATGAAGCTTATTGTTTTGGAGATAATGGAATACTGAGACAAATGACAGAGAGTGTATAGATATAAGTAATCATCCATAATTTATTCTGGAAAATATACTTAAGTTTTTAAAAATTTGATGTAAAGTCTTTTATTAGCTATTAATTGCATCAAAAACCAAGAAAATATAATATTATGCGATTCTATGTGGTGGGTATTATCGTGTTCATGAAGCTTATTGTTTTGGAGATAATGGAATACTGAGACAAATGACAGAGAGTGTATAGATATAAGTAATCATCCATAATTTACTCTGGAAAATATACTTGAGCTTTTAAAATTTGATGTACAGACTTTTATTAGCTATTAATTGCATCAAAAACCAAGAAAATATAATATCATGCGATTCTATGTGGTGGGTACTATCGTGTTCGTGAAGCTTATTGTTTTGGAGATAATGGAATACTGAGACAAATGACAGAGAGTGTATAGGTATAAGTAATTATCTATAATTTACTCTGGAAAATATACTTGTACTTTTTAAAATTTGATGTACGGACTTTTATTAGCTATTAATTGCATCAAAAACCTAGAAAATATAATATCATGTTATTTTATGTGGTGGGTATTATCGCGTTCATGAAGCTTATTGTTTTGGAGATAATGGAATACTGAGACAAATGACAGAGAGTGTATAGATATAAGTAATCATCCGTAATTTACTCCGGAAAATATACTTGAGCTTTTTAAAATTTGATGTACTGACTTTTATTAGCTATTAATTGCATCAAAAACCTCGAAAATATAATATCATGCGATTCTATGTGGTGGGTATTATCGTGTTCATGAAGCTTATTGTTTTGGAGATAATGGAATACTGAGACAAATGACAGAGAGTGTATAGATATATGTAATCATCAATAATTTACTCTGGAAAATATACTTGAGTTTTTTAAAATTTGATGTACAGACTTTTATTAGCTATTAATTGCATCAAAAACCAAGAAAATATAATATCATGCGATTCTATGTAGTGGTACTATCGTGTTCATGAAGCTTATTGTTTTGGAGATAATGGAATACTGAGACGAATGACAGAGAGTGTATAGATATAAGTAATCATCCATAATTTACTCTGGAAATATACTTGAGCTTTTAAAATTTGATGTACATACTTTTATTAGCTATTAATTGCATCAAAAACCAAGAAAATATAATGTTACACGATTCTGTGTGGTGGGTACTATCGTGTTGATGAAGCTTATTGTTTTGGAGATAATGGAATACTGAGACAAATGACAGAGAATGTATAGATATAAGTAATTATCTATAATTTACTCTGGAAAATATACTTGTTGTTTTTAAAATTTGATGTACGGACTTTTATTAGCTATTAATTGCATCAAAAACCTAGAAAATATAATATCATGTTATTTTATGTGGTGGGTATTATCGTGTTCATGAAGCTTATTGTTTTGGAGATAATGGAATACCGAGACAAATGACAGAGAGTTTATAGATATAAGTAATCATCCGTAATTTACTCTGGAAAATATACTTGAGCTTTTTAAAATTTGATGTACTGACTTTTATTAGCTATTAATTGCATCAAAAACCTCGAAAATATAATATCATGCAATTCTGTGTGGTGGGTATTATCATGTTCATGAAGCTTATTGTTTTGGAGATAATGGAATACTGAGACAAATGACAGAGAGTGTATAGATATATGTAATCATTAATAATTTACTCTGGAAAATATACTTGAGCTTTTTAAAATTTGATGTACAGACTTTTATTAGCTATTAATTGCATCAAAAACCAAGAAAATATAATATCATACGATTCTATGTGGTGGGTACTATCGTGTTCATGAAGCTTATTGTTTTGGAGATAATGGAATACTGAGACAAATGACAGAGAGTGTATAGATATAAGTAATCATCCATAATTTATTCTGGAAAATATACTTAAGTTTTTAAAAATTTGATGTAAAGTCTTTTATTAGCTATTAATTGCATCAAAAACCAAGAAAATATAATATTATGCGATTCTATGTGGTGGGTATTATCGTGTTCATGAAGCTTATTGTTTTGGAGATAATGGAATACTGAGACAAATGACAGAGAGTGTATAGATATAAGTAATTATCTATAATTTACTCTGGAAAATATACTTGTACTTTTTAAAATTTGATGTACGGACTTTTATTAGCTATTAATTGCATCAAAAACCTAGAAAATATAATATCATGTTATTTTATGTGGTGGGTATTATCGTGTTCATGAAGCTTATTGTTTTGGAGATAATGGAATACTAAGACAAATGACAGAGAGTGTATAGATATAAGTAATCATCCGTAATTTACTCTGGAAAATATACTTGAGCTTTTTAAAATTTGATGTACTGACTTTTATTAGCTATTAATTGCATCAAAAACCAAGAAAATATAATATCATGCGATTCTATGTGGTGGGTACTATCGTGTTCGTGAAGCTTATTGTTTTGGAGATAATGGAATACTGAGACAAATGACAGAGAGTGTATAGATATAAGTAATTATCTATAATTTACTCTGGAAAATATACTTGTACTTTTTAAAATTTGATGTACGGACTTTTATTAGCTATTAATTGCATCAAAAACCTAGAAAATATAATATCATGTTATTTTATGTGGTGGGTATTATCGTGTTCATGAAGCTTATTATTTTGGAGATAATGGAATACTGAGACAAATGACAGAGAGTGTATAGATATAAGTAATCATCCGTAATTTACTCTGGAAAATATACTTGAGCTTTTTAAAATTTGATGTACTGACTTTTATTAGCTATTAATTGCATCAAAAACCTCGAAAATATAATATCATGCGATTCTATGTGGTGGGTATTATCGTGTTCATGAAGCTTATTGTTTTGGAGATAATGAAATACTGAGACAAATGACAGAGAGTGTATAGATATATGTAATCATCAATAATTTACTCTGGAAAATATACTTGAGTTTTTTAAAATTTGATGTACAGACTTTTATTAGCTATTAATTGCATCAAAAACCAAGAAAATATAATATCATGCGATTCTATGTGGTGGGTACTATCGTGTTCGTGAAGCTTATTGTTTTGGAGATAATGGAATACTGAGACAAATGACAGAGAGTGTATAGATATAAGTAATTATCTATAATTTACTCTAGAAAATATACTTGTACTTTTTAAAATTTGATGTACGGACTTTTATTAGCTATTAATTGCATCAAAAACCTAAAAAAATATAATATCATGTTATTTTATGTGGTGGGTATTATCGTGTTCATGAAGCTTATTGTTTTGGAGATAATGGAATACTGAGACAAATGACAGAGAGTGTATAGATATAAGTAATCATCCGTAATTTACTCTGGAAAATATACTTGAGCTTTTTAAAATTTGATGTACTGACTTTTATTAGCTATTAATTGCATCAAAAACCTCGAAAATATAATATCATGCGATTCTATGTGGTGGGTATTATCGTGTTCATGAAGCTTATTGTTTTGGAGATAATGGAATACTGAGACAAATGACAGAGAGTGTATAGATATATGTAATCATCAATAATTTACTCTGCAAAATATACTTGAGTTTTTTAAAATTTGATGTACAGACTTTTATTAGCTATTAATTGCATCAAAAACCAAGAAAATATAATATCATGCGATTCTATGTAGTGGGTACTATCGTGTTCACGAAGCTTATTGTTTTGGAGATAATGGAATACTGAGACAAATGACAGAGAGTGTATAGATATAAGTAATCATCTATAATTTACTCTGGAAAATATACTTGTACTTTTTAAAATTTGATGTACGGACTTTTATTAGCTATTAAATGCATCAAAAACCTAGAAAATATAAAATCATGTGATTCTATGTGGTGGGTATTATCGTGTTCATGAAGCTTATTGTTTTGGAGATAATGGATTACTGAGACAAATGACAGAGAGTGTATAGATATAAGTAATCATCCGTAATTTACTCTGGAAAATATACTTGAGCCTTTTAAAATTTGATGTACTGACTTTTATTAGCTATTAATTGCATCAAAAACCTCGAAAATATAATATCATGCGATTCTATGTGGTGGGTATTATCGTGTTCATGAAGCTTATTGTTTTGGAGATAATGGAATACTGGGACGAATGACAGAGAGTGTATAGATACAAGTAATCATCCATAATTTACTCTGGAAAATATACTTGAGCTTTTTAAAATTTGATGTACAGACTTTTATTAGCTATTAATTGCATCAAAAACCAAGAAAATATAATATCATGCGATTCTATGTGGTGGGTACTATCGTGTTCATGAAGCTTATTGTTTTGGAGATAATGGAATACTGAGACGAATGACAGAGAGTGTATAGATATAAGTAATCATCTATAATTTACTCTGGAAAATATACTTGTACTTTTTAAAATTTGATGTACGGACTTTTATTAGCTATTAAATGCATCAAAAACCTAGAAAATATAAAATCATGTGATTCTATGTGGTGGGTATTATCGTGTTCATGAAGCTTATTGTTTTGGAGATAATGGAATACTGAGACAAATGACAGAGAGTGTATAGATATAAGTAATCATCTGTAATTTACTCTGGAAAATATACTTGAGCTTTTTAAAATTTGATGTACTGACTTTTATTAGCTACTAATTGCATAAAAAACCCGAAAATATAATATCATGCGATTCTATGTGGTGGGTATTATCGTGTTCATGAAGCTTATTGTTTTGGAGATAATGGAATACTGAGACAAATGACAGAGAGTGTATAGATATAAGTAATCATCCGTAATTTACTCTGGAAATATACTTGAGCTTTTAAAATTTGATGTACAGACTTTTATTAGCTATTAATTGCATCAAAAACCAAGAAAATATAATATTACGCGATTCTATGTGGTGGGTACTATCGTGTTCATGAAGCTTATTGTTTTGGAGATAATGGAATACTGAGACAAATGACAGAGAGTGTATAGATATAAGTAATTATCTATAATTTACTCTGGAAAATATACTTGTTGTTTTTAAAATTTGATGTACGGACTTTTATTAGCTATTAATTGCATCAAAAACCTAAAAAAATATAATATCATGTTATTTTATGTGGTGGGTATTATCGTGTTCATGAAGCTTATTGTTTTGGAGATAATGGAATACTGAGACAAATGACAGAGAGTGTATAGATATAAGTAATCATCCGTAATTTACTCTGGAAAATATACTTGAGCTTTTTAAAATTTGATGTACTGACTTTTATTAGCTATTAATTGCATCAAAAACCTCGAAAATATAATATCATGCGATTCTATGTGGTGGGTATTATCGTGTTCATGAAGCTTATTGTTTTGGAGATAATGGAATACTGAGACAAATGACAGAGAGTGTATAGATATATGTAATCATCAATAATTTACTCTGCAAAATATACTTGAGTTTTTTAAAATTTGATGTACAGACTTTTATTAGCTATTAATTGCATCAAAAACCAAGAAAATATAATATCATGCGATTCTATGTAGTGGGTACTATCGTGTTCACGAAGCTTATTGTTTTGGAGATAATGGAATACTGAGACAAATGACAGAGAGTGTATAGATATAAGTAATCATCTATAATTTACTCTGGAAAATATACTTGTACTTTTTAAAATTTGATGTACGGACTTTTATTAGCTATTAAATGCATCAAAAACCTAGAAAATATAAAATCATGTGATTCTATGTGGTGGGTATTATCGTGTTCATGAAGCTTATTGTTTTGGAGATAATGGATTACTGAGACAAATGACAGAGAGTGTATAGATATAAGTAATCATCCGTAATTTACTCTGGAAAATATACTTGAGCCTTTTAAAATTTGATGTACTGACTTTTATTAGCTATTAATTGCATCAAAAACCTCGAAAATATAATATCATGCGATTCTATGTGGTGGGTATTATCGTGTTCATGAAGCTTATTGTTTTGGAGATAATGGAATACTGGGACGAATGACAGAGAGTGTATAGATACAAGTAATCATCCATAATTTACTCTGGAAAATATACTTGAGCTTTTTAAAATTTGATGTACAGACTTTTATTAGCTATTAATTGCATCAAAAACCAAGAAAATATAATATCATGCGATTCTATGTGGTGGGTACTATCGTGTTCATGAAGCTTATTGTTTTGGAGATAATGGAATACTGAGACGAATGACAGAGAGTGTATAGATATAAGTAATCATCTATAATTTACTCTGGAAAATATACTTGTACTTTTTAAAATTTGATGTACGGACTTTTATTAGCTATTAAATGCATCAAAAACCTAGAAAATATAAAATCATGTGATTCTATGTGGTGGGTATTATCGTGTTCATGAAGCTTATTGTTTTGGAGATAATGGAATACTGAGACAAATGACAGAGAGTGTATAGATATAAGTAATCATCCGTAATTTACTCTGGAAAATATACTTGAGCTTTTTAAAATTTGATGTACTGACTTTTATTAGCTATTAATTGCATCAAAAACCTCGAAAATATAATATCATGCGATTCTATGTGGTGGGTATTATCGTGTTCATGAAGCTTATTGTTTTGGAGATAATGAAATACTGAGACAAATGACAGAGAGTGTATAGATATATGTAATCATCAATAATTTACTCTGGAAAATATACTTGAGTTTTTTAAAATTTGATGTACAGACTTTTATTAGCTATTAATTGCATCAAAAACCAAGAAAATATAATATCATGCGATTCTATGTGGTGGGTACTATCGTGTTCGTGAAGCTTATTGTTTTGGAGATAATGGAATACTGAGACAAATGACAGAGAGTGTATAGATATAAGTAATTATCTATAATTTACTCTAGAAAATATACTTGTACTTTTTAAAATTTGATGTACGGACTTTTATTAGCTATTAATTGCATCAAAAACCTAAAAAAATATAATATCATGTTATTTTATGTGGTGGGTATTATCGTGTTCATGAAGCTTATTGTTTTGGAGATAATGGAATACTGAGACAAATGACAGAGAGTGTATAGATATAAGTAATCATCCGTAATTTACTCTGGAAAATATACTTGAGCTTTTTAAAATTTGATGTACTGACTTTTATTAGCTATTAATTGCATCAAAAACCTCGAAAATATAATATCATGCGATTCTATGTGGTGGGTATTATCGTGTTCATGAAGCTTATTGTTTTGGAGATAATGGAATACTGAGACAAATGACAGAGAGTGTATAGATATATGTAATCATCAATAATTTACTCTGCAAAATATACTTGAGTTTTTTAAAATTTGATGTACAGACTTTTATTAGCTATTAATTGCATCAAAAACCAAGAAAATATAATATCATGCGATTCTATGTAGTGGGTACTATCGTGTTCACGAAGCTTATTGTTTTGGAGATAATGGAATACTGAGACAAATGACAGAGAGTGTATAGATATAAGTAATCATCTATAATTTACTCTGGAAAATATACTTGTACTTTTTAAAATTTGATGTACGGACTTTTATTAGCTATTAAATGCATCAAAAACCTAGAAAATATAAAATCATGTGATTCTATGTGGTGGGTATTATCGTGTTCATGAAGCTTATTGTTTTGGAGATAATGGATTACTGAGACAAATGACAGAGAGTGTATAGATATAAGTAATCATCCGTAATTTACTCTGGAAAATATACTTGAGCCTTTTAAAATTTGATGTACTGACTTTTATTAGCTATTAATTGCATCAAAAACCTCGAAAATATAATATCATGCGATTCTATGTGGTGGGTATTATCGTGTTCATGAAGCTTATTGTTTTGGAGATAATGGAATACTGGGACGAATGACAGAGAGTGTATAGATACAAGTAATCATCCATAATTTACTCTGGAAAATATACTTGAGCTTTTTAAAATTTGATGTACAGACTTTTATTAGCTATTAATTGCATCAAAAACCAAGAAAATATAATATCATGCGATTCTATGTGGTGGGTACTATCGTGTTCATGAAGCTTATTGTTTTGGAGATAATGGAATACTGAGACGAATGACAGAGAGTGTATAGATATAAGTAATCATCTATAATTTACTCTGGAAAATATACTTGTACTTTTTAAAATTTGATGTACGGACTTTTATTAGCTATTAAATGCATCAAAAACCTAGAAAATATAAAATCATGTGATTCTATGTGGTGGGTATTATCGTGTTCATGAAGCTTATTGTTTTGGAGATAATGGAATACTGAGACAAATGACAGAGAGTGTATAGATATAAGTAATCATCTGTAATTTACTCTGGAAAATATACTTGAGCTTTTTAAAATTTGATGTACTGACTTTTATTAGCTACTAATTGCATAAAAAACCCGAAAATATAATATCATGCGATTCTATGTGGTGGGTATTATCGTGTTCATGAAGCTTATTGTTTTGGAGATAATGGAATACTGAGACAAATGACAGAGAGTGTATAGATATAAGTAATCATCCGTAATTTACTCTGGAAATATACTTGAGCTTTTAAAATTTGATGTACAGACTTTTATTAGCTATTAATTGCATCAAAAACCAAGAAAATATAATATTACGCGATTCTATGTGGTGGGTACTATCGTGTTCATGAAGCTTATTGTTTTGGAGATAATGGAATACTGAGACAAATGACAGAGAGTGTATAGATATAAGTAATTATCTATAATTTACTCTGGAAAATATACTTGTTGTTTTTAAAATTTGATGTACGGACTTTTATTAGCTATTAATTGCATCAAAAACCTAGAAAATATAATATCATGTTATTTTATGTGGTGGGTATTATCGTGTTCATGAAGCTTATTGTTTTGGAGATAATGGAATACCGAGACAAATGACAGAGAGTGTATAGATATAAGTAATCATCCGTAATTTACTCTGGAAAATATACTTGAGCTTTTTAAAATTTGATGTACTGACTTTTATTAGCTACTAATTGCATAAAAAACCCGAAAATATAATATCATGCGATTCTATGTGGTGGGTATTATCGTGTTCATGAAGCTTATTGTTTTGGAGATAATGGAATACTGAGACAAATGACAGAGAGTGTATAGATATAAGTAATCATCCATAATTTACTCCGGAAAATATACTTGAGCTTTTTAAAATTTGATGTACTGACTTTTATTAGCTATTAATTGCATCAAAAACCAAGAAAATATAATATCATACGATTCTATGTGGTAGGTACTATCGTGTTCATGAAGCTTATTGTTTTGGAGATAATGGGATACTGAGACAAATGAAAGAGAGTGTACAGATATAAGTAATCATCCATAATTTATTCTGGAAAATATACTTAAGTTTTTAAAAATTTGATGTAAAGTCTTTTATTAGCTATTAATTGCATCAAAAACCAAGAAAATATAATATTATGCGATTCTATGTGGTGGGTATTATCGTGTTCATGAAGCTTATTGTTTTGGAGATAATGGAATACTGAGACAAATGACAGAGAGTGTATAGATATAAGTAATCATCCATAATTTACTCTGGAAAATATACTTGAGCTTTTAAAATTTGATGTACAGACTTTTATTAGCTATTAATTGCATCAAAAACCAAGAAAATATAATATCATGCGATTCTATGTGGTGGGTACTATCGTGTCCGTGAAGCTTATTGTTTTGGAGATAATGGAATACTGAGACAAATGACAGAGAGTGTATAGATATAAGTAATTATCTATAATTTACTCTGGAAAATATACTTGTACTTTTTAAAATTTGATGTACGGACTTTTATTAGCTATTAATTGCATCAAAAACCTAGAAAATATAATATCATGTTATTTTATGTGGTGGGTATTATCGCGTTCATGAAGCTTATTGTTTTGGAGATAATGGAATACTGAGACAAATGACAGAGAGTGTATAGATATAAGTAATCATCCGTAATTTACTCTGGAAAATATACTTGAGCTTTTTAAAATTTGATGTACTGACTTTTATTAGCTATTAATTGCATCAAAAACCTCGAAAATATAATATCATGCGATTCTATGTGGTGGGTATTATCGTGTTCATGAAGCTTATTGTTTTGGAGATAATGGAATACTGAGACAAATGACAGAGAGTGTATAGATATATGTAATCATCAATAATTTACTCTGGAAAATATACTTGAGTTTTTTAAAATTTGATGTACAGACTTTTATTAGCTATTAATTGCATCAAAAACCAAGAAAATATAATATCATGCGATTCTATGTAGTGGGTACTATCGTGTTCATGAAGCTTATTGTTTTGGAGATAATGGAATACTGAGACGAATGACAGAGAGTGTATAGATATAAGTAATCATCTATAATTTACTCTGGAAAATATACTTGTACTTTTTAAAATTTGATGTACGGACTTTTATTAGCTATTAAATGCATCAAAAACCTAGAAAATATAAAATCATGTGATTCTATGTGGTGGGTATTATCGTGTTCATGAAGCTTATTGTTTTGGAGATAATGGAATACTGAGACAAATGACAGAGAGTGTATAGATATAAGTAATCATCCGTAATTTACTCTGGAAAATATACTTGAGCTTTTTAAAATTTGATGTACTGACTTTTATTAGCTACTAATTGCATAAAAAACCCGAAAATATAATATCATGCGATTCTACGTGGTGGGTATTATCGTGTTCATGAAGCTTATTGTTTTGGAGATAATGGAATACTGAGACAAATGACAGAGAGTGTATAGATATAAGTAATCATCCATAATTTACTCTGGAAATATACTTGAGCTTTTAAAATTTGATGTACAGACTTTTATTAGCTATTAATTGCATCAAAAACCAAGAAAATATAATATTACGCGATTCTATGTGGTGGGTACTATCGTGTTCATGAAGCTTATTGTTTTGGAGATAATGGAATACTGAGACAAATGACAGAGAGTGTATAGATATAAGTAATTATCTATAATTTACTCTGGAAAATATACTTGTTGTTTTTAAAATTTGATGTACGGACTTTTATTAGCTATTAATTGCATCAAAAACCTAGAAAATATAATATCATGTTATTTTATGTGGTGGGTATTATCGTGTTCATGAAGCTTATTGTTTTGGAGATAATGGAATACCGAGACAAATGACAGAGAGTGTATAGATATAAGTAATCATCCGTAATTTACTCTGGAAAATATACTTGAGCTTTTTAAAATTTGATGTACTGACTTTTATTAGCTACTAATTGCATAAAAAACCCGAAAATATAATATCATGCGATTCTATGTGGTGGGTATTATCGTGTTCATGAAGCTTATTGTTTTGGAGATAATGGAATACTGAGACAAATGACAGAGAGTGTATAGATATAAGTAATCATCCATAATTTACTCCGGAAAATATACTTGAGCTTTTTAAAATTTGATGTACTGACTTTTATTAGCTATTAATTGCATCAAAAACCAAGAAAATATAATATCATACGATTCTATGTGGTAGGTACTATCGTGTTCATGAAGCTTATTGTTTTGGAGATAATGGGATACTGAGACAAATGAAAGAGAGTGTACAGATATAAGTAATCATCCATAATTTATTCTGGAAAATATACTTAAGTTTTTAAAAATTTGATGTAAAGTCTTTTATTAGCTATTAATTGCATCAAAAACCAAGAAAATATAATATTATGCGATTCTATGTGGTGGGTATTATCGTGTTCATGAAGCTTATTGTTTTGGAGATAATGGAATACTGAGACAAATGACAGAGAGTGTATAGATATAAGTAATCATCCATAATTTACTCTGGAAAATATACTTGAGCTTTTAAAATTTGATGTACAGACTTTTATTAGCTATTAATTGCATCAAAAACCAAGAAAATATAATATCATGCGATTCTATGTGGTGGGTACTATCGTGTCCGTGAAGCTTATTGTTTTGGAGATAATGGAATACTGAGACAAATGACAGAGAGTGTATAGATATAAGTAATTATCTATAATTTACTCTGGAAAATATACTTGTACTTTTTAAAATTTGATGTACGGACTTTTATTAGCTATTAATTGCATCAAAAACCTAGAAAATATAATATCATGTTATTTTATGTGGTGGGTATTATCGCGTTCATGAAGCTTATTGTTTTGGAGATAATGGAATACTGAGACAAATGACAGAGAGTGTATAGATATAAGTAATCATCCGTAATTTACTCTGGAAAATATACTTGAGCTTTTTAAAATTTGATGTACTGACTTTTATTAGCTATTAATTGCATCAAAAACCTCGAAAATATAATATCATGCGATTCTATGTGGTGGGTATTATCGTGTTCATGAAGCTTATTGTTTTGGAGATAATGGAATACTGAGACAAATGACAGAGAGTGTATAGATATATGTAATCATCAATAATTTACTCTGGAAAATATACTTGAGTTTTTTAAAATTTGATGTACAGACTTTTATTAGCTATTAATTGCATCAAAAACCAAGAAAATATAATATCATGCGATTCTATGTAGTGGGTACTATCGTGTTCATGAAGCTTATTGTTTTGGAGATAATGGAATACTGAGACGAATGACAGAGAGTGTATAGATATAAGTAATCATCTATAATTTACTCTGGAAAATATACTTGTACTTTTTAAAATTTGATGTACGGACTTTTATTAGCTATTAAATGCATCAAAAACCTAGAAAATATAAAATCATGTGATTCTATGTGGTGGGTATTATCGTGTTCATGAAGCTTATTGTTTTGGAGATAATGGAATACTGAGACAAATGACAGAGAGTGTATAGATATAAGTAATCATCCGTAATTTACTCTGGAAAATATACTTGAGCTTTTTAAAATTTGATGTACTGACTTTTATTAGCTACTAATTGCATAAAAAACCCGAAAATATAATATCATGCGATTCTACGTGGTGGGTATTATCGTGTTCATGAAGCTTATTGTTTTGGAGATAATGGAATACTGAGACAAATGACAGAGAGTGTATAGATATAAGTAATCATCCATAATTTACTCTGGAAATATACTTGAGCTTTTAAAATTTGATGTACAGACTTTTATTAGCTATTAATTGCATCAAAAACCAAGAAAATATAATATTACGCGATTCTATGTGGTGGGTACTATCGTGTTCATGAAGCTTATTGTTTTGGAGATAATGGAATACTGAGACAAATGACAGAGAGTGTATAGATATAAGTAATTATCTATAATTTACTCTGGAAAATATACTTGTTGTTTTTAAAATTTGATGTACGGACTTTTATTAGCTATTAATTGCATCAAAAACCTAGAAAATATAATATCATGTTATTTTATGTGGTGGGTATTATCGTGTTCATGAAGCTTATTGTTTTGGAGATAATGGAATACCGAGACAAATGACAGAGAGTGTATAGATATAAGTAATCATCCGTAATTTACTCTGGAAAATATACTTGAGCTTTTTAAAATTTGATGTACTGACTTTTATTAGCTATTAATTGCATCAAAAACCTCAAAAATATAATATCATGCGATTCTATGTGGTGGGTATTATCGTGTTCACGAAGCTTATTGTTTTGGAGATAATGGAATACTGAGACAAATGACAGAGAGTGTATAGATATATGTAATCATCAATAATTTACTCTTGAAAATATACTTGAGCTTTTTAAAATTTGATGTACGGACTTTTATTAGCTATTAATTGCATCCAAAACCAAGAAAATATTATATCATGCGATTCTATGTGGTGGGTATTATCGTGTTCATGAAGCTTATTGTTTTGGAGATAGTGGATTACTGAGACAAATGACAGAGAGTGTATAGATATAAGTAATCATCCATAATTTACTCTGGAAAATATACTTGAGCTTTTTAAAATTTGATGTACGGACTTTTATTAGCTATTAATTGCATCAAAAACCTCGAAAATATAATATCATGCGATTCTATGTGGTGGGTATCATCGTGTTCATGAAGCTTATTGTTTTGGAGATAATGGATTACTGAGACAAATGACAAAGAGTGTATAGATATAAGTAATCATCCATTATTTACTCTGGAAAATATACTTGAGCTTTTTAAAATTTGATGTACAGACTTTTATTAGCTATTAATTGCATCAAAAACCAAGAAAATATAATATCATGCGATTCTATGTGGTGGGTATCATCGTGTTCATGAAGCTTATTGTTTTGGAGATAATGGATTACTGAGACAAATGACAGAGAGTATATAGATATAAGTAATCATCCATAATTTACTCTGGAAAATATACTTGAGCTTTTTAAAATTTGATGTACTGACTTTTATTAGCTACTAATTGCATAAAAAACCTCGAAAATATAATATCATGCGATTCTATGTGGTGGGTATTATCGTGTTCATGAAGCTTATTGTTTTGGAGATAATGGAATACTTAGACAAATGACAGAGAGTGTATAGATATATGTAATCATCAATAATTTACTCTTGAAAATATACTTGAGCTTTTTAAAATTTGATGTACGGACTTTTATTAGCTATTAATTTCATCAAAAACCAAGAAAATATAATATCATGCGATTCTATGTTGTGGGTATTATCGTGTTCATGAAGCTTATTGTTTTGGAGATAATGGATTACTTAGACAAATGACAGAGAGTGTATAGATATAAGTAATCATCCATAATTTACTCTTGAAAATATACTTGAGCTTTTTAAAATTTGATGTACGGACTTTTGTTAGCTGTTAATTGCATAAAAAACCAAGAAAATATAGTATCATGCGATTCTATGTGGTGGGTATTATCGTGTTCATGAAGCTTATTGTTTTGGAGATAATGGAATACTGAGACAAATGACAGAGAATGTATAGATATAAGTAATCATCCATAATTGACTCTGGAAAATATACTTGAGCTTTTAAAATTTGATGCACAGACTTTTATTAGCTATTAATTGCATCAAAAACCAAGAAACTATAATATCATGCGATTCTATGAGGTGGGTACTATCGTGTTCATGAAGCTTATTGTTTTGGAGATAATGGAATACTGAGACAAATGACAGAGAGTGTATAGATATAAGTAATCATCTATAATTTACTCTGGAAAATATTCTTGTACTTTTTAAAATTTGATGTACGGACTTTTATTAGCTATTAATTGCATCAAAAACCTAGAAAATATAATATCATGTGATTCTATGTGGTGGGTATTATCGTGTTCATGAAGCTTATTGTTTTGGAGATAATGGATTACTGAGACAAATGACAGAGAGTGTATAGATATAAGTAATCATCCGTAATTTACTCCGGAAAATATACTTGAGCTTTTTAAAATTTGATGTAATGACTTTTATTAGCTATTAATTGCATCAAAAACCTCGAAAATATAATATCATGCGATTCTATGTGGTGGGTATTATCGTGTTCATGAAGCTTATTGTTTTGGAGATAATGGAATACTGAGACAAATGACAGAGAGTGTATAGATATATGTAATCATCAATAATTTACTCTTGCAAATATACTTGAGCTTTTTAAAATTTGATGTACGGACTTTTATTAGCTATTAATTGCATCAAAAACCAAGAAAATATAATATCATGCGATTCTATGTGGTGGGTATTATCGTGTTCATGAAGCTTATTGTTTTGGAGATAATGGATTACTGAGACAAATGACAGAGAGTGTATAGATATAAGTAATCATCCGTAATTTACTCTGGAAAATATACTTGAGCTTTTTAAAATTTGATGTACTGACTTTTATTAGATATTAATTGCATCAAAAACCTCGAAAATATAATATCATGTGATTCTATGTGGTGGGTATTATCGTGTTCATGAAGCTTATTGTTTTGGAGATAATGGATTACCGAGAAAAATAACAGAGAGTGTATAGATATAAGTAATCATCCGTAATTTACTCTGGAAAAAATACTTGAGCTTTTTAAAATTTGATGTACTAACTTTTATTAGCTATTAATTGCATGAAAAACCTCGAAAATATAATATCATGCGATTCTATGTGGTGGGTATTATCGTGTTCATGAAGCTTATTGTTTTGGAGATAATGGAATACTGAGACAAATGACAGAGAGTGTATAGATATAAGTAATCATCCATAATTGACTCTGGAAAATATACTTGAGCTTTTTAAAATTTGATGTACTGACTTTTATTAGCTATTAATTGCATCAAAAACCTCGAAAATATAATATCATGCGATTCTATGTTGTGGGTATTATCGTGTTCATGAAGCTTATTGTTTTGGAGATAATGGATTACTGAGACAAATGACAGAGAGTGTATAGATATAAGTAATCATCCGTAATTTACTCTGGAAAATATACTTGTACTTTTTAAAATTTGATGTACGGACTTTTATTAGCTATTAATTGCATAAAAAACCTAGAAAATATAATATCATGTGATTCTATGTGGTGGTTATTATCGTGTTCATGAAGCTTATTGTTTTGGAGATAATGGAATACTGAGACAAATGACAGAGAGTGTATAGATATAAGTAATCATCCGTAATTTACTCTGGAAAATATACTTGAGCTTTTTAAAATTTGATGTACTGACATTTATTAGCTATTAATTGCATCAAAAACCTCGAAAATATAATATCATGAGATTCTATGTGGTGGGTATTATCGTGTTCATGAAGCTTATTGTTTTGGAGATAATGGATTACTGAGACAAATGACAGAGAGTGTATAGATATAAGTAATCATCCGTAATTTACTCTGGAAAATATACTTGAGCTTTTTGAAATTTGATGTACTGACTTTTATTAGCTATTAATTGCATCAAAAACCTCGAAAATATAATATCATGAGATTCTATGTGGTGGGTATTATCGTGTTCATGAAGCTTATTGTTTTGGAGATAATGGATTACTGAGACAAATGACAGAGAGTGTATAGATATAAGTAATCATCCGTAATTTACTCTGGAAAATATACTTGAGCCTTTTAAAATTTGATGTACTGACTTTTATTAGCTATTAATTGCATCAAAAACCTCGAAAATATAATATCATGCGATTCTATGTGGTGGGTATTATCGTGTTCATGAAGCTTATTGTTTTGGAGATAATGGAATACTGGGACGAATGACAGAGAGTGTATAGATACAAGTAATCATCCATAATTTACTCTGGAAAATATACTTGAGCTTTTTAAAATTTGATGTACGGACTTTTATTAGCTATTAATTGCATCAAAAACCTAGAAAATATAATATCATATGATTCTATGTGGTGGGTATTATCGTGTTCATGAAGCTTATTGTTTTGGAGATAATGGAATACTGAGACAAATGACAGAGAGTGTATAGATATAAGTAATCATCCGTAATTTACTCCGGAAAATATACTTGAGCTTTTTAAAATTTGATGTACTGACTTTTATTAGCTATTAATTGCATCAAAAACCTTGAAAATATAATATCATGCGATTCTATGTGGTGGGTATTATCGTGTTCATGAAGCTTATTATTTTGGAGATAATGGAATACTGAGACAAATGACAGAGAGTGTATAGATATATGTAATCATCAATAATTTACTCTTGAAAATATACTTGAGCTTTTTAAAATTTGATGTACGGACTTTTATTAGCTATGAATTGCATCAAAAACCAAGAAAATATAATATCATGCGATTCTATGTGGTGGGTATTATCGTGTTCATGAAGCTTATTGTTTTGGAGATAATGGATTACTGAGACAAATGACAGAGAGTGTATAGATATAAGTAATCATCCGTAATTTACTCTGGAAAATATACTTGAGCTTTTTAAAATTTGATGTACTAACTTTTATTAGCTATTAATTGCATCAAAAACCTCGAAAATATAATATCATGCGATTCTATGTGGTGGGTATTATCGTGTTCATGAAGCTTATTGTTTTGGAGATAATGGATTACTGAGACAAATGACAGAGAGTGTATAGATATAAGTAATCATCTGTAATTTACTCTGGAAAAAATACTTGAGCTTTTTAAAATTTGATGTACTGACTTTTTTAGCTATTAATTGCATCAAAAACCTCGAAAATATAATATCATGCGATTCTATGTTGTGGGTATTATCATGTTCATGAAGCTTATTGTTTTGGAGATAATGGAATACTGAGACAAATGACAGAGAGTGTATAGATATAAGTAATCATCCGTAATTTACTCTGGAAAATATACTTGAGCTTTTTAAAATTTGATGTACTGACTTTTTTAGCTATTAATTGCATCAAAAACCTCGAAAATATAATATCATGCGATTCTATGTTGTGGGTATTATCATGTTCATGAAGCTTATTGTTTTGGAGATAATGGATTACTGAGACAAATGACAGAGAGTGTATAGATATAAGTAATCATCCTAATTTACTCTGGAAAAAATACTTGAGCTTTTTAAAATTTGATGTACTGACTTTTATTAGCTATTAATTGCATCAAAAACCTCGAAAATATAATATCATGCGATTCTATGTTGTGGGTATTATCGTGTTCATGAAGCTTATTGTTTTGGAGATAATGGATTACTGAGACAAATGACAGAGAGTGTATAGATATAAGTAATGATCCGTAATTTACTCTGGAAAATATACTTGTACTTTTTAAAATTTGATGTACGGACTTTTATTAGCTATTAATTGCATCAAAAACCTCGAAAATATAATATCATGTGATTCTATGTGGTGGTTATTATCGTGTTCATGAAGCTTATTGTTTTGGAGATAATGGAATACTGAGACAAATGACAGAGAGTGTATAGATATAAGTAATCATCCGTAATTTACTCTGGAAAATATACTTGAGCTTTTTAAAATTTGATGTACTGACATTTATTAGCTATTAATTGCATCAAAAACTTCGAAAATATAATATCATGAGATTCTATGTGGTGGGTATTATCGTGTTCATGAAGCTTATTGTTTTGGAGATAATGGATTACTGAGACAAATGACAGAGAGTGTATAGATATAAGTAATCATCCGTAATTTACTCTGGAAAATATACTTGAGCTTTTTAAAATTTGATGTACTGACTTTTATTAGCTATTAATTGCATCAAAAACCTCGAAAATATAATATCATGAGATTCTATGTGGTGGGTATTATCGTGTTCATGAAGCTTATTGTTTTGGAGATAATGGATTACTGAGACAAATGACAGAGAGTGTATAGATATAAGTAATCATCCGTAATTTACTCTGGAAAATATACTTGAGCCTTTTAAAATTTGATGTACTGACTTTTATTAGCTATTAATTGCATCAAAAACCTCGAAAATATAATATCATGCGATTCTATGTGGTGGGTATTATCGTGTTCATGAAGCTTATTGTTTTGGAGATAATGGAATACTGGGACGAATGACAGAGAGTGTATAGATACAAGTAATCATCCATAATTTACTCTGGAAAATATACTTGAGCTTTTTAAAATTTGATGTACAGACTTTTATTAGCTATTAATTGCATCAAAAACCAAGAAAATATAATATCATGCGATTCTATGTGGTGGGTACTATCGTGTTCATGAAGCTTATTGTTTTGGAGATAATGGAATACTGAGACAAATGACAGAGAGTGTATAGATATAAGTAATCATCCATAATTTATTCTGGAAAATATACTTGAGTTTTTAAAAATTTGATGTACAGTCTTTTATTACCTATTAATTGCATCAAAAACCAAGAAAATATAATATCATGCGATTCTATGTGGTGGGTATTATCGTGTTCATGAAGCTTATTGTTTTGGAGATAATGGAATACTGAGACAAATGACAGAGAGTGTATAGATATAAGTAATCATCCATAATTTACTCTGGAAAATATACTTGAGCTTTTAAAATTTGATGTACAGACTTTTAATAGCTATTAATTGCATCAAAAACCAAGAAAATATAATATCATGCGATTCTATGAGGTGGGTACTATCGTGTTCAAGAAGCTTATTGTTTTGGAGATAATGGAATACTGAGACAAATGACAGAGAGTGTATAGATATATGTAATCATCAATAATTTACTCTTGAAAATATACTTGAGCTTTTTAAAATTTGATGTACGGACTTTTATTAGCTATGAATTGCATCAAAAACCAAGAAAATATAATATCATGCGATTCTATGTGGTGGGTATTATCGTGTTCATGAAGCTTATTGTTTTGGAGATAATGGATTACTGAGACAAATGACAGAGAGTGTATAGATATAAGTAATCATCCGTAATTTACTCCGGAAAATATACTTGAGCTTTTAAAATTTGATGTACTGACTTTTATTAGCTATTAATTGCATCAAAAACCTCGAAAATATAATATCATGCGATTCTATGTGGTGGGTATTATCGTGTTCACGAAGCTTATTTTTTGGAGATAATGGAATACTGAGACAAATGACAGAGAGTGTATAGATATATGTAATCATCAATAATTTACTCTTGAAAATATACTTGAGCTTTTAAAAATTTGATGTACGGACTTTTATTAGCTACGAATTGCATCAAAAACCAAGAAAATATAATATCATGCGATTCTATGTGGTGGGTATTATCGTGTTCATGAAGCTTATTGTTTTGGAGATAATGGATTACTGAGACAAATGACAGAGAGTGTATAGATATAAGTAATCATCCGTAATTTACTCCGGAAAATATACTTGAGCTTTTAAAATTTGATGTACTGACTTTTATTAGCTATTAATTGCATCAAAAACCTCGAAAATATAATATCATGCGATTCTATGTGGTGGGTATTATCGTGTTCACGAAGCTTATTTTTTGGAGATAATGGAATACTGAGACAAATGACAGAGAGTGTATAGATATATGTAATCATCAATAATTTACTCTTGAAAATATACTTGAGCTTTTAAAAATTTGATGTACGGACTTTTATTAGCTACGAATTGCATCAAAAACCAAGAAAATATAATATCATGCGATTCTATGTGGTGGGTATTATCGTGTTCATGAAGCTTATTGTTTTGGAGATAATGGATTACTGAGACAAATGACAGAGAGTGTATAGATATAAGTAATCATCCGTAATTTACTCTGGAAAATATACTTGAGCTTTTTAAAATTTGATGTACTGACTTTTATTAGCTATTAATTGCATCAAAAACCTCGAAAATATAATATCATGCGATTCTATGTGGTGGGTATTATCGTGTTCATGAAGCTTATTGTTTTGGAGATAATGGATTACTGAGACAAATGACAGAGAGTGTATAGATATAAGTAATCATCTGTAATTTACCCTGGAAAAAATACTTGAGCTTTTTAAAATTTGATGTACTGACTTTTTTAGCTATTAATTGCATCAAAAACCTCGAAAATATAATATCATGCGATTCTATGTTGTGTGTATTATCATGTTCATGAAGCTTATTGTTTTGGAGATAATGGATTACTGAGACAAATGATAGAGAGTGTATAGATATAAGTAATCATCCGTAATTTACTCTGGAAAATATTCTTGTACTTTTTAAAATTTGATGTACGGACTTTTATTAGCTATTAATTGCATCAAAAACCTAGAAAATATAATATCATGCGATTCTATGTGGTGGGTATTATCGTGTTCATGAAGCTTATTGTTTTGGAGATAATGGATTACTGAGACAAATGACAGAGAGTGTATAGATATAAGTAATCATCCGTAATTTACTCTGGAACATATACTTGAGCTTTTTAAAATTTGATGTACTGACTTTTATTAGCTATTAATTGCATCAAAAACCTCGAAAATATAATATCATGCGATTCTATGTGGTGGGTATTATCGTGTTCATGAAGCTTATTGTTTTGGAGATAATGGATTACTGAGACAAATGACAGAGAGTGTATAGATATAAGTAATCATCTGTAATTTACTCTGGAAAAAATACTTGAGCTTTTTAAAATTTGATGTACTGACTTTTTTAGCTATTAATTGCATCAAAAACCTCGAAAATATAATATCATGCGATTCTATGTTGTGGGTATTATCATGTTCATGAATCTTATTGTTTTGGAGATAATGGATTACTGAGACAAATGACAGAGAGTGTATAGATATAAGTAATCATCCGTAATTTACTCTGGAAAATATACTTGTACTTTTTAAAATTTGATGTACTGACTTTTATTAGCTATTAATTGCATCAAAAACCTCGAAAATATAATATCATGAGATTCTATGTGGTGGGTATTATCGTGTTCATGAAGCTTATTGTTTTGGAGATAATGGATTACTAAGACAAATGACAGAGAGTGTATAGATATAAGTAATCATCCGTAATTTACTCTGGAAAATATACTTGAGCCTTTTAAAATTTGATGTACTGACTTTTATTAGCTATTAATTGCATCAAAAACCTCGAAAATATAATATCATGCAATTCTATGTGGTGGGTATTATCGTGTTCACGAAGCTTATTGTTTTGGAGATAATGGAATACTGGGACGAATGACAGAGAGTGTATAGATACAAGTAATCATCCATAATTTACTCTGGAAAATATACTTGAGCTTTTTAAAATTTGATGTACAGACTTTTATTAGCTATTAATTGCATCAAAAACCAAGAAAATATAATATCATGCGATTCTATGTGGTGGGTACTATCGTGTTCATGAAGCTTATTGTTTTGGAGATAATGGAATACTGAGACAAATGACAGAGAGTGTATAGATATAAGTAATCATCTATAATTTACTCTGGAAAATATACTTGTACTTTTTAAAATTTGATGTACGGACTTTTATTAGCTATTAATTGCATTAAAAACCTAGAAAATATAATATCATGTAATTCTATGTGGTGGGTATTATCGTGTTCATGAAGCTTATTGTTTTGGAGATAATGGAATACTGAGACAAATGACAGAGAGTGTATAGATATAAGTAATCATCCGTATTTACTCGGAAAATATACTTGAGCTTTTTAAAATTTGATGTACTGACTTTTATTAGCTATTAATTGCATGAAAAAACCTCGAAATATAATATCATGCGATTCTATGTGGTGGGTATTATCGTGTTCATGAAGCTTATTATTTTGGACATAATAGAATACTGAGACAAATGACAGAGAGTGTATAGATATATGTAATCATCATAATTTACTCTTGAAAATATACTTGAGCTTTTTAAAATTTGATGTACGGACTTTTATTAGCTATGAATTGCATCAAAAACCAAGAAAATATAATATCATGCGATTCTTGTGGTGGGTATTATCGTGTTCATGAAGCTTATTGTTTTGGAGATAATAGATTACTGAGACAATGACAGAGAGTGTATAGATATAAGTAATCATCCGTAATTTACTCTGGAAAATATACTTGAGCTTTTTAAAATTTGATGTACTGACTTTTATTAGCTATTAATTGCATCAAAAACCTCGAAATATAATATCATGCGATTCTATGTGGTGGGTATTATCGTGTTCATGAGCTTATTGTTTTGGAGATAATGGATTACTGAGACAATGACAGAGAGTGTATAGATATAAGTAATCATCTGTAATTTACTCTGGAAAAAATACTTGAGCTTTTTAAAATTTGATGTACTGACTTTTTTAGCTATTAATTGCATCAAAAACCTCGAAAATATAATATCATGCGATTCTATGTTGTGGGTATTATCATGTTCATGAAGCTTATTGTTTTGGAGATAATGGATTACTGAGACAAATGACAGAGAGTGTATAGATATAAGTAATCATCCGTAATTTACTCTGGAAAATATACTTGTACTTTTTAAAATTTGATGTACGGACTTTTATTAGCTATTAATTGCATCAAAAACCTAGAAAATATAATATCATGTGATTCTATGTGGTGGGTATTATCGTGTTCATGAAGCTTATTGTTTTGGAGATAATGGAATACTGAGACAAATGACAGAGAGTGTATAGATATAAGTAATCATCCGTAATTTACTCTGGAAAATATACTTGAGCTTTTTAAAATTTGATGTACTGACTTTTATTAGCTATTAATTGCATCAAAAACCTCGAAAATATAATATCATGCGATTCTATGTGGTGGGTATTATCGTGTTCATGAAGCTTATTGTTTTGGAGATAATGGATTACTGAGACAAATGACAGAGAGTGTATAGATATAAGTAATCATCCGTAATTTACTCTGGAAAATATACTTGAGCCTTTTAAAATTTGATGTACTGACTTTTATTAGCTATTAATTGCATCAAAAACCTCGAAAATATAATATCATGCGATTCTATGTGGTGGGTATTATCGTGTTCATGAAGCTTATTGTTTTGGAGATAATGGATTACTGAGGCAAATGACAGAGAGTGTATAGATATAAGTACTCATCCGTAATTTACTCTGGAAAATATACTTGAGCTTTTTAAAATTTGATGTACTGACTTTTATTAGCTATTAATTGCATCAAAAACCTCGAAAATATAATATCATGCGATTCTATGTGGTGGGTATTATCGTGTTCATGAAGCTTATTGTTTTGGAGATAATGGATTACTGAGACAAATGACAGAGAGTGTATAGATATAAGTAATCATCCGTATTTACTCTGGAATATATACTTGAGCATTTTAAAATTTGATGTACTGACTTTTATTAGCTATTAATTGCATCAAAAAACCTCGAAATATAATATCATGCGATTCTATGTGGTGGTATTATCGTGTTCATGAAGCTTATTGTTTTGGAGATAATGGAATACTGAGACAAATGACAGAGAGTGTATAGATATAAGTAATCATCCGTAATTTACTCCGGAAAATATACTTGAGCTTTTTAAAATTTGATGTACTGACTTTTATTATCTATTAATTGCATCAAAAACCTCGAAAATATAATATCATGTGATTCTATGTGGTGGGTTTTATCGTGTTCATGAAGCTTATTATTTTGTAGATAATGGAATACTGAGACAAATGACAGAGAGTGTATAGATATATGTAATCATCAATAATTTACTCTTGAAAATATACTTGAGTTTTTTAAAATTTGATGTACGGACTTTTATTAGCTATGAATTGCATCAAAAACCAAGAAAATATAATATCATGCGATTCTATGTGGTGGGTATTATCGTGTTCATGAAGCTTATTGTTTTGGAGATAATGGATTACTGAGGCAAATGACAGAGAGTGTATAGATATAAGTAATCATCCGTAATTACTCTGGAAAATATACTTGAGCTTTTTAAAATTTGATGTACTGACTTTTATTAGCTATTAATTGCATCAAAAACCTCGAAAATATATATCATGCGATTCTATGTGGTGGGTATTATCGTGTTCATGAAGCTTATTGTTTTGGAGATAATGGATTACTGAGACAAATACAGAGAGTGTATAGATATAATTAATCATCCGTAATTTACTCTGGAGAAAATACTTGAGCTTTTTAAAATTTGATGTACTGACTTTTATTAGCTATTAATTGCATCTAAAACCTCGAAAATATAATATCATGCGATTCTATGTGGTGGGTATTATCGTGTTCATGAAGCTTATTGTTTTGGAGATAATGGATTACTGAGACAAATGACAGAGAGTGTATAGATATAAGTAATCATCTGTAATTTACTCTGGAAAAAATACTTGAGCTTTTTAAAATTTGATGTACTGACTTTTTTAGCTATTAATTGCAATCAAAAACCTCGAAAATATAATATCATGCGATTCTATGTTGTGGGTATTATCATGTTCATGAAGCTTATTGTTTTGGAGATAATGGATTACTGAGACAAATGACAGAGAGTGTATAGATATAAGTAATCATCCGTAATTTACTCTGGAAAATATACTTGGACTTTTTTAAACTTTGATGTACGGACTTTTATTAGCTATTAATTTGCATCAAAAACCTAGAAATGTAATATCATGTGATTCTATGTGGTGGGTATTATCGTGTTCATGAAGCTTATTGTTTTGGAGATAATGGAATACTGAGACAAATGACAGAGAGTGTATAGATATAAGTAATCATCCGTAATTTACTCTGGAAAAAATACTTGAGCTTTTTAAAATTTGATGTATTGACCTTTTATTAGCTATTAATTGCATCTAAAACCTCGAAAATATAATATCATGCGATCTATGTGGTGGGTATTATCGTGTTCATGAAGCTTATTGTTTTGGAGATAATGGATTACTGAGACAAATGACAGAGAGTGTATAGATATAAGTAATCATCCGTAATTTACTCTGGAAAATATACTTGAGCCTTTTAAAATTTGAGTGTACTGACTTTTATTAGCTATTAATGCATCAAAAACCTCGAAAATATAATATCACGCGATTTCTATGTGGTGGGTATTATCGTGTTCATGAAGCTTATTGTTTTGGAGATAATGGATTACTGAGGCAAATGACAGAGAGTGTATAGATATAAGTAATCATCCGTAATTTACTCTGGAAAATATACTTGAGCTTTTTAAAATTTGATGTACTGACTTTTATTAGCTATTAATTGCATCAAAAACCTCGAAAATATAATATCATGCGATTCTATGTGGTGGGTATTATCGTGTTCATGAAGCTTATTGTTTTGGAGATAATGGATTACTGAGACAAATGACAGAGAGTGTATAGATATAATTAATCATCCGTAATTTACTCTGGAGAAAATACTTGAGCTTTTTAAAATTTGATTGTACTGACTTTTATTAGCTATTAATTGCATCTAAAACCTCGAAAATATAATATCATGCGATTCTATGTGGTGGGTATTATCGTGTTCATGAAGCTTATTGTTTTGGAGATAATGGATTACTGAGACAAATGACAGAGAGTGTATAGATATAAGTAATCATCCGTAATTTACTCTGGAAAATATACTTGAGCCTTTTAAAATTTGATGTACTGACTTTTATTAGCTATTAATTGCATCAAAAACCTCGAAAATATAATATCATGCGATTCTATGTGGTGGGTATTATCGTGTTCATGAAGCTTATTGTTTTGGAGATAATGGATTACTGAGACAAATGACAGAGAGTGTATAGATATAATTAATCATCCGTAATTTACTCTGGAGAAAATACTTGAGCTTTTTAAAATTTGATGTACTGACTTTTATTAGCTATTAATTGCATCTAAAACCTCGAAAATATAATATCATGCGATTCTATGTGGTGGGTATTATCGTGTTCATGAAGCTTATTGTTTTGGAGATAATGGATTACTGAGACAAATGACAGAGAGTGTATAGATATAAGTAATCATCCGTAATTTACTCTGGAAAATATACTTGAGCCTTTTAAAATTTGATGTACTGACTTTTATTAGCTATTAATTGCATCAAAAACCTCGAAAATATAATATCATGCGATTCTATGTGGTGGGTATTATCGTGTTCATGAAGCTTATTGTTTTGGAGATAATGGATTACTGAGGCAAATGACAGAGAGTGTATAGATATAAGTACTCATCCGTAATTTACTCTGGAAAAAATACTTGAGCTTCTTAAAATTTGATGTACTGACTTTTATTAGCTATTAATTGCATCAAAAACCTCGAAAATATAATATCATGCGATTCTATGTGGTGGGTATTATCGTGTTCATGAAGCTTATTGTTTTGGAGATAATGGATTACTGAGGCAAATGACAGAGAGTGTATAGATATAAGTACTCATCCGAAATTTACTCTGGAAAAAATACTTGAGCTTTTTAAAATTTGATGTACTGACTTTTATTAGCTATTAATTGCATCAAAAACCTCGAAAATATAATATCATGCGATTCTATGTGGTGGGTATTATCGTGTTCATGAAGCTTATTGTTTTGGAGATAATGGATTACTGAGACAAATGACAGAGAGTGTATAGATATAAGTAATCATCCGTAATTTACTCTGGAAATATACTTGAGCTTTTTAAAATTTGATGTACTGACTTTTATTAGCTATTAATTGCATCAAAAACCTCGAAAATATAATATCATGCGATTCTATGTGGTGGGTATTATCGTGTTCATGAAGCTTATTGTTTTGGAGATAATGGATTACTGAGGCAAATGACAGAGAGTGTATAGATATAAGTACTCATCCGTAATTTACTCTGGAAAAAATACTTGAGCTTCTTAAAATTTGATGTACTGACTTTTATTAGCTATTAATTGCATCAAAAACCTCGAAAATATAATATCATGCGATTCTATGTGGTGGGTATTATCGTGTTCATGAAGCTTATTGTTTTGGAGATAATGGATTACTGAGGCAAATGACAGAGAGTGTATAGATATAAGTACTCATCCGTAATTTACTCTGGAAAAAATACTTGAGCTTTTTAAAATTTGATGTACTGACCTTTATTAGCTATTAATTGCATCAAAAACCTCGAAAATATAATATCATGCGATTCTATGTGGTGGGTATTATCGTGTTCATGAAGCTTATTGTTTTGGAGATAATGGATTACTGAGACAAATGACAGAGAGTGTATAGATATAAGTAATCATCCGTAATTTACTCTGGAAAATATACTTGAGCTTTTTAAAATTTGATGTACTGACTTTTATTAGCTATTAATTGCATCAAAAACCTCGAAAATATAATATCATGCGATTCTATGTGGTGGGTATTATCGTGTTCATGAAGCTTATTGTTTTGGAGATAATGGATTACTGAGACAAATGACAGAGAGTGTATAGATATAAGTAATCATCTGTAATTTACTCTGGAAAAAATACTTGGGCTTTTTAAAATTTGATGTACTGACTTTTTTAGCTATTAATTGCATCAAAAACCTCGAAAATATAATATCATGCGATTCTATGTTGTGGGTATTATCATGTTCATGAAGCTTATTGTTTTGGAGATAATGGATTACTGAGACAAATGACAGAGAGTGTATAGATATAAGTAATCATCCGTAATTTACTCTGGAAAATATACTTGGACTTTTTAAAATTTGATGTACGGACTTTTATTAGCTATTAATTGCATCAAAAACCTAGAAAATATAATATCATGTGATTCTATGTGGTGGGTATTATCGTGTTCATGAAGCTTATTGTTTTGGAGATAATGGAATACTGAGACAAATGACAGAGAGTGTATAGATATAAGTAATCATCCGTAATTTACTCTGGAAAAAAATACTTGAGCTTTTTAAAATTTGATGTACTGACTTTTATTAGCTATTAATTGCATCTAAAACCTCGAAAATATAATATCATGCGATTCTATGTGGTGGGTATTATCGTGTTCATGAAGCTTATTGTTTTGGAGATAATGGATTACTGAGACAAATGACAGAGAGTGTATAGATATAAGTAATCATCCGTAATTTACTCTGGAAAATATACTTGAGCCTTTTAAAATTTGATGTACTGACTTTTATTAGCTATTAATTGCATCAAAAACCTCGAAAATATAATATCATGCGATTCTATGTGGTGGGTATTATCGTGTTCATGAAGCTTATTGTTTTGGAGATAATGGATTACTGAGACAAATGACAGAGAGTGTATAGATATAAGTAATCATCCGTAATTTACTCTGGAAAATATACTTGAGCTTTTTAAAATTTGATGTACTGACTTTTATTAGCTATTAATTGCATCTAAAACCTCGAAAATATAATATCATGCGATTCTATGTGGTGGGTATTATCGTGTTCATGAAGCTTATTGTTTTGGAGATAATGGATTACTGAGACAAATGACAGAGAGTGTATAGATATAAGTAATCATCCGTAATTTACTCTGGAAAATATACTTGAGCCTTTTAAAATTTGATGTACTGACTTTTATTAGCTATTAATTGCATCAAAAACCTCGAAAATATAATATCATGCGATTCTATGTGGTGGGTATTATCGTGTTCATGAAGCTTATTGTTTTGGAGATAATGGATTACTGAGACAAATGACAGAGAGTGTATAGATATAAGTAATCATCTGTAATTTACTCTGGAAAATATACTTGGACTTTTTAAAATTTGATGTACGGACTATTATTAGCTATTAATTGCATCAAAAACCTAGAAAATATAATATCATGTGATTCTATGTGGTGGGTATTATCGTGTTCATGAAGCTTATTGTTTTGGAGATAATGGAATACTGAGACAAATGACAGAGAGTGTATAGATATAAGTAATCATCCGTAATTTACTCTGGAAAAAATACTTGAGCTTTTTAAAATTTGATGTACTGACTTTTATTAGCTATTAATTGCATCTAAAACCTCGAAAATATAATATCATGCGATTCTATGTGGTGGGTATTATCGTGTTCATGAAGCTTATTGTTTTGGAGATAATGGATTACTGAGCAAATGACAGAGAGTGTATAGATATAAGTAATCATCCGTAATTTACTCCGGAAAATATACTTGAGCCTTTTAAAATTTGATATACTGACTTTTATTAGCTATTAATAGCATCAAAAACCTCGAAAATATAATATCATGCGATTCTATGTGGTGGGTATTATCGTGTTCATGAAGCTTATTGTTTTGGAGATAATGGATTACTGAGACAAATGACAGAGAGTGTATAGATATAAGTAATCATCCGTAATTTACTCTGGAAAATATACTTGAGCTTTTTAAAATTTGATGTACTGACTTTTATTATCTATTAATTGCATCAAAAACCTCGAAAATATAATATCATGCGATTCTATGTGGTGGGTATTATCGTGTTCATGAAGCTTATTGTTTTGGAGATAATGGATTACTGAGGCAAATGACAGAGAGTGTATAGATATAAGTACTCATCCGTAATTTACTCTGGAAAATATACTTGAGCTTTTTAAAATTTGATGTACTGACTTTTATTAGCTATTAATTGCATCAAAAACCTCGAAAATATAATATCAAGCGATTCTATGTGGTGGGTATTATCGTGTTCATGAAGCTTATTGTTTTGGAGATAATGGATTACTGAGACAAATGACAGAGAGTGTATAGATATAAGTAATCATCCGTAATTTACTCTGGAATATATACTTGAGCCTTTTAAAATTTGATGTACTGACTTTTATTAGCTATTAATTGCATCAAAAACCTCGAAAATATAATATCAAGCGATTCTATGTGGTGGGTATTATCGTGTTCATGAAGCTTATTGTTTTGGAGATAATGGATTACTGAGACAAATGACAGAGAGTGTATAGATATAAGTAATCATCCGTAATTTACTCTGGAATATATACTTGAGCCTTTTAAAATTTGATGTACTGACTTTTATTAGATATTAATTGCATCAAAAACCTCGAAAATATAATATCATGCGATTCTATGTGGTGGGTATTATCGTGTTCATGAAGCTTATTGTTTTGGAGACAATGGATTACTGAGACAAATGACAGAGAGTGTATAGATATAAGTAATCATCCGTAATTTACTCTGGAAAAAATACTTGAGCTTTTTAAAATTTGATGTACTGACTTTTATTAGCTATTAATTGCATCAAAAACCTCGAAAATATAATATCATGCGATTCTATGTGGTGGGTATTATCGTGTTCATGAAGCTTATTGTTTTGGAGATAATGGATTACTGAGACAAATGACAGAGAGTGTATAGATATAAGTAATCATCCGTAATTTACTCTGGAAAATATACTTGAGCCTTTTAAAATTTGATGTACTGACTTTTATTAGCTATTAATTGCATCAAAAACCTCGAAAATATAATATCATGCGATACTATGTGGTGGGTATTATCGTGTTCATGAAGCTTATTGTTTTGGAGATAATGGATTACTGAGGCAAATGACAGAGAGTGTATAGATATAAGTACTCATCCGTAATTTACTCTGGAAAATATACTTGAGCTTTTTCAAATTTGATGTACTGACTTTTATTAGCTATTAATTGCATCAAAAACCTCGAAAATATAATATCAAGCGATTCTATGTGGTGGGTATTATCGTGTTCATGAAGCTTATTGTTTTGGAGATAATGGATTACTGAGACAAATGACAGAGAGTGTATAGATATAAGTAATCATCCGTAATTTACTCTGGAATATATACTTGAGCCTTTTAAAATTTGATGTACTGACTTTTATTAGCTATTAATTGCATCAAAAACCTCGAAAATATAATATCATGCGATTCTATGTGGTGGGTATTATCGTGTTCATGAAGCTTATTGTTTTGGAGATAATGGATTACTGAGACAAATGACAGAGAGTGTATAGATATAAGTAATCATCCGTAATTTACTCTGGGAAATATACTTGTACTTTTTAAAATTTGATGTACGGACTTTTATTAGCTATTAATTGCATCAAAAACCTAGAAAATATAATATCATGTGATTCTATGTGGTGGGTATTATCGTGTTCATGAAGCTTATTGTTTTGGAGATAATGGAATACTGAGACAAATGACAGAGAGTGTATAGATATAAGTAATCATCCGTAATTTACTCCGGAAAATATACTTGAGCTTTTTAAAATTTGATGTACTGACTTTTATTAGCAATTAATTGCATCAAAAACCTCGAAAATATAATATCAAGCGATTCTATGTGGTGGGTATTATCGTGTTCATGAAGCTTATTGTTTTGGAGATAATGGATTACTGAGACAAATGACAGAGAGTGTATAGATATAAGTAATCATCCGTAATTTACTCTGGAATATATACTTGAGCCTTTTAAAATTTGATGTACTGACTTTTATTAGCTATTAATTGCATCAAAAACCTCGAAAATATAATATCATGCGATTCTATGTGGTGGGTATTATCGTGTTCATGAAGCTTATTGTTTTGGAGATAATGGATTACTGAGACAAATGACAGAGAGTGTATAGATATAAGTAATCATCCGTAATTTACTCTGGGAAATATACTTGTACTTTTTAAAATTTGATGTACGGACTTTTATTAGCTATTAATTGCATCAAAAACCTAGAAAATATAATATCATGTGATTCTATGTGGTGGGTATTATCGTGTTCATGAAGCTTATTGTTTTGGAGATAATGGAATACTGAGACAAATGACAGAGAGTGTATAGATATAAGTAATCATCCGTAATTTACTCCGGAAAATATACTTGAGCTTTTTAAAATTTGATGTACTGACTTTTATTAGCTATTAATTGCATCAAAAACCTCGAAAATATAATATCAAGCGATTCTATGTGGTGGGTATTATCGTGTTCATGAAGCTTATTGTTTTGGAGATAATGGATTACTGAGACAAATGACAGAGAGTGTATAGATATAAGTAATCATCCGTAATTTACTCTGGAATATATACTTGAGCCTTTTAAAATTTGATGTACTGACTTTTATTAGCTATTAATTGCATCAAAAACCTCGAAAATATAATATCATGCGATTCTATGTGGTGGGTATTATCGTGTTCATGAAGCTTATTGTTTTGGAGATAATGGATTACTGAGACAAATGACAGAGAGTGTATAGATATAAGTAATCATCCGTAATTTACTCTGGGAAATATACTTGTACTTTTTAAAATTTGATGTACGGACTTTTATTAGCTATTAATTGCATCAAAAACCTAGAAAATATAATATCATGTGATTCTATGTGGTGGGTATTATCGTGTTCATGAAGCTTATTGTTTTGGAGATAATGGAATACTGAGACAAATGACAGAGAGTGTATAGATATAAGTACTCATCCGTAATTTACTCTGGAAAAAATACTTGAGCTTCTTAAAATTTGATGTACTGACTTTTATTAGCTATTAATTGCATCAAAAACCTCGAAAATATAATATCATGCGATTCTATGTGGTGGGTATTATCGTGTTCATGAAGCTTATTGTTTTGGAGATAATGGATTACTGAGACAAATGACAGAGAGTGTATAGATATAAGTAATCATCCGTAATTTACTCTGGAAAATATACTTGAGCTTTTTAAAATTTGATGTACTGACTTTTATTAGCTATTAGTTGCATCAAAAACCTCGAAAATATAATATCATGCGATTCTATGTGGTGGGTATTATCGTGTTCATGAAGCTTATTGTTTTGGAGATAATGGATTACTGAGACAAATGACAGAGAGTGTATAGATATAAGTAATCATCCGTAATTTACTCTGGGAAATATACTTGTACTTTTTAAAATTTGATGTACGGACTTTTATTAGCTATTAATTGCATCAAAAACCTAGAAAATATAATATCATGTGATTCTATGTGGCGGGTATTATCGTGTTCATGAAGCTTATTGTTTTGGAGATAATGGAATACTGAGACAAATGACAGAGAGTGTATAGATATAAGTACTCATCCGTAATTTACTCTGGAAAAAAATACTTGAGCTTCTTAAAATTTGATGTACTGACTTTTATTAGCTATTAATTGCATCAAAAACCTCGAAAATATAATATCATGCGATTCTATGTGGTGGGTATTATCGTGTTCATGAAGCTTATTGTTTTGGAGATAATGGATTACTGAGACAAATGACAGAGAGTGTATAGATATAAGTAATCATCCGTAATTTACTCTGGAAAATATACTTGAGCTTTTTAAAATTTGATGTACTGACTTTTATTAGCTATTAGTTGCATCAAAAACCTCGAAAATATAATATCATGCGATTCTATGTGGTGGGTATTATCGTGTTCATGAAGCTTATTGTTTTGGAGATAATGGATTACTGAGACAAATGACAGAGAGTGTATAGATATACGTAGTCATCCGTAATTTACTCTGGAAAATATACTTGAGCTTTTTAAAATTTGATGTACTGACTTTTATTAGCTATTAGTTGCATCAAAAACCTCGAAAATATAATATCATGCGATTCTATGTGGTGGGTATTATCGTGTTCATGAAGCTTATTGTTTTGGAGATAATGGATTACTGAGACAAATGACAGAGAGTGTATAGATATAAGTAATCATCCGTAATTTACTCTGGGAAATATACTTGTACTTTTTAAAATTTGATGTACGGACTTTTATTAGCTATTAATTGCATCAAAAACCTAGAAAATATAATATCATGTGATTCTATGTGGTGGGTATTATCGTGTTCATGAAGCTTATTGTTTTGGAGATAATGGAATACTGAGACAAATGACAGAGAGTGTATAGATATAAGTAATCATACGTAATTTACTCCGGAAAATATACTTGAGCTTTTAAAATTTGATGTACTGACTTTTATTAGCTATTAATTGCATCAAAAACCTCGAAAATATAATATCATGTGATTCTATGTGGTGGGTATTATCGTGTTCATGAAGCTTATTATTTTGTAGATAATGGAATACTGAGACAAATGACAGAGAGTGTATAGATATATGTAATCATCAATAATTTACTCTTGAAAATATACTTGAGCTTTTTAAAATTTGATGTACGGACTTTTATTAGCTATTAGTTGCATCAAAAACCTCGAAAATATAATATCATGCGATTCTATGTGGTGGGTATTATCGTGTTCATGAAGCTTATTGTTTTGGAGATAATGGATTACTGAGACAAATGACAGAGAGTGTATAGATATAAGTAATCATCCGTAATTTACTCTGGAAAATATACTTGAGCTTTTTAAAATTTGATGTACTGACTTTTATTAGCTATTAATTGCATCTAAAACCTCGAAAATATAATATCATGCGATTCTATGTGGTGGGTATTATCGTGTTCATGAAGCTTATTGTTTTGGAGATAATGGATTACTGAGACAAATGACAGAGAGTGTATAGATATATGTAATCATCAATAATTTACTCTTGAAAATATACTTGAGCTTTTTAAAATTTGATGTACGGACTTTTATTAGCTATTAATTGCATCAAAAACCTCGAAAATATAATATCATGCGATTCTATGTGGTGGGTATTATCGTGTTCATGAAGCTTATTGTTTTGGAGATAATGGATTACTGAGACAAATGACAGAGAGTGTATAGATATAAGTAATCATCCGTAATTTACTCTGGAAAATATACTTGAGCTTTTTAAAATTTGATGTACTGACTTTTATTAGCTATTAATTGCATCTAAAACCTCGAAAATATAATATCATGCGATTCTATGTGGTGGGTATTATCGTGTTCATGAAGCTTATTGTTTTGG